>JAUPFN010000022.1:14797500-15202500 GCA_036924255.1 Apodemia mormo | reverse complement strand
AGTATCATCATGCCTGCAACTTAAAAAATAGGATTGTTATTTAGATACTATTCCCCCCCCCCCCCCCCTCCTCCCGCGCCCTCTTAAGTACCCCACCAACATATTCAATACAAGTAATTTGTATGGCAAAATAGTGTTTTGCCGGGCATTTGCGAGTGGTGGTACCACACTCCGTGTGATTTGGTACCACCCGCAAATGCTCTATTATTGACGATAACAGAGACTCGTAGAGGCTTCGCTCGCCTTCTACGATCTATCAAGCAGCAAGGAGCGTGTCTTATTTAAAAGCTCCTGGACAAATATGAGAAAATTTAAATTTGGGTTATTGCCATCTTTTAAAAAAAATACTGTTAAACAGAAACACTATAATCCAGTTACAAATACAATGTTGGCAACACCGATCAAATCAGATTGGAAAATGATATATATCATTTACCGTAATGTGTTATAATAAATTATAAATTCGTAATTTATTCTTCACTGTGAAAATCAATATCAAATATTTAAATTACATTCTTGTCTTTATGATTAGCTATTAAAAGATATTTGATATATTTTTATCGTGATTAGAACTGAATAACTCTAACATTATATATTATATATCATTAATACTTTTATAGTTAAAACAACGGCATTTTGCGATATAGACTGATTGAAATTATGTCACTGAATTATTAATTTTATTGAAATATTATCTATTTACCGTTTGTTTCTGTCAATAAAGATGGTAAGTACGATTTTTCTAAATAAAGCATTACTTTTCTTTTGGTTGCCCCAAACATAACTATGCATTGTAGACGTACTTCTAATAAATGTTACATTATATTATACACTAGCTAAACCAGCTAACGTTATTCTGCTTTTTTAACTACTCTTATTTTTTTCTATATTTTCTCACCTTTTAAACCTTCTCTGGACTTCTACAATTAATTCAAAACCAAAATTAGCCAAATCAGTTCAGCCGTTCTCGAGTTTTAGCGAGACTAACGAACAGCAATTGATTTATATATATATATATATATATATATATAAATATATATATATATATATATATATATATATATATATATATATATATATATATTATATACAATAGTTCTCGTTTTATGCACTACTGCCTGGTAGAATGGCAGATATATTTTCAAAGGGGGCGTAAACCAAAATAGGATCAAAGAACCACACTCATCTTGTGACCTTAGATGTCGCTAATTATATATATATATATATATATATATATATATATATATATATATATATATATATATATATATATATATATATATATATATATACATATACATATATATAAACGACAGAAAATGCAGCATGATCAGCGGTCTTAGCCTGTTCTATTGGAACTAAACAAAAAAAGACATTTTATGAAAATTTTCAATAATGAATATAATGTTTCACTTTGCTTTTCCGTATATTTTTGTTTGTTAAACTTACTTACTTACTTAGAGGAAGCCTACAATCCACAAAAAAAGCCTCCCTAATTCCATTTCAAGAAATGGATTACACGTGTCACTTCCAAAATTCAGTGTCAATCAGTGTCGTGCACTGGCAAAATTCACTGATAATGGCTATTCATACAATAAAGAAAAGAAAAAGAATATAATAATATGTATAGTTGTGTAATAAGTTATATCTACAATATGCATATGTACGCAATATACATAGATATTAAATTTCATCACCATCATCATATCTTCACGTCAAATCCCTTAGGAGGCAGGCAGAGAGAGTTGAGTGCCATATGTCACGGTCCAGACAGACTTGCCTTGCTTTCTGCACATTCATAACTTTCTTCATACAAACACGTCGGTTTCGAAGATTCTTGACACCACCTTCGGACAGCACCTGAGCGATTTGATCATGGTACGTTAGTCTTGGTCTCCTCCGATACCTACATCCATCCACATTCGCATTATATATCTGTTTTATTAACCGTTCATTTGCCATTCTTTCACCATGTCCGAACCAACGTAGCATGCCCTTTCTCATTTTTACACCAATACTTTCTTTTAATCCAACCTCTTTCTCACTTCAGTATTACGAACACGATCCGCGAGCAGATATTAAAATTAAATTTAAAAAAATTGTCATTTTGACCAATTTTAAAATACTAGTTACAGATAGTATTTAAAAATATAGCTCGTAAGTTTTTTCAAATTTACAAATATGCAAAATATCCCTGATGATGCTGTAATAACAGAAACCAGTTGGGTGTATCAAATTATAATAAATAATAGTAATTTAAAAAAATTGAACAGACTTCAAATAACCACTATACTCATACCTCAAAAATTACTAAACTGATTTTGATGAAACTTGGACAGTTCTCTAAGTTGGAATATATCTAATTAAAATCTAAAACAATTATCTCGATACGGATTTTAGTTTCCGAGAAATTCGTGGACATACATATAAATATACAAACACATAACCTTAAAAATATACAATCGTACTTATATACAATTACGAAAATTAGCACACGTGGACACCTAAATATATCATCATACTCAAATATTATCCAATTCAACAAAATTACATGCATACATCAAACCGATAACCTAAAAAAGTTAGAAAAGTAAACTAGACGTACAAGTGAGTTTATTTGTAATATTTTAAAATGGGATTTTATTAAGTTCCGATGATGGAAAGTATCCAATGTTATTTTCCTTAATCAACTGCAATAATCTTGTACTTACAGATCGTACCTGCAATGTCCAAAGTATATTCTATGACAACGTCCGTCCTGCTAAAAATACTCAATAAATTATGAGTAATATTATAAGACCCCACAAAGCAACACTAAGCTTCTTAAAAATAATCCGACAATGTATATAATTACTTTCGTCCTTTTTGCACTTACACAGGGATATGTAAAGGAAAGAAACAAAACATCCCAACGTGTTTATTAATAAGGGAGTTAACAAAATCGGAGGCATCATCAAGCGTATTAGCCGATCCCATTAAACATCCCCAACAGGGGCAAAAGCCAACAGAAGGAACGTCTTTGTTTAACCAGATAAAATCTCTTTGACAATTTGCGCTTATTCAAATAAGCCATCCCTTGATACATAATAGCTTAATTCTGTCGAATCATAATGCTTCAGATCCCGATGTTGGCAAACGAAGCTATCTATGTGTAAGATAAATTAGTTTCACGCTCGAATAAATTGCTTAACTTGAGACTATTCAATATGGTTATATCGCAATTGTATTAGGTAGGAATGGTTTGCGATTATAATTGTAATACGAAATAAGCTCCTACATTGCTTCGTATTAACCTAATTTTTTAATAAAATAGTAGAATTCTGTGTCCTAACTAAAGATTACTATGTACTACGTATGTAGTACATTAAACTTTCTGGTCCTAACATTTATCAAAAATGGAGAATGGACATTGGGAATTCTTTATGTGCGCTAATCTTTCTCTTCGTATCTTCATCTTTAAAAAAAATTCAAATAAAAATAAAGGCAAAAAACAATGCACTCGAGTTAAAAGTTTAATAAATTAAAGTAATAATCGCAATTGAAAATGCGATTTTTACGAATTTTAATAATATTAATAGTAATATAAAATGTAAAAATCTAATATTTATCTTTACTAACGCAACGAATTATAAATACTTAAAATGGTTTATTTTTTTAAATATATAATTATATAAAATGGTAATATAAAGTTAATAATACTAAATTCAAATGTCAATATTAAATTGTGATTTTTGCCGTTCCTGCGCAAGAAATGAAAATTTTAATCATGTATTTTTTTAATAATACTGTGAAATTCGTATATTAGCTTTATATATATGTAAATCAGAACTAGCTTTTTAAGTTTTCAAAATTACCTTCTTATATATATCATCCTGGGATTGATGAAATGGGTCCCACTTCATCCTTGCTGGATGTTGGTCGAATAATAGCAAGTGGTCAGGCTACCATCCGAATTTTTAACTTCTTGTGAGGCTTAATAATCATTTATTTCTTTCAAGTTAATCTATATCACATTAGTGGTGGGGGCACTCCTTTTAAGTATATAAATAACTGTGTTAGGAGACCCCGCTTTTCTACACAAAGTTAAAATTTAAGATTAAGTAGACAATTGATTTAATTAAATTATGGTAACGTTAAGCCGTTAGTTCATCTACTGTTTTAATGTTAATGGTAACGGGGACTAATGATTCTGTATCACTTCAAATACAGAACCTCTCAAACATTATACTACGAAATCCATCCTATATAATAAATACTACGTTAAACATAGCTTGACTACGGAAAATTGACATATCAAAATAAAAATCTCTAAAATATTTTCTCACCATGATTAAAACAAACAAAATATCTTTCTGCAGATGAAAATGCCGACAAACTTTGTACAAAATTAACAAAACAGATTACATTTGCGACATTCAAAGCATTTAGGGCACGCTTAAGTCGATTCTTTCATTTTCCTTCGTGAATACTTATATTTTCTTAGGTTTTGTTAATTTGATATTGTAATTGTAATATAAAAATTAAAAATTAAAATTTACTTTAAATGTTTGATGGAATTTCATATAAAATTTACCTTGTATAATGTTTTCCTACGTGTTGATCTGGGCTCCTTTGAAGAATAGACTAACTGCCGTTCTGTCAGGCAGATCGCAAAAGGCGACCGATTGGCTATACGTGTCACTAACATCGTAACTACTAGGTGGTAGAGTTCCGCAACGTCTCGCCCGGGTATTTGGTACCACCTTCTTAGCTATTCCGGTCGCAATGGTGTCAATGCTTGTCATTGTCGTGTTCCAATTTGGAGGATAAGGTAGCCGGTAGACTTATGCATGTGACATTGCCATCCCGCCACAAAGATAGCCACGCACCCTTAACATATTTGGTGTCTATAGGCGATGGTTTCTCTTTACATCAGAAGAGCCATGTGCACGTTTGGTATCCTATGATATAAAAAAATGTAAAAATTCCTATTTTAGTTAAGTTAGATAAGAAGTTTCAGAAAAGATTTTTGGGCGTTTTAGATTGATGATGATGATATCATGAAATAATTGGCTGTAGACGATCAGAAAGTCATTTTTCATTTACAATTGTTATTTATCAGCGACTAGCTTAGACCATTAGACGTATAATATATATATTAACTATACAGATAGCTATTATAAGTAGACATTCGCTCTAAAATGGTGATCTCTAAATTAGTATAAAAATCGAATTCTTTGTGCTCAAATTGATTTTATGCTAATTTCGAACCTGGGAGTCAGGGGCATATTCTAGCTTAGTAATACTTTGCGAAGAAAGCGGAACGACTTTATTATTGATATAAGCAAATTCAAAGACGGCTTGGCTTGACTTCATCGAAGTCATTTCAATTCAAAGCGTTTGTCAAATTACCCAACACCCCTCTGTCTTGTTTGTAAATTCCAATTTCATCTTTAAAATCGTCACTGATTGTCTGTTTACATTTCTCTGCTTGTTTTGAATCTAAAGATACCATTAACTTAGACCTACGACGTTGTTTTGCATAAATATTTAAGGTGTATGCATAATGGGGGTTTGTTTAGTACTAGCAAATTCAAAATTTAGTTCGTTCCATCGCTTATGCAAAGAGTCTACATAGATTTTATAATCGATACATATTAACGGTGACACACGGTATCACAGATTATATAATAGTTATGGTAATGTTAATAACAAACTTACACGCCCGCTCATCTAAGTTTATTCACCGATCCTCTTAATAAGACGTCCCTCTTCTACAACAGTGTGGATCCAGGCCACCTATAAAGGATAGACTACTAACTACCTACCTCCAAATCGGATGATATACGGACAATCGATAGTAAAAGCATTGACACTTCTGCTGCAGGATTTAATAAAATATATCAAATCTGGACAATAGGTGCCAGAATTCTATCACGTAGTGCTCACGACGGTAGTAATACATTTGGTCGATCTCGTCTTTTATTAACTAGCAAGAAGATATCTGCTTTCTTCTATTCTTCAAAAAGGGGCCGTGGCCAATTCGATGGTATGTCAAACGTAGACTTCAAGCTTAAAGTTTCTTATCTTTGTGACTTTTCCTATGCTGTCTGCACTTGGAAAAGACGGCGCAGTTAGCAGTATGTATATTGTTGCTTTATTTGATATCCATACTATTAAATTTAGGTAAGTCGCTACTAGTCATTAAACATATATAAGAGTACAGACAAACGTCTGAGATGGGTTACAAGATACAATACTTCTGTGCTCTTAAAACCTACATCGAATAATCAAGTGATTTTTGCTTCCACATAACAGACTTCCATAGTGAAACCGCCCTTATACGTTGATAAAATGCGGGCGGGATAAGAGATCACCGTAAGATGGTGACGGATTAACGACACATAATCGTTTCGTGAATCAAAGGCACGCTGAAAACTTATTTGATTGTGGCGATAAGTAGCTTTTGCAAATTAGGCAAATATTTTTTATTTATTTTTTGCTAACTGAATGTATCGCGGTATTTAACATTTGGAATTTTTGAACAATATCCGCCTTATTCCAAAACGAGGTCTAAATATAGTACCGACCTTAATACCAGTTTTGTTACTAGTACTAGATGAAACGTTATTATAAAACCGGGTTTAGCGCTATTCCGAGTATCTTCTATGGTTCTAAAGATAAACCTCCGCGACCCCTAGTTTAACTTTAATACTAAGCTCAAAACGTCAAACTTCAAAGTTGACATAAACGTCGTATTTGTTGTGAAATAATTATTTGTAATTAAAATAATTAAAAATGGACATAAACGTAATTGATATAAAGGATTTGGAAGATTTGGAAGTATCGGAAACATACCAGAAGCTTATTAGACCCCAAAGTCGAGTGAATCCGTTTCACTTAAATGACGGAGACTTTCGAAAAAAATATAGATTCACAAAAACGTTTGCCAGCAAAATAGTGGATTTATTGCGAGAGGATTTAGTTCATGACCCTCGGGGACAGACTCTCAGTCCTGAGTTGCAAGTGGTTTGCGCATTACGCAACTGGGCTCGTCATGAGGTAAGTGTATAAACTTGATAATCTACATTACAAGCAATGCCAATATATTTCAATTGCTGGAAAACTTACTGAAATATTATTATTGTTTCTATAGATTCAAGACGATACTGCCGACTTACATGGTGTATCCCAGCCGACCATTAGCAAAACTTGTAAGAAAATAGTAGGGCTTTTAGCTGGATTGTCCCATGGATTTATAAAGATGCCAGCTACTTTAAATCAGCAAGAAGAAGCAATGAGGAAGTTTCGCCGTATAGCTAATTTTTGAAAGTTATAGGTGCTATAGACTGCACTGACTGACTGATTACGGTAAAAAAGTAATGCTAGATTTTATAACAAAACCTAATCGTACCTAGTTGAGGCACTCAGGTTCTTGTGCTTCAATAATAAATAAAAACAGACTAGCCATGAAAATACAGAAATATTAAGTAACTTGAAGTGCCGTTGTAAATATATTATTGAAATGTTTACTTTCGCATATAGTATTTATTATAAACATTCGGATTAAATTACACGCGTCGCACACTTTTTTTTTTGCTTTTTTTTAAGTTTATTTCGTTGTACGCTAACTCGATACGTGTACACATGTAGGTATATAGTGGAAATAAAAACAAAATTCATATAATTTCAAAGTTTTCAGATTTAAGATAATTTTCATAGCAAAATTGTACTTATATTTTATTTTATTATCACTTTTGAACTCATAAATCACTTTTAATAAACAATTTGTTTTCTTTTCATATAAGTATGTTTGTTGTAACGGAACGTTGCATGTTACGCCGAGTGAATGAATGAATGGTTTAGAGTCATTTTAGCTTATAATCTGTGGATACAGGTTCATCCAAGGTCTATCTTCGGTATTAGCTAGTCCTCAGTTAGACTCGTTTTTGTAATAAGAATGAATTTTAGTACTGAATCTAACTTTAATACCGTAACAAGCCTAGACTTCTTAATCTTGGTTTAAACCCAGATCTAGGCCAGTTTTTGTAATAAGGCGGTATGGGTTTTTATTAAGGAATTACCAGATTCTTTTCTGTGAAATGGACATTGTCACATATTTCACATTCACATCATATTATCACAATATCCCTAGGTTCTATAAATCTAAGCATCTTGTAGAATCAGAAACATGGGATATATTTTTTGTTTTTGAAGTATGGAACGGTCGTATAATCCTGATTTGCCAGATGCTTTCCGTGGAATGGCCATTGTCACATTTTCCGCATTCACATCACATTGCCCCAAAATCGGTAAGACCTATAAATCTAAGCATCTTGTAGAATCAGAAATAGGTTGGAAACCCCAAACAGTTTACGTGATCTTTGTATGTGGGATATAACTTTTTTTTTGAAGTATGAAACTGTCGTACATTCCTGATTTGCGTGTAAGGGACGGTGTACCGAAAAATTAAAAACTCTCTTCGGAAGTCTGTAAGCAACCAGTATTTGACCGCGCATATTGTTTATTTTGTCTATTTCCTTCAATTTTACCATTTTTTAAAAAAAAACACTGTAGAGTATTTAAATAAATCAAAAATTTAAAAAGATACTTAAAGTAAAAAAAAATGTCAAAAAATATCGATAATTTTATACACAAATTTCCAACAGTTTTTCAGAATCGAGGTCCAAATCTATGATTTCGATTTTCGGTAGACCGTCCCTTACACGTTGTATATAAATGCAATAATATGAATATTATAGAGACATTTTTACTTTAGTACTTTGTTTGATTTTGTTACGGTGAGAGTAGAGAATTTCCTCACGTTTTGCATTGAGCGTGAAATATGTATGTATGTATGAACTTGTAGTTTTAAAATTATACTTTCTCATAGATAGGTAGCTATGTGAAACCACCCTCAGTTACGAATAAAATGCGAGCAGAACGAGAGCTCATCATAAAGTGGTGACATTATTAACGTTCGGCACATAATCGTTTCGCGAATCAAAGGCGCGTTGAAAACATATTTGATTGTACCGATAAGTAGCTTTTGCAAATTAGGCAACCATGTTTATTTGTTTTCTGCAAACTGAATGAGTGTTCGCATTATTTATTGACTTTATGGATTTGTCAAAAGAAAACTTCTATTGCAACTTTGAAGTCGCTTTCAATTTCCATTTCAAATGTTATTTGGATGTATTTGTATATATATATATATATATATATATATATATATATATATATATATATATATATATATATATGTGTGTGTGTGTGTGTATGTATATATATATATATATATAAATACATCAATGCTAATCCTCATCGCCGCATTAATTGACCTAATAACAGTTTTCGAATGTGAATACTGGCAAAGATAGCTTTAATTGCTCATCCGGGGCACAGGAGTGGTAAGACACTAATCGTTATACTCAGAGCTACTACTGAAATTTACGATTTTTAAGAAAAACATTTTTTCAGTAACATTTTGCCCAACCCGATCCATATGAATGTATGTGTCTGTTTGTGCATTCATTTTTCGTAAAATTTCGTGATAAATCGACGGGTCTTACGTAAATTGTCGTAACTTAAGAAATTTGATTTTTGTTTTATTTATGAAAATGACTCTACTTTTATAGATGTTTTATATTATAATAAAATTGAAATTTCTATTAGAAAAATCAATCTTGACGAAAACTGATTGCACAAATTATAAGCTATGTAACTTTTTAATCGTCAATGAATTTGTCCAGAAGCAGACATATTGTATTAGCTAGTAATTGGATAAATCAAGTGAACTTCATTTGTTTCTTAGGTTATCGATTATTTTTCATTTAAAACATTTATTATCTAATTTTTCTTAAACATTTTTGATTCTTATACTTGTACATATAACATTTACTGAGGAAAAATTAATATTGTTTATATTCGACAATTTTTAAATTTGTCTCAGCAAATTTTCGTAGAAATTTAACGGTAATCAAAATTTTGATATATTCATTTTCCATTTATAGAACCATCTGCTTGTTTACACATGCTCTATAAAACTAAAAAAAAAAAACTTATTGAAACTGTTCACAGGTTACCGATAATAATCAATAAACTTGTCGCCTATGTGGCCTAGTAATCCGGTGTCGATGTTGACCACAAGAGGTCCCGGGTTCGGTTCCCGGGTCGGGCACATAAAAAAGTGTTTTTTCAGTTTTCTGAGAAACACAAAGTGGCTCGGGATTGGAAAGTGCCCGGTTGGCGATAGGCTTGCCACCTATCACATTTGTGGGACCAAGTATCTTCAGCTAATCGTGGGTGCACTTGTTGAACCTCTGCCTACCCCTTCGGGGATATGGGCGTGAAGATAATTTTTAATAAAAAAAGCGTTGCTCAAGATTGAATAGGTGCTTATTTGGCGACAGGCTTGTCACCTATAACATTATAGGACTAAGTATCTTCGCTAACCGTGGGTGCAATGGTTGTACCTCTGCCTATCTCTTCACGGATACGGACGTGAAAATAATCTTCTTATATATAAAATTCTCACGGCACAATGTTAGTTACCATACTCCTCCGAAACGGCTTGACCTATTTTTATGAAATTTTATATGCATATTCAGTAGGTCTGAGAATCGGCTACTATCTATTTTTCTTACCCCTAAGTGATAAGGGTTGTTTAATAATTTATATGACAAAACAACGTTTGTCGGTTCAGCTAGTATTACATACAATAAACTTGATTGCCAAAAAATTAACATGTGGGTGTCGTTTTACAAAAACACTTATCTATTTCCATGAAATAAGGAATAAACGCGGGCCAAGTCGCAAGCGAATGTTAGTTCTTAATAAATTTAATGGGCTTCTTCAAAGTCGCATGCTTTAAGCGGACAAATAAATGAAATTACTTAAGGATTACGTATCGAAGTCCCGCTGACCACTTGCATAAATTATTGTATGCGAAAGTCTATCAAAGGCAAGCTCTTTTGTGAAGGAATGAATCGGGAAAATTAATTTGGGATGTTTTTTCAAGAGACCCATTATGAACGTTATTATGAAAGGAGATCAGTTTGTATTGATATTTTCCTTTTGATGTTGCGAGTACGAATAATGAATTATTTGTCTTTGATATCATATAATTTTTCATTTTCTTTTTGTTTGCGAATATTATAGGAGTAATTTTCATATCATTAAATAATTTTTACGAGAGCGGTGCCGCGGGGTAAAGCTAGTATGATGACCTAATAAGATACACAAGAATGATTAACGAATTCAAAAAGATGATATAAAAAAAGGAATTCTTTTGTTTTTTGGTGAATCCTGTGGGATCACCACATCTTTCTGGGATAAAAAGTAGCCTATGTGCTATTCCAGGCCATAATCCACCTGTTTGCCAAATTTCATTCAAATCCGTTTAGTATTTTTTGCGTGATGGAGTAACAAACATCTATTCAAATATCCAAACTTTCACATTTATAATATTAACTAGCTGACCCGGCAAACGCCGTTCTGCCTTTTTAACTACTCTTATTTTTTTCTATATTTTCTCACCTTTTGAACTTTCCCTGGACTCCAACAATTAATTCAAAACCAAAATTAGCCAAATCGGTTCAGCCGTTCTCGAGTTTTAGCGAGACTAACGAACAGCAATTGATTTTTATATATAAGATATAGAAATATAGATTTAACCATAAAATAATTACACAGATATGTTTATGTTAACGCACCAAATAATGCGTTTAACGATCGGGCAGAGTTTTTTTACACACTGTATAAATGTATGACATTTTTGACAGTAATAAGAGCATTTGCTCATATGTACGGCGAGACGTTTCTTTCCCTATAGCGTATCTATTAGTATTCATGTGGTCTGTGGTTTTACCCATTTGTCAGTTAGATGTATGATGATCCTTATCGCTGTATTTTAACGATCTGATAACAATTATCGCTTATCTAGCTAGCTAGTGATCAACGGGATCGACAGCTTTACATGTTCATATTTGGCACGGGGAACAAATCGAACCTGACTTAGAGCTGGTGCTGAAGTTTAGGTATTTGGAGAAAAGGTGCGAAAATCGTTATTAACACATTTTCACAACCCAAGAATCTGATATCTGGGAGCCAGGGATTAGAAAAGTATCTTCACGCCTGTATGCCTAGGTGGCAAGCCTATCGCCAACCGGACCCTTACCATTTCCGGGCAACGTTGTTTTTATTAGAAAACTGAAAAAAAGACACATTTTTGAATTGAACGGAATTGAACCCAAGACCTCATGTGGCCTACATGGATGCCGGATCACTAGACTACATAGACGTCAGTGCTTGTCACTGTCGTGTTCCGGTTTGAAGGGGAAGGTAGATGGTAAACTTATGCATGTGGCTTTAGACCTCGCCACAAGATAGCAACGCACCATTAACATCTTTGTTGTCTATAGGCGATGGTTGACTCTTTCCATCAGGAGACCCATCTGCTTATTTGCTATCTTATGATATAAAAAAGAGACGATTTCAATCAAATCAATGTTTGATTACCATTAAAAACTACGAAAATTTCTGAGGAAAGTTTTAAAATGATCTATCTATACCAAAAAATTTAAATTTTCCTCAGTAGCTAAATTTTATTCATACGAGTATAGAGAATTGATCCATGAATTAATAGCATATTTTTAACTATAGTTGGTTTTATGTTTAAAACACTTCTACTACACGCTTCTATTATGAGTACGTCAGTAGACCATTTGCTCAATGTGACTCGGTTTACAGGAGATCTATTGCGTTTGTTCGACTAGCCGCAATGTACCAATGGGGATTGCCCTTTTACCGATACATTGTATGCTAAAAGAAAACGTTTCATGAGTTTCAATTATTTGACAATTAGGATTTGATTTTAGGCAAAATAATTGAATATATCGTTGGTAAGTGTAGTTTTGGGTGGTTTTGAGTTATTGAAACAATGTTATTAATTCAAACTCTATCTTAGCCTGGAAGAACCTAAACACATTTTTTAATGAGATACACAGAGGAAATACTTTCCCCCTAAAACATGAACAAGATTTATACAAATGTTTCAGTGTCAAAATTTTTATTATATTAATGAGATTTTCCTGTCATACGACGATACATAAAATTTACTGTTTCATTTGTTGTTTTAGGCCTTTTTAAAGAATATATAATCTGCTGCCCTCTCGACACGCATTTCTTAAATGGCGAACGTGGCATTTCTTCTACGTTTCAGCCGGTTTGGTACTACCACGTTACCTATTCTTGCCGCAATAGCGTCAGTGCTAGCATTATCTTGTTCCAGTTTGGAAGGTAAGGTATTCGGTAAACTTATGTACACATATGGGATATCATGAACATCTTTGATACTGCATACTTTTAATTGCTTGTCTGCTCATAATGATTCAACTACCCGCAATACTTCAGTTCTTCTGTGAGGATGGTGCTTACAACAGTGTCGAAATATCGGGAAAATAATCCATTAACTAATCGCGGTAAGATCCCAATAAGTATTAATAATTCATCCTTGATATTTATTCATAACATAATGTTAATGATTTCGCGTGGTTTTGTCAGCTGCATTGTAAACGTAGAAGAAATCAGTATCAAGCACTAAAATTATGACTGCAAGAATGGGGAGGTGGATGGTACCGTAACATCTAATACTCTATTTGATACTCAAAATCCAAAGTTCTGAGTAGAAAGTAGAACATAAAATTTAAGTAGAGAATTACACATGTAGATTTTCTTCGTGTTTTTCCAGGTTCCTTTTAAATAATAGAACATCAGCTGTTCTACCAGGCTGTTTGTAAGAGGTGAACGATTAGCTAGGCGAGTAACTACTACATTGACTACTAGATGGTAGAGTTCGAATTGTCTTGTCCGGGTCTGGTAACACCGCCTTACCTATTCCTGACATAATAGCGTCAGTGCTTGTCACTTTTTTATTCAAAGTCGAAGAGTAAGATAGCCGGTAATAACTTATTACAATGTTAAAAAATTTTTAGACGACAAAATTAAATATTAATAAAGAGAAATATGTTTGTTGAATTCGCCTTAAAAAAATTCAATGTACTTAGTGAAATTTTGTAAATTATAGTGAAATAACTTTGTAAATTATAAAAATTTGATTACACAAAAAATGAAACTTATAATTGTAAAAATACTAAGAAGTACATGAAATAGAGAAGAAAAGACAAGCCCGCTGAGTTTCTTTAGCCTGGTCTTCTCAGTGTGTAGCCGCGTTCCGATCTGGTAGTAGGTAATTCTAAAAGCTCGATACAGAGTTTTTAATGTTATATTATATAATTATAATTTTTAAATATTTGCACACCATATAATGGTCGAATATGTTGATAACTTAATGAATTTTTAACAACTTGTAACACTCATATTAAATATATACTGGTATTTATATATGTATTTCTATGTATTGGGATCGTTGACTAACACCCATAACACAAGCAAATAATTTGCTTACTTTGGGGTTAGATCAGTAAGTGTAATTTATCCCGTGAATATTTATTATTGTCCGGTGAACATTCTTGCAAAGAAATATTTTCTTTCTTCCTAAACTTATGCATTAAGACTTCATCTCAAGGATATCAACGTACCATTAACATTTTTGGTGTATAGATGATGGTTCTCTTTCCATCAGGAGAGCCATCTACTTGTTTGCAATCTTATGATATAAAAATAAAAATACAGACTTTCTTCATGATTCATATTTATACAAAATATATTTGTGTAGTTAACACTACGCATTTTTGTAGAACAAACGTATAACGAAACGAAATTATAATGTCCTAATCTCCAACAGATTTAACTCAAGACTGTTTATGCGTGCATAATCCATATCACTTCACGTTATAAGACAATGCCGTGTATCTGGCTTATAGCATCCGAGCATTTCAATTGAATTTCATAGAATCCTGTATTAATGGTCCACAATGGATCCGCTGTGGCGCAAATTCAGTTACAAATATCTACCATACGATAAAAAGCCGAATGCACGAGATAAATCAAAGAAATAACGACCAAATTAGAACCGATCAAGGTGCAAAATTGCTAACCCATTACTAACGGTTACATCAAAGACAGAACTCAGGATGTGAGATTGGAATTCCTGATCTGACTAGTAATAAACTTATTTCAGCTTTAAAGAGATTTCAAAAGAACGAATAAAGAAAGCGGAGATGTTGTTATTAAAAGCGGTGCTGACGGAAGAAAGGGGGTTTTTATTCCGCCTGTTCGATATCTTGTCTTAAAGATAGCAGACAAATCTTATAACTTTATTGAGTTTTAAATTTGGAACCTCAGAGTTTGCAAAATACTTCAGAAAATCAAGAGCGAGACATATTTTATACAATTGTATTTAAAAAGTACAATCATAATTGGAGTACTGATAATATTAATGTAATGCAAATGATTCTTTTAAAAATTCATGTTCATAATAAACTTACTTTGTTGAGTATGTTTGGGCAATATTTTATTTAGTTTATTAAATTTGTTTACTTATCAGATCAACTGGAATGCCATTATAATTTATCAGAGCATTATATTGTTGACCGTCTATAATAGCCCTGTTTACCGTTGGTCGAGTGGTTAGCGATCCCTGCTGTGTATTTGATGGGGTTCGGATTCAACATCCGGTTAGAGTAAAGTTTGTGTAAAAATGGTTTTAGATATATCTAGGTTTGGGTGTTTGTTATATTTTAATATTTATGTATATATCTTATTGCGTGTACGTATGTATTGTTTTAAATGATTATTATTATTAGAATAAGGTATTTGTTAAGTAAAGACTAACAGTAGTACCTAATATTTAAGCTATTTGGGGATTTAGGTTATTAGCCTGCTAGGGCCTGCAATACGTGTTTTATCGATTGTCGATTGATTAATTATTACATAGATTGGTTCTTTATATTTTTAGAAATACAAGATGTTAATATAAAATTTATTAATTAGGAATTAATCTATACATATAATAAAATCGTAGGAAAGTTAAAACTGTACATTGAATATTTTTTTAAAAGCATACTTGGAGCGTGATCTACAATCGATATCGAAACCAAAAATATAGCTTTTAGAATTTTTGTCTGTTTGTCTGTTTGTCGGTTTGTCTGTATGTATGTCCGGGGTAAACTCAAAAAGTACTGCATGGATTTACTTCAAAATTTGCATGAATATTACTAACAGGTCAGGTCAACTTACAGGCTACATATTATCACGCTATCACCTACGGGGGAGCAGCTGTGCGGAGTAAACGAAGTCCGTGCGGACGAAGTTGCAGGCAACAGCTAGTAATAAATAATAATAAATATTCACGGGACAAATTACACTTACTGATCTAACCCCAAAGTAAGCAAATTATTTGCTTGTGTTATGGGTGTTAGTCAACGATACTAATGCATAGAAATACATATATAAATACTTTTACATACATAATAAACACCCAAACCCGGAAATACAAACATTTATGCTCATCACAGAAACGCATGTCCACTCGAGGATCGAACCCGAGCCCTGTCGATTGCGTAGTCAGGGTCGCTAACCACTCAACCAACGGGGCGGTAAGAAAGGATCTTACACACAATTTCGTTTTTAATAATAGTTCCGAATCCATAAATATTTTTGTAACATAATATATAAAAACATTTTATACGTTATATGCAATTTGGTTCTTTGATTATATTATTGCTGTGCAAATTACACGAACCAAAGACCTACAAAAAATATAGACGTAGCCATTGTTAACAATTAGAAACAAATCGGTAAAGATAACTTTTGTACATGTGTGCGTAAGCCAACGCCAACACTTGCAAGCATCGTAAAACATTACGTACGTGTGCTAGAGATTAGTGTTGCAAGCATTGGATTTCAAATTTCCATTTACTGGTTTAATATTTTACTACATTTTATAAATTATAATGCATTCTACTAATATTAATTATATATGGTATTTTATTTGTATTACTATTTCTTACGTCAAAAACAAAGAAATTTAGAAGATCTTGAAATTTATTTATTTTATCTACTGTATATATGCCATTATGTTAATGCATATTTACACATGTAAATATGCACTAATTATAATATAAATAATATTTTTACGAACCTTTTTCAGCATATTTTACATTTTTATTTTAAATAATTACAACTAATAATTCAATAGGTTTTTAATATTTTTTTCACTTATAAGGCTAACTATTTATTATACATTCTTAATACTCAACTTTAATAGTAATATATAACTTCTTTTCTAAACTGGAAGTACACACAAGAATGATAATTGGCATACTAACAAATAAAATGAAAAATAAAATACGAGCTTATTTATTTATTTATTTAATTCTTTATTGTACACAGTAAACACTAACATAACAATAATAATAATAGAAAACAAGTACAATAGGCGAGATTATCTCTAGTAAAAGAGATTTCTTCCAGCCAACCCATAACAAGGAAATATTTAGACGCTGTCAACACCAAAATCGCTCACTCTGTCTATTTCTATCGCAGTAAACGAGAACACACTATCAGTGTAACTAGGCGGCCAGGGTCTTAAAATGAATAAATATTGAAATTAAAAAAAGTGTAGATTATTTGTTAAATATGATTCGGTAGCGGCTTAGGTATAAATATGCTGACTTCATGTTTTTAATTGCAAACCCATGCGTCAAAGAAATAAAGATATAGAACCGTTAATGACGATTTTAAGACCAATCTTCGCAATTATTTTCTATCGAGCCAATTTTTTTTTTTCAATTACGTATCGAGTCCGGCCACGGTCTTTGAAATATGATGAAATGAATATTAACACATATATTTTTTGATGTGCTATAACAAATAGTTTTTCCTAAAAAACTGCTTAAAACATCTATTTCAACTAATTAGGTCTTGTCAGTCCCTTAAAAACAAAGATAATTTTCGATTTGGCATACAATGAATTAATTGCAATAAAATTAAATTTATAAGAAAATAATATACTACTATAAATAATTATTCAAAAAAAGTAAACGATTTAAAAAAAATAGGCACAAAAAAATGAAAAACTAAAATTTACCGTTCAAAATTCGAACTTTACAAGTTTTAATTTTTTACAAACATTAATATTGATGGTTACACAGGGGTGTCTTTAACAAGGACTTAGAACGTTATAATATTGATATGTTTGCGTCATTGTGATTGGTTGTGGTATATGATTTTATGACGTTATCTTCTAGCGTTAGTTGGCGAAACAGCATGAAATACGGCGAGCCATGTTTTATAAATATGTATATATGTAGTATATAAATATATAGTACGGTGAATCCAATTAAAACAATAAGTCTAACATTAACATATATTTTCTAAATAAAAGGGACATTTCCCCCATATTTGGGGAAATTTATTCGTATGTTAACTTACCACACTGTCACAATGCCGCTTCAAATTTGTGTTCTGAGAAATTATATCAAATATTATTTCAGTTTTGTTAAATTTATGGAAATTTGGATACTTGTGTAAAGTGATCCCGGAAGACTTTTTCAAAACATGAATTATTTTAACAATTGTTTATCACACAGGATGGCATGATTTCAAAATAAATATTGTTACAAAAAAACGTTTCTCTCTCTCTCTAGCTCGCGGCCGACTAGTAAGCCGCCGGCTTCATATTGCCGCATCGTCATCACATTCTTGACTCACGATACGAGCGCTTGGCTATGTCTATATTTTTTGTAGGTCTTTGACACGAACATACAAAATAATAGAAACAGGCAGACGTCTCCGATGTAAAACAGCCGTCTGTAGGCACCAAAGATGTTAACGATACTTTAGAGTGGCAGGAATTAAAACTTACATATGAAAATATATCAGACACTTCTCACACTATTCTGGAACACGACACTACAAATTTTGAAGAATATTTGCCATCTGCTGTTTTGTCAGACAGTATGTAAAATGCAAACAACAGGCTAAGCGTGTCACTTTTTCTCACTTTTGTCACTTATAAAAAAAACCAACCCAGAAATACAACTTTTTTATATCATAAGATAACAAACAAGCAGATGGGTCTCCTGAAGGAAAGAGTCAACCATCACCTATAAACACCAAAGATATTAATAGTGCTTTGCTATCTTGTGGCGAGGTCTAATGCCACAGGCATAAGTTAACCGGCTACCTTATCCTCCAAACCGGAACACGACAGTGACAAGCACTGACGCTATTGCGGCAGGAATAAGTAATGCGGTGGTACCAGACCCGGGCGAGACAATGCAGAACTCTACCACCTAGTAGCCACGATGGTAATGACTCGTATAGCCAATCGGTCGCCCTTTTCCATCAGCAGACCCATCTGTTTGTTTGCTATCTTATAATATAAACACACAGAAATACAAATATTTGTTTTAATCACACATATGTTTGTCCCTATCGGGAATCGAACCCGAGCACCATTAATAACGTAGTCAAGATTAACAACCTCGATTCGACATATTAAAAATTGTTTAAAATGAAAGCAGATGTTTCGTAAGTGGTCCGAAACAACGTGTAATACTTTAAAATTTAAAATATAATGCGTTTACAGCTGCCTTTTAAAAAATTGAATTTATAGATTGGTTATAACATTATTCGTTACGACCAGAAAATAATATATCACTGCGATTATATCTAATTTGAATTCGTTTTTTAAATTATATTATCAACTTTAGTTTTTATCATTTTAAAACACTTTAACATAAATTGGCATGTTCTACAAATTGAAACAATATCATTTGATAGCACTTAGGTGAAAAAATACATTAAAAAAAACAATTTTATTTTTAACTTTCCGCGGACTTTCATATATTTTTAACACCGGACGCAAAAATGAGTGGTGTTCTAGGTTTAATGTGTCTGTCTGTCTGTCTATACAGATTGACTAGTGAGTTACCTTCAATATTTAAGGACGTGATAGTTGGCGATCATATATGATGAGAAAAAATAACATTAAAAATAAATATTAAAATACTTCTTAGTAAACAGTACACCGAGAATCCTATTATTACCTGCGCCATACTTAGACACTGCGCGGACTCATGTGTCGTGCATCACAGAATACATAGGTAGGTACAAAACAAACAGCGCGGCGTGCTTAGAGAGTATAATAGCCACATTTCAATTATTTTTAGAAAAATATTGGTCAAAAAATAAGTCCCTAATTTTATTATTTCATTTTAACGAGAATCAAGCACTGAGTACTCTCCAGAATTATTGGAGGTAACTAACCAATCAGTCTGCTCGTAGCTCCTAAACAGGTACCCTGTTTTTTAGTTACTTTATTTGAAAGTTTGATTTGTTAAGATGATTTCTAACTAGGTGGTAGAATTCTGCATTGTCTCGCCCGGGTCTGGTACGTAGGTCACACTATAAGTTTTTTTTTATAGAAGAGGGGACAAACGAGCAGGAGGTGCACCTGATGGTAAGTGATCGCCACTGCCCATGGACATCCACAATACCAGAGGTCTTGCAGTTGCGTTGCCGGCCTTTTAAGAATGAGTAAGCTCTTTTCTTGAAGGCCCCCAAGTCGTATCTATTTGAAAACACCCTTGCCGGAATTGGTTCAACCGGTAACAAAGTTTTGCGTAACTTAAAAAACAACATGTTATAACCAAAATATTATGTTTATTGCTTTGTAAATAATCTCCTTTACATTTTAAATATTTTTTCATGCGATCGAACCATTTTTTAAAACAGGAGGACCACAGATCTGAAGGCATGTTTTCTACGTGCTGATTGAACGCTATCACTGCCTCTTCGGAGTTGGTAAAAGTAAAACCTCTCACCAAATCTTTGATTTTGGGGAAAATACAGAAATCACAGGGTGCTAGGTCGGGGCTATGCGCAGGATGAGCGACGAGATGTACTTTTTCGGAAGCTAAAAATGACTTTGTTTTGATAGCCGCGTGTGAAGAAGCGTTATCATGGTGTAGGAGAATGCGGCTTTTGGGGTCGTCTTTCGCGAACTTTTTCTAACATCCCGGATATACAAATGGTAGAATACCACTCGGCGTTAACACTCTTTTGATCTTCATGTGGAATTGTACAGATGGGAATGGGATGGGATGGGAAAGAGAACTTTTAAAATCATAAAAAATCATCGCTCTAAAATCTTTTCGACTTAATTCCATTTTCGTTGTGTACGTAAAACTTTGATGTGTGATAAAAAAACTATTGACAAATAATTTCCCGCCCAATTGTTTTTTTATTACTAAGAAGGTTGCAACGTTTTAAAAATCTAACATTCGAAATTCAAATAGTTCCGATTAGCTAGAAGTACAAAACTTTTAGTGTGCCCCATGTACCAAACTGCACTAACCTGGTCTTAGGATAGTCTTTAGTGACATCCTGTCACATTCTTTTCATTTGAGACAAAAAGTGACAGCATACTACTAAGGGTTTTCCTAAGCTAAGATAATGTTAGTGCAATCAGCCATTAGTATCTTCTCTTAATCTTGGTTGCAATATTTTTAAAAGCAACAAATAAGAATTTCTATATGTAAGATTCGAACTCACGACCTTCCCTCAAGCCAGGATGCTCTAACCAACTATGCCAGTGTCAATTAGTTCGTAGTGGCGAAATTCTTCTTTGCTATGTGATCGATTACGTCGTTTGTATTGATCGCTAACTATAATTACTAATTAGTTAAATGAGTTCATCATTACAGATTAAATTCAATGTTTACTATTGATTTTAATTAAATTCACTTTTTTATTATTGAATTTAATGAAATTCACATTTTTATACTTTCGTCTTTCTGCATGCACGGGGTGAGTGCTAAAACACAAATATAGTTGCAATAGTTGTACCTCTGCCTACCTCTCTTCTAATACGTGCGTGAATATACTTTATTTTTTTCAACAAAACTGTACTGAATACATTTGTTGTATAGACAAAAGACTGTTGTAAATAGAAAAGTATTTAGATCCATCTACGTTTAACACTGAACAGTGTTCCGTGTTTGTTATTTTATTAAGTGCTTCGATCTCTGTACATTTATTGTAATGCCAGTCAGTAGATCACAAAACCCGATGTTTATGTTTAAGGCAAGCGGCGAGCGCATTTTGTGTACGGTTAACCCAGTAGTTGCTTATATCGTAAAATAACCGTTTTAGATTATGAATAAATCAAGCCAAAACGTATCTTTAGTAGGAATTTTAATTTTCCAAAACGGGCAAACGGGTAAAGATAAAGATATATAACAATATGTAATATCACTGGACAGATTACACAAATCGATCTAACCCCAAAGTAAGCAACTTATTTGCTTGTGTTATGGGTGTCAGTCAACAATACCAATACATATATAAATACATACCTAATAAATATCCAAACCAATCCAAACCCAGAAATACAAAAATCTGCTCATCACGCAAATGTTTGTCCCTTTCGGGAATCGACCCCGAGCCCCATCGACTCATAGTTAGGTTCGTTAACCACTCGAACAATGAGCGGTCAATTATAAAAAGGATAACTAATAGCCTTTCCTCGGATAGTATTCAAAAGATATGTGATGTCGTAATAAAAACCACCATACAGAGACTTATGACCCTGGGGAACCATGTCATACATATACATAAAAAGTTTAATAAATAAATAAGATAATGTACTTATACAAATATATCTCAATTAATGCGATTGTCTTGATTAATGCGATAAGAACACCACATTATATACGATTAGATTACGTATAGCGAAAACTTTGTAGACCCTTTCTAGAAGAAAGGGTCTACAAAGTTTTCGCTATTCGCTGTGAATTTTTTTGTCTTAATGATTAAGATATTAAGACCGCCACATTATACATAATTAGGTAGATAATATTATGTTACTAGATGAAAACCCGGCTTCGCTGGGAAGTCTCATAATACGCAATCTTATATACAAACTCAAATAGTAGACATTAAAAAGAAGCAACACTGTAGTGACGTCTTCTTTCAAGGTTTAAGACAACCTTGAAAGAAATCGAGAAAGAAGAAGAAGAAGTTGGGAGAAATCGATTTCTTAATACTTTTTTTGCTATTTCAATTGTTCGTTAACTGTTCTCAACTGTGCGATCAAAAATTTTTTTGTACGTTTTTAGTTTTTTTTTAATTTTCAAAAATTGACTTAAGTTGGCGGGTGAAAATTGTTGAATCGACGAAATTATTAATATATATTACGTGTAGCGTATTTTTTTATTATAATACTATGTGAAGCAAAATCTTTATACCCCTTCTTCAATTTTTTTTTTGTTTTAAAATTTATTTATTTTTGTTATAATGATTAGATAATATTATAGCTACTTATTATATTAATGTGTGAAATGAAAACTACCTATTATACGATCTGTAGGATATTTTGTCTTAACATGATAAGATCGTCATATTTTATATGATTAATTATATGATTTTTAAAAATATAAACGGGTCAAAAACGCGTACGTATATATAAATTACTTGTAAACGACGATTCGGCCAAGTTTCATGGACCGTTACCGTGGTCACAAGCGGTCTGATAAAAATGCGGTTTTACAAAATGATAGTAGAATGCGTTAATTATATTATTAATATTATCTATATATTTTACAAAAAAACTTTTTACCCCTTTTAACCATAATTGCGTCGACTGAGGAGTATATAATTTGGCACAAAGTGGCACAGTTAAGTTTATTATAAAATATTGTATAACCTTTTAATTTTCCTATCATTTAATCTACAAAACCCAATAGGACTCCACGACGCTTGAATAAATCCCCATTTATTATTTTAGGTTCTTCTACTATTAGCTATGTATGATTAATTTTGTTATACAACAAAGTTTATTGTATGTTATTGTTCATATTGCTTTATACGTGATTCCACTTAATTAAAAATAAAAATGCTTTTTATCAGAGACAAAAAACGGTCAAGCATGAGTTGCACTTGTACACGTGTGTAAGGCTTCGTATGATATTAACTGACGTTACTTCTATTGGAACCCCTTTTTATTCGTTGCAATTACGAAAATTTCTGTTGTCTACCAATTTCCAGTCAAGAGATAGAAGAACTTTGTGACAGACAGATACACAGACTGCGGAGGCATATTAATAGTCATTTGGGTACGAAACACTAAAAACCAGAATTCATTTAGTGAGACAAAAAACTGTTTCAATTATTATGTATCAGAATTTCGACAACTACGCCACAGTTTAGCAAACAAACAGTGATAAATATCAAAAGTATTTTTTCCTGTCATCTTCTAGACTAATTTTCAACAGCTGATATATCCGAAATATCACATAATCCTCTCAGCCACAAGACAGGCTTAGGTAAAGTTAGCAAAAATATTGTTTATTTTTACTTGCATTTGAAATAGAAATAAGTGTAATTTGATAAATTAAAATTGACGGTATAGATCGACAACATTAAAAGAGTATATTTTAACGTCACTTTGTCGTATAAAACTGCTATAAAATATATTAGCGACGTGTTGTTTTAACACCAGAGGATGAGAGTCTAAGCATCTAAGCATATTAATAAAATTAAAGTTTGTTTATAATATTAAAAACAACAGCTTACGTACCATACATGTTAAAAAAAAACAATTTTGAAAACTGTTATCAGTCTGGCTAGCTTTTTGTTTAGACTAATCCAAAACAAATCCAAAGCGGTTTTGACGAGACCAATTTTGACGAGACTTTTACTGACAGATATCTGATTTTGTAAGGCGTTGCTATCTTGTGTCTCATGCATAAGTTTACCGGCTACTTTACCCTCCAAACCGGAACACGAGAGTGACAAGCACTGACACTATTGCGGCAGGAATAGGTAAAGTGTTACCACCGGTACCAGACCCGGGCGAGACAATGCAGAACTCTACCACCTATTAGCCACGATGGTAGTGAATCGCACAACCAATCGATCGCCTTATACGCCCTGCCTGGCAGAATGGCAGTTGGCTAATCTTCAAAGGAGCCCAGGACCAACACGGGAACACCTTACACGCTGTATTAATTCTGAGTGACAGTGGTGTTTTAAGTACAGGAACACTTAAAAAACCACTGTCACTTGGTTTAGGAGGCATCGTGCCGCTCCTAAATAATTAAAATATAGCATACTTTACTTTTGTGGTGAACTGTACACTTACAAAGTTTTATACGCCCGCTATTCCAAACTCCACTGTATTTTATATTTGTGAGATTGTATAAAAATAAATATTTACGTTTGACCATTCATTGTTGACAGTAAAAGGTTAATATCTTTGAGAATAGAAGCACGTGGCAATCTCAAGTGCTGAGTGAATTATCTTTTTATAGAATTCGAAACAATTGCGTACATTTTACTACATTTAGATTCGAGTAGTTAAAAACTTTTGTTTGTGATTGTTTTCATTCAAAAATTTAGATTTTTCCACTGTTGATTCAGGCTTCTTTTTGGAGAGTAGCTCAACTGATTTATTACTACCCATCTCGTAAGAGAATATATAGCATCACTTAAGAAAAAAAGAGATATCTATCTATCTAACTAACATTGTGATTACAGCGTCAGAGTTCTGCAACATCTCAACCAGGTTTGTTAAAACCGCCTTTAGGGCGTAGACAGACGAACTGCATTTCAACTGCAATCCGACTGCTAAATGGCAGTTCAGATGCAGTTTTAATGCAGTTGACACGACTGCAATTGAACTGCAAGCCAACCGTACAGTTCGATTGCAGTCGGTGTGCAGTTCACACGACTGCACGCTGACTGCAACTTAACTGCAATCGGATCTTGTTTGTGTCTACACCCTTAGGGTTCCGAAGTCAACTAGGAACTCTTACAGTTTACCCATATTCGTCCATCCGTCCGCAGCTTAGCTCAGAAATCGTTAGTACTAAAACTATTTAGTGTGAATATAAATATTAGATACACCGACAAACTGGTAGAATAAAATCTTGAAAAATATTTTTTTAAGACACCTCCCCTGCACGCAAGGGGATGTTTATTTTTTCTTGCGTACCCCATGGGGTATCGTTGGATAGGATTTAAAAAATATTCCTGGTATACTTTGCTTTCCTGGGTTGTTTGCTGTTTGTTCGTGAAATATTAAGATTTAAGATTTAAAATGCTAGTTTTCGTTAGAGCCAAGTATAAGAAGAAAAATATGGATGATAAAGATATGTTTTGCAAAATTTTAAAATAACTTAAATAATAATTTCATTAGTTATAATCCCGGCCTCCTTTGTAGAATAGGCCAACTGCCGTTCTGCCAGGCAGGTCGTAAAAGGCGACCGATTGGCTATCGAGTCACTACCATCATGACTACTAGGTGGTAGAGTTCTGCATTGTCTCGCCCGGGTCTGGTACCACCGCCTTACCTATTCCTGCCGCAATAGCGTCAGTACTTGTCGCTGTTGTGTTCCGGTTTGGAGGGTAAGGTAGCCGGTAAACTTATGCATGTGGCATTAGACCTCTACACAAGATAGCAACGCACCATTAACATCTTTGGTGTCTATAGGCGATGATTGACTCTTTCTATCAGGAGACCCATCTGCTTGTTTGCTATCTTATGATATAAAAAAAAAACTTTTAATATGCCTAGGCAAGCTTCTATAATAATATTTTTAAGAGCAAACGATAAATCAAACACAAAAATCATAAAATCAACTAAAATATGGGGATTCTCATATTAAAAATATTTTTATTATTTAACATTGGTTTAATTGTAAAAGTGCTTCACTTTAATTTTATTTCAAATTATCGCCCTTTTTTTTGTTTCTTCTCAAGGTCGCAGTACATTTTTGGTTCTTAATCACATTACTTTGAACTTCATTTATTTAGAGAAATACTAAAAGTATTTAAGACGTCCCTTCAAAATAAATTTGTTCTTTGGAGATAAATCAATACTAATTAATTAAAACTTTACTATGTGGTAGAGTTCTGCATTGTTTCGCCCGTGTCTGGTATCACCGCCTTACTTATTTCTGCCGCAATAGCGTCAGTGCTTGTCACTGTCGTGTTCCGGTTTGAAGGGTAAGGTAGCCGGTAAACTTATGCATGTGGCATTAGACCTCGCCACAAGATAGCAATGCACCATTAACATCTCTGGTGTCTATAGGCGATGGTTGTCTCTTTCCATCAGGAGAGATCAGGATACTTTATGGCTCTATTATAATATAAAAAAAATTTTATGATGTTTGAAATGGAACTCAAGCTACAATGATTACATTTAGGGTCCTGTCAAATCGCCGCTACAAAATGCAGATGCATTTTGCTGAGCAAGCCGATCCAGCCACTAGTCTCGCGTTTACCGAAAAAATATATACGGTTTTGCCTTGTCACGGCATTTAGTTTAGGGCTTAACGGTCTTAATTATTAACATAAATTAAGAACAGCCTCTATGACTCACAGAAAGATAAAGATCTGTAGTCACACACTGTAGTGACATCACAAATTTTCAATACCAATAATAAATGCACCATAATTCTGATAGATCCGTTGGACCAAGAAACGACCTTGATTGAGCTGACGGCACATTATTCGTCTAATAGACGTAGATGGGTGTGGAAATAAAATTATAATTTATCATGTCTGACGTTAGAAAGGCGTGTTGCGTGATTAGTCTTAACTGCACTTTTCAAAATGGATCCAATTATTTATGCGCCTTTTATCAGATGGCGAAGACAGGCAGATTATTTATTAGTCAGCAATCGACGGATATCAATTCGCGAAAGCTCATGGACTTTAAATTTAGTGTTTAATAATATATTTGATGATAGACTTGAATTGAATTTTCGATTTGTTAATGTTAATATTGAGATTATACATTTTCATTCTTTAAAATATACTAAAATAAAATAGGAATTGATAAAAATAGCATAAATGGATGGATCTTGTGCCTTTTTGATCCGGGTGCTATTTGAAAAATAAACTTGCTATTTTTGATATGCGATTCTACTAGGCTGTTCGTAAAAGAAAATAACGATTTTTGGCTGTGTCATGGACACAGCCGTGAATGTTTTACGTGAGTACCTGTACGTAACGGGTCATATTTTATAATATCATTTTTTTTAAGGAAAATACGAACCATAATATTTTCGCTATGTCTGTCCGTCCTTCCATACGTCCGTCCTTCCGCGGTCTAGTTCAAAGATTCTTAGTACTAGAAAGCTGTAATTTGGTATGAATATACATATTAGTCACGGCAACATTTTTTAGGTTAGCTCCTCTATATGTAAAATGGGGTTGTTAATTTTTTTTCTCCTATATCGCATGGTGTGGAATATCGTTGAATAGATTTTGAAAAATTTGTTTATTTATTTATTTTATTTAATATTTTATTGTACACAACTTATAAGATTTTACAGACAAAAAAAAAACTAAAAACGTACAAAAAATGTTGTCAGTTTGTAAAAACAATTTCTCGATCAAGCGACTTGTTTCTAAAATATTAAGTTTTTTTAACTTAGTCTTATTAGTCTATCTGTAGATACACATATAGTTACATATTATGTTAGAAAATAAAAGTATCTTCACGCCCGTATTCCCAAAGTGGCAGAGGTACATCTAGTGCATCCATGATTAGCCGAAGTTACTTAGTATCACAATGTGGTAGGTGGTAAGACAACCACTTATCTAATCACGTGCAACGTTTTTTATCAGAAAATTGAAAAAAACACATCTTAAAATTATCCGATCCGGAAACCGAACCTGGGACCTTATGTGGTCAATAACAACACCGGACCAGTAGACCACAGATAGGATATTATGTTAGAAATTTTATACAAATATTATATGAATGCGAAATATTAGAAATATTAAATTTTCATATCTGTGGTCAGTTCTTAACATGTATTCAAAATAAACTCCAAAATATCCATAGAAAAATTAAAAGTTACATTCCAACCGGTTTGAGCCGGATATAATTGGAGGAGGCTCAAGTTAACCGGCCGGATGAGAGTAACAAGCGAGTTAGCCGGGAAAGGCGGACGATATCAGGGTAACAAGCCTAAGACGAGCATGCTAACGAGGATGCAACGGAGCAAAACTTGAGATGCTTTGCCTTTTGTAGTTATTATGCGCTTTCCTTTAGTATTTATATTGCTTTAGAAATAAGGATATAGCGCTTAATGCGTAATTACATTTCTTATTTTATGTTACTATACGTTTTTTTATGTCATAACAAACAAGTTGATAGCTCTCCTGATGGAAAGAAAAACTATCCTCTATAAGCAACAAAGATGTTAATAGTGCGTTGGTATCCATGTGGCGGGATGACAACTTTACTAGGTGGTAGAGTTCTGCATTTGGAGGGTAAGGTAGCCGGTAAACTTATGCATGTGGCATTAGACCTCGCCACAAGATAGCAACGCACCATTAACACTTTTGGTGTCTATAGGGCGATTGTTGACTCTTTCCATCAGGAGACCCATCTGCTTGTTTGCTATCTTATGATATAAAAAAGAAAAATGCATAAGCCTATCGGCTACCTTACCCTTCAAACCGGAACACGACAACGACAAGCATTGACGCTATTGCGGCAGGAATAAGTAAGGTGGTGGTACCGAAACCCGGGCGAGACTTTGCGGAACTCTACCTAGTAGTCACGATGGTAGTGACACGCATAGCCAATCGCCTCTTACGACCTGTCTGGCAAAACGGCAGGTGCTCTATTATTCAAAGGCCCCGGACCAAAACGCTTTTCACAGGCAGAGATAAGTTTTTAAGGCGAGGCATTTTGCCGCGCGTCATTTCTATAGGAAACGGCGCGGCGCGCCGCGCGGCGGATTCACAAATTACCGCGGCGGCGCGGTATGTTCTGAAACCGCTGGGAAACGTGTCAATTTTCGAATAAATAAATATAGGACTTTAGCTGAAAACCAAAATTTAGTAAATTCTTTTTATACCACTATATAAAAATCATGTGGAAGATTAGAAATATTATTTAAAAAATATTTGTTTTAGAATTTTTTTAACCTGTTTTCGGAATTTTATATGATCAAGTAAAGTAGATTCTATCATGTAATAAGTTAGCACATTCCTTAGATAATATCTTTAGGTATATCGTGTAATTTTGTTAAATTGTTATTTAACAATCAATACAAAAAACGTGATTTAGCAAACCAGTTTTTTCCCGTTTTTCCCGATGCCTCGCCTTAAGCAGTAGTCCGATTTTTAATAGTCCGTCCAATTTAATTTTTGAAAGAGTAACCCACCCTAGAAGAGGAAGTTTGATTCAGTCACAAATTTCAATATATTACCACGCATAAATTTTCATCGGTATATTTTTTGTTGAAAAGATAGAAACTTACAAGTAATAACTTGTAAGTTTGTGTACGATAGAGTTATCATTTATTCATTCAGTCATAATCTACTGGCGGGTGAACCTGCGTGGGTTGACTAGTGCTACAATAAAAATACAATTTATTTATTTATTTATTTATTGGATCACCAACATAAGATACAGTGTATATAGTCCTTAATTAAATTACATTTGTGGAAACATTTTAACTGTTCTTACAATTATAGGTAATCACATCATGCTTACAGATAGAGAACGGTGCTCGAAATTAAAATTAAAATAAAAAAATGATGTGGTGTCGCGGGACACCAGGTAGGAACGAACTTCCTTCGGCTAAACGGCACTACTCGCTTGTGTACACGACTGTCGCGCCTGCGCACGTCTCATTTAACGCTTTTATTCCACGCATTTTTCTTACGGTTTTACTATCACATTTTTTTCAGTTCGGTCGCGCAGAAAAATCCCTATCCCCTCCAAGCCTGCCGTAAGGAACTTCGTTCCAAAAATAAAATTAAAATAAAATAAATAAAAAACAATTTCTAATTTTTATAAAAAATTCAAACTATCTGCACTTGTTCCATTTGATATAATGGCTTCCTTCTAACGGTACTTAAGTTCTATACGTATAGTGTACTTTAGTTTGTCGTTAGATAAAACCTGTAGCTCCACTTTTCTTGCCGTCTCCCACGAGATTAAGACGTCCATTAGCGACAAAAGACAGGTGTTGCGTCAGTGGCCACTAAGCTTTATTAATCTTTTCTCTATATGAGAGAGATTTCGCACTTTTATGGAATCAGCTATTGATGTGGGGTACAAAGACGTTGCGTGGGTGGTTTCATTTTAAGTATAGTTGAAGACGAAAATAATTGTGAGAAATTGGTAAATATTTGGCTATTATGTATATATTTATTTGTTGGGCAAAATCTTATTAACGAACCTGACTACACATCGATTGGGCTCGGGGTCAATTCCCGACCTGGACAAACATTTATCTGATGAGATTAAATGTTTGTATTTTTGGGTTTGGGTGTTTATTAAATATATTTGAGTGTTTATATATCGGTATTTCTATTTTTTTATTATTTCTATGTATTAGTATCGTTGACTGACACCCATATTACAAGCAAATAATTTGCTTACTTTGGGGTTAGGTCAATTTGTGTAATTTGTCCAGTAATTTTTATTTATTATTTATTTATTTTTAGTACATACTGTTTAAAAATATTAGGTTTCTGCAGTTTTCCACAATGTAAATTTTAACTGTGATAAATTTTATATTCCACCGTTCGCGTGATTGTCTTAAAAAAGGGTTCAATGATTTCCTTCACGTGTTAATATGTTGATTATGCGGATTGGAGGAGTTTTTTACTATACCTACTGCAAAAAAATATTTTCATCATACCAGGACCGAAAGTTACAAATTTTTGCACAACTTTATTCACAAATTTTTTATACACAATTTTTTCTATGTATATTTTTTATGTAATTTTTATCAGAATCAGAAAATTTCAACTCTTAGATCAATATTATTTTATTTTATTATTATTAAATGATAAGTTATTGCCGCGTGTATAGTAATATGGGTTTGAAATAACAACTGCACGGTTACCATGGTAATGAGTTATTTCAAATAGGTAACGGGAAGAAAATTAAAACAAAAAAAGACTAAATTTTAAACTGTCACTAATTGTGAGCAGTCTAAAATATGCATCTTTCTTCCCGCAAACAAAAGAAGAAATTCAAACTTTCGGTCCTGGTATGATGAAAAAAATGTTTGCAGTAGGTATAGTAATTAGCATTTATAACTGTATTGAAAGTGGGTTGGTTTTGAATGGTTTGGAAAGGGAGCGATGTTGATTTGAACGGTCTGGGTTTTCTTTTATATCAACAAAATAAGCAGTTATGGGGACTGCTAACAGGAATGAAAACTTTGATAAGTAATACCAACGCTAAAGTTGTTGCATAAACTAAAGAAAATATGCATATAATACACAACCAAATTTATACCTACTGTCCTGTGGCACAATATAGACTCGCGACAACTTGAATTTGGCTTCCGTCATAACGTGCGATTACGCTAACATCAGTTTTGTGATTTGTCCCTCAAAAATGGCTCAACTCGGCTGAACCAGTTTACATTCCAACAAGCAGAAGCTACTCCTGATGGAAAAAGATAACTATCGGTTATACAGAAATAAGAAAGTAGTTTAATTTTAGTTTGCCTTTATCAGTAAAACTCGAAATCTCTTTAACATAATTTATTATTTACAAGCTGACTCAGCAAACATTGTTTTGCCTCAATTTTCTACGATTTGCCTAAATTTTGTAGTACCTAAAATTTTCTACTGCTTAAAATTGTCTAATACTACAAATTTTCTATTACTACAATTTTTTTATTTTCTACTAACTAATTATCCACCCCCCCTCGTGTTGGTTCCGGGCTCCTTTGAAGAATAGGCCAACTGCCGTTCTGCCAGGCAGGTCGTAAAAGGCGACCGATTAGCTATGCGAGTCACTACCATCGTGACTACTAGGTGGTAGAGTTCTGCATTGTCTCGCCCGGGTCTAGTACCTATTTCTGCCACAATAGCGTCAATGCTAGTCACCGACGTGTTCCGAATTGGAGGATAGATAGCCGGTAAACTTGTGCATGTGACATTAGACCTCGCCACAAGATAGCAACGCACCATTAACATCTTTGGTGTCTATAGGCGATGGTTGACTCTTTCTATCAAGAGACCCATCTGCTTGTTAGCTATCTTATTTAATATTAAACAGGTACAATAAACTTATGTGTGTGACATTCCAATTCCACAATACGAATAGCAACGCACCATTAGCATATTGGTGTCTATAAGCGATGGTTATCTCTTACCATCAGGAAAACCGTCTTCGTGTTTGCTATCCTAAGAAATAAAATATTAAAAAAATCATCCTATCGAAAATATCGAAAAAATAGCAGAATATTTTTATTTTCTGTCGCGTAGGTACTATATATTTACAGTATGATATAAGATTAAAACACTTATTCAACAATTGTTCCCCGTGTTGGTCCCGAGCTCCTTTGAAGAAAAGGCCAACTGCCGTTCTGTTAGGCAGGTCGTAAAAGGCGACGGAGTGGTTATTCGCGTCACTGCCATCGTGACTACTAGGTGGTAGAGTTCTGTATCGGCTCGACCGGGTCTGGTACCACCACCTATTCCTGCCGCAATAGCGTCAGTGCTGGTCACTGTCGTGTTCCTGTTTGGACGGTAAGGTAGGCGGTAAACTTATGCATGTGGCATTAGACCTCGCCACAAGATAGCAGCGCACTATTAACATCTTTGGTGTCTATAGACGATGGTTGATTTTTTCCATCAGGAAACTCATCTGTTTGTTTGCTATCTTATGATATAAAAAAAATAACAAAAGACTAATTTAATTTACCCAGTGAATAGCGTGTTTATTATTACAGGCCTGTTTATAATTAAAACTCCAAGTATCTATTCTTACATTTGCGATTCCATTATACAGTGGTCGGTTTGTTTAAAAATGAGGTAAATTATAAGATTGAATGCAGAGCAACATAATGACGCCTCTTCACCAACTCTATCGCCCACAAAACATCTTGAAAACGCGAAGGAATATCATGGATAACTTGGGAATTAAATTTCTTTATATATTTAATTTAATTTCTTTAATTTAATTTCTTTATATATTTAATTGCAAAAATATAAAAATAACGAAAAAACATTCAGTATTCAATGTTTTTGAAAATATACGGATTATAATTTTTTTTGACGATATTTTTTTGTGGCAACTCGGTATGTTTGGTAGTTTTTATTATTCCATGCTTTGATGGAGCACAAGTAGGTGTCGGTTATCACAACGAACGAGTGATGTTTGTTAAAAGTTAGTTAGGTGATCACAACCAGTTTTGCCAGTTAACGAACAAGCCTGTAATTTGTGGTGAATCAGAACGTCTGTTTGGATATTAAGTTCAATCTGCCTTCCTCGTAACTGTGAGAGTAAGATAATATTTGTTAGTATTTGATATCAATAGCACCAAACTCGCAGCTCGAAGGAATAAGACTTGGAAATTGAGAAGCGAATGCCGTTTTATCTAATTTAAAATAAGAGTTTAAAGAGCGAGATTATCTGGCTTGGACATCGATCTTAACATCTTACGAAATGAGCTACCAATAGGGGACCATTATAAATTATTACCATCAACTATTTTTAATAAGAGATAAAAAAACCTAAAGATGTCAAATATATTATTAGTAGTAATTAGAATACTACAGTTAGGCAAATTTCCAAAACTGTAGATTTATCAGCTACCTTACCCTCGAAGTAAAATAAGCTTGTAAATAATAAAAGGGATCTCTAAGGAAATTCCAGTATTCTAACCAAGAATGTCAGAAAATTTTCTTTAAAGTCACCGGGAAAATGCCGTCGCCGTCATATACAAATTTACGCAACAAATACAAACGAAGAACTTCTAAAACAAATCTACATTAAGAATTATTTTATACATACAAATTAATCATAGATATATATACTCAAAGAAATTAATAATACACCCACTTTAGCTCTGCATCATCTAAATTCATTAAATTATTTGCTAAATTTCTCTCAATAAAACGAAATGAAAGAAGATATTTTAGTCAAATTAGGATGCTTATTTTATTTTCACCAACTTAGCGACCGAACTTCCCTTGGACGATATTTTTTTATATGAAATCAGATAATCTATATCAATTTTAATAGTAAAATACTAACTAAATACAAAATTTCATCAAAATCATCAGAGCCGTTTCGGAGAAACCAATTACATACAAATAAGTTACTCGTTTAGTGTAGATCTTTTTAGTGTACATGCCAGAATATAAAACTAAACCCATGCAATTTACGACATGCATACTGTTTTCATAGAATTATGTATTTCCTGTCAGTTTCTTTTTCTGGAGAAAAATATGTTTTTTTACATTATAAGATAGCGAAAAATATTAGAACTAATATGTCTCGTTTCCGGCAAGTTAGTTTTAACGGAAAAATAAAAAAATCTGACTTAGAACGACTAGTCTTAGGACCACATGTGTCTATAACTAACCACTCAATTGATTGAATCGATAATTTAAAATTAATTTAGATGAATTTATTCGATGCCGTTTCAATCAAATTAAAGCCACAAAAGACGTATCCATATAAAACCAACACCGTTATTTGGCCGCTGTCTAACGGAAAACAAAAATAAACATAAGAGTACGTAAGGTATAAAAATATGTTTTTTTACATTAAAAATAGCGAATAATATTATAATAGCGAAAAATATTAGAACTAATATGTCTCGTTTATGGCAAGTTAGTTTTAACAGAAAAATAAAAAAACATCTGACTTAGAACGAAGGATCACATGCGTCTATAACTAACCACTCAATTGGCTGAATCGATAATTTAAAATTAATTTAAATGAGTTTATTCGATGCCATTTCGATCAAATTAAAGCCTCAAAAGACGTATCCATATAAAACCAACACCGTTATTTCCGCTGTCTAACGGAAAACAAAAATAAACATAAGAGTACGTAAGGAATAAAAGAAAAGTTGAAGTGGGAGCGTCCGGGAATAGGTAAGACCTACCGAGGTAAGACAAGCGAGGGGGAGTAAGGGGTAGGGGGTTGTTTTCCAGCCTCGCGGGACCGTGCTGGTCCGTGCCGTCCCTTTGGGTTTGGGGTCGCTTTTGTTTATCGTCTCTTTATTTATTCAACCTGATACGCTCCGGTACGTTGTTTTTAAAACTAATAGGCTTATCTGTTTTGTTTTGGGAAATAAATGAGATGGTATAAAGCGATTTTCAATGATGAATAATATTCTTTTAGTATTATAATATTATTGTGTAGTCACTTTAGCATATATGTAGCATTATCTTTTGGCAGTACCCAATTGAAGTAGAGTAACATGTCATCAATGTAATCTTTCACCCCCTATTTCAGGCGTTTAAGGGTTGTTTTATGAAAAAATCTTATAGTTTATCTTTGACTCCACATATTTTACTATCTGCATACCAAATTTCATTAAAATCGGTTCAAGGGTTTAGCCGTGAAATTATTTTAGCATTTATAATGTTATGTAGTATGGATAGATTTTATAGTAGATTGAAGAGTTGATTTTTTGAATGTTAAATAAATCATCCAATTTAATCCTTAAGCGCGTGTTATTTTTACATTTCCTTACTTTTAAAATAGATTATTCTAAAAAAGTATTTATATAAAAATAACAAATCACGATATCCAAAGTCGCGAATATAACCTAGTTCAAAAAATATTTCACAATAATTGGACCCTCATTACAAAGCCCTTGTTAATTCAAAAGTGCAAACAATCAAAGTTGATCACTCAAAAAGACAAACCCTAGAGGGTCGGAGGGGTTCTTATATAGGCATTCAATGGGCCACAATTGCCCCCCAACTGAGGTCTGCGGTTTCTTCAAATTAGCGTGGTGATTTCTCGAAACGACGTCCCGGCACGTGCTTGTGGCAGTCAATTCCGAGTGTCTAAAAACTTCAAAGGTGATGATATAGAATTGTTATAAATATAATTATTGGTTTGTGCTATTTTCGACCGATTTCCCAAAAGGAGGAGGTTATCAATTTGCATGTATTTTTTAATGTTTGTTACCTTATTGTCTCTGTGATCTAGCGGTCCGGAGTTGGCGTTGGTCGGGCAATTACAAAATGTGTATTTTCAGTTTTTTGATAAAAACAATGTTGTCCAGGATCGGAAAGTGCCCGGTTGGCGATTGCCTGCCCACCATATTTGTAGACCTAGTATTTTCAGCTAAACGTGGGTGCACTTGTACCCCTTCCTACCCCCTAGGGGGATACGGGCGTAAAGATACTTCTGCTTTTTGTTACCTCACAACTCTGCCATTTATGAACCGATTTTGATTTTTTTTTTGTTTGGGAGGATTACTTCACGTGTTGTCCCATTTTAATTTGTTTGTATGGTAAAACGACGTTTGCCGGGTTTGCTAGTATTAATATAGATTTGCAACAACTGCAACCTCTCTCACCTTACAATATTTACTTATAACAAATCATAATAAACTCTATAAAACATGGGGAGTCGTACATTACAATACCGCAAAACGCATGATCATTGCATCGTTGATGGCTGATATGATCGCTGCACCATTAAAAATCGCGACTCACGCATTACAATAAACGGATCTGAACTCCGATAAACGCGGTGGTATCCTGGGGAGGCCTGTCTATGGACTTTTTCTGCGATATGTTGTCCGATTGATCTGACAGTTTAATTGGGGGTTGTCAAAATGTTTGTTTTATTATACAACTTGGATGCAATGATTTTGTAATTCGTCGTTACGTGTGATTTTAAGGTATTTTTAAGTGGCTTCTTCTTTTTTGTCGAACGATGCAGTTTTTGCAACGGATTTGAGAACTTAAACTCAGTAGTGATTTATCATTATCCCATACACATTATAAATGTGAAAGTTTGTATGTTCAGATGTTTAGATGTTTGTTTGTTTAAATGTATGGATATTTAAGTGTTTGTTACTCAAAACGGTGTCATCTAAAACTGCTAGACCGATTTGGATGAAATTTGGCACACAGTGAGACGATGACCTGGAATGCATATAGGGTATTTTTGATCCCGGAAAAATATGTTGCTCCCGTGTGTTTCACCAAAACCTTTTATGATACAGTGGGCTACAGGATGCAGTATGTATATAACTTAAACAGTACTTTTACCTTTATAAAATGTATTTTTTTATATAATAGCTTAATTGAGGGTTGAAAATGTTTTTTTTTTTAACATACTGTTTTATTATTTTTTTAATTTTCGATGCAATGATTGTCATTTAATGTGCCTTGTATCCCGTGCCTCGGATGAACACGTAATGCCGTCATTCCGATTGTCGCTAGAAAAATAGGTAAAATGCGGCGATGAGGGTCACCATTCATCTCACCATCCGACAAATTGCCTACCCCGCAAGGGATTCGGGCGTGATACAACTTAATGTTTGCAAAATTGAAAATATGTTTACATATTTATGTAAATGAATGATCATTATCAAAAGAGCACAATCACATGTCAGTTTCCTTAAACACAAGCTCGATTAATCTGCGGATTGATCGGACGCGCAGATACGGCCAAGGCACATTGTTGCAGCTTTACAAACGCAGTAATTAATTCATAGCATTATTTGCAATCTGTTCTCGATATTAAAGTGCATTTTGAAGAAAAGAAGTGCCATAGAGCTGACATTTCATTAAAATAATTTATAGATATTTTTTTTACATAACGGCAGATGGGTCTCCTGATGGAAAGAGACAACCATCGCCTATAGACACCAAAGATGTAAATGATGCGTTACTATTCGTGTGGTAGAATGGTAAAGCCACATGCATAATTTTACCTTCCCTTTCCCTCCATAACGGAACACGACAGTGACAAGCTTTGACGCTATTACGGCTGGTATAGGTAAGATGGTATCCAAACCCAGGCGAGACGTTGCAAAACTCTACCACCTAGTGATCACGATATTAGTGACATGTATAGCCAATCATTCGCCTTTTACGAACTGCCTGCAGAATGGTAGATTGTCTTTTATACGAAAGGGCCTGCACCAATACAAAGCAAAATTTAATTTATGACATTAAAAAAACATTGAATAATTAATTATTTTTGTTTTAGCAATATAATGCATTTTAGAGCAAATATTTCACCTAAATCTGAATAAAATTATAACTGTGAAAATATCAAACTATCTCTGTTGTCAGATGGATACAAGTTATGATAATTATTTAAATAATTTTATATTTTTGTATCTATTTAATATGTTAATGTCAGTAATATATTTTAATCATAATACACTTTAGATTATTAAAATACCTGGTAGCTTTTCGCTAACATCAAAAGAATATATTATGTTTCTATTATTGTTTTCATTTTTTCTCATAACTAGTAAGTCCATTCTACTCACCTAAAAGTAATATGAAAATAATTTCGTCGATTATTTTATTGCTTGCACCTGAGAATCTGGGGAATCGGGGCAATTCTTTGCATTTAACAAATTCTGTCCCCAAGAGAACCATCGTGATGTAAAATGTATTAAAATAATCTATTCTATTCGTTTCATATTTATGCTCATCTATAATACGCATTAGAAATATGTCATGTCATGACAGCATGCCAATGATGCATTTACAAACCACCCTTGCCAATTGTTATGCCTTTTTAAACATTGTTTGGATCAACACTTACTAGATTTATTATTGTACCATGTGGGCTTTAGGTAGGGTTGCCACTCGTTCCACGTGCAAATATCAATCGAAAATACATACAGGGTGCTTATTTTTTATAAATGGTAGCAGACAAGCAGATGGAAAGAGACGACCATCACCTATAGACACCAAAGTTGTTACTGGTGTTGTGGCGCCGCTGATATCACGTTGGGTTAGATCAATTCGTGTAATTTGTCCACCGATATTATTATTATTATATAATAAGATAAAACTAAATGCAAAAAGTTGCGGCAAAATCTATTTATGATATTAATCGGTAATTAATAACCTTTTGCATGATATGCTAATTTAAATGCAATAAAATTGTAACAACCGACTTCTAATTTTCTGTATATATGAAAACCTAAATTAGATCTTCATCAAACGTGCAGTGTACTCTTTAACAAAAAAGAGTTTTGAAAATCCATCTCATTTATTTAATGACTATAGATTGGAATAGGTAGTGCAATTTTACGGGATTGGGTAGCGTTATCTTGGTATGGATACTCTCTTGAATCCCATTATCCCACTAGATATGGCATACAAGGCAAAATAAAATAATTCTTTAAAAAAGTGATAATTTATCAATAACTGAGTATTTACACAGAGAAGTTTTTTTGTAGGTAATCTTTTTGCACTTTTCATATCATTTATTTTTATTTTGCCATGGAAATTGATGAAACGTGTGTCAATTGAAAAATAGCAATGATACAAATAAAATATATTCTAAGGTAAAACAAGTTATAGGACCTAAAATATATAATTAAAAACATACCATAACTAGCGAGATTCAGTGGCATATCCATACTAAGATAACGTCACTCAATCCCGTAAAATTGCATTACCTATTCCGATATTTTATGATGATATCAGAGCAATGCCCCAAAACGCTTAAAAACACATAGACGTCTGAACTGAGAACATTCTCATTTTTGGCAAATTGGCTTAAAATAGTATAGTGAAACAAACTTGTGAATTTATAATCTCAGACTCTAATTTATATTCTCATTAGTTTATTGCATATTATTAAATATTGTTGGCCTTCAGGAAGAGACTTAATCCAAAATGAATAATATCTAGGAATGGGGACGTGTCATCCAATGACAGTAAATATTATGATTTCACCCAAGATCTTGCAACTCTTACGTCAATATGACGTCTGTTTTGTTATACTAATTTTAATATATTCAATCGCATCATTACAAACAACTTTGAACTTAATAATATTGTCTTAGAGGTTATATCCACTTATTCGAAAGATCTCACTATTTTTAATAAAGGCGCCAACTATATAAATTATCACAAGGTATGTCCGGTCTTCTCCGAACTCTTTGTCAATTACCGCGACAGCATTAAACTTTTCAAATAACAAGATTTTAATTTGTACTTCTACTATTTCGCTTTCATCTTTATCATTGCTTGTCTATTAAGTGTTGACAATCCTATTATATTGATTTATAATGTTATTGGAAGTACGTTTTTAAAATTTGTAAGAACCTTCTAATCTAATATTATTACTAGCTGATCCACGCAGCTTCGTCCGCGTATAGACTAATACGTTATCAAATTAGTTTTTCAAATAAATTTTCCTCCCTATTTCAGGCTTTGAAGTTGATCTTTGAAAAAAACGTAAGCATATGTTTGACCCCAAATCATCAAGCATCTCCATGCCAAACTTCATAAAAATCAGTTCAGTGTTTGAGCTACGAAATCATGACAAAAAGACAGACAGATAGACTGATAGACCGACCGGCAGACTATCACATTTATAATATTAGTATAGATATAGATATTCTTCGCGTTATAGTGTCAAGGATACGATGACAGATGGTACATGTTTCTCCAAGTTATTTATATCTTATTATTGATCGGACATCGGCGCGATCGCCAGATCACGCCCATCAGCTACTATTGGCAAAACAACCATTGACCCAACCGATTTCAAACTCCATCATCCTATCTTAAACATTCATTTTCATGTCTCGTTTATGACGGACTCGCCCACCTGTGCAATACAATAAATTGTTTTAACACAGCTGGTCACCTCCATCAAAAATCGCACTTTTATGTCACATTTTACATTAATAATACTATTAAAAGGCGATCTGGACGCCAAAACGACGGTCGGTTGTAAAATATAAGCACCAATTGCTAGGACATCGCCGCGGGGCGATTAAATAAAGTCTCTTTACATTAGATAAATCGCATGCGGTATTCGAAAACATCTGTCCCAGGACGATTAAAGCGATACATTATGCTCAGTTTGTTGTTTTTAATAAAAAAGTTTAATCCGTTCAGTTATGACGGCAATTTGTCTGTTGGATGGAAAAACTTGGTCGATTACCAGTGGCGCACGCTTATCGGCTTCGACACCTATTACGAGACGCCATCTTTTTTCATTTGTGTGATTGTGTCATATTTATTTATGCGTCCCCTTTTGTCTTCCATTAGTACATTTCTTTTATCTTTCAAGACCATATTTCATTTTAAATTATTCACACTTGTGCGAAACGTTTTGCTCGCTCTTTTCCAAATATGAGTCAAATCATCATTCATCAGGAAATGCATTTCGTCGAGGTATTTTCGTTTCATCGCCTTCTAATAAACGGTACAACCATTAACAATTCAATGCAGTCGTAATGAAGAGTCGATAAAATGTATATTGTGATACTCGTCAGGAGTCCGAGGCAATTAATCGAAGTTTTCTGCATTGGGAACAAGTTTTATGGGCTCTAAGATTTAGTGGACGTCCTTTCTGGTTGATTTGTGCTCGGAACTTAGCGCATTCTTTGTCATGAACAGAGCTTTAGTGTGCAATATATCGTGAGGGACAAATTTCGCGTCAAAAGATCCCTCTTTTAACTAATTGCCGGCCATTTGTGTTGTAGCTGTTTCTACAAAAAATATTGTTTCTGAGGACTTAAATATGAAAACTACTGTGTAATTTAATTTTAGTAGTTAATGTAAATCTTTGAACGTGTTTATATGAACTATACACTTAAATTTGTTTGTTTATCTCAATATAAATACACGTCCTGTTACATATTTATTACGAAAAATGTTTAGTTCAAGCTTGTAATATGAAGTCTAATCAATCTTTTATAAATAGAGTTAATAATCAATTAAACACTAAACGAAGGTATGTATGTCTGTTACGCTTTCATGGTTAAACCGCTAAACCGATTTCAATGAAATTCGGCCAGTAAATAGTTGAAGACCCGAGCTCAAACATAGGTTAATTTTTTTTACAAAATTCCACCCTTAAATCGTTGAAATAGGGGATGAAAGTTTACATAAAAGAATTCAAAAAATAATATTGAGTGGATTAACACTATTGATATGTTAATCTACTCGTAGGTCAGATAGTACTAATATACTTAATAAGCTTAAGAGTTTCTTTTGTTTATTTGAACGCGTTAATTAATGAAGGAATCAGTTGGAAGTATGACCAATGGAGAAAGCTATAGGTTCCTTTTTACCCGGTTGAGCTGAAGAAAGTACAAACTGTATTGTTCAAACGAAGTCGCGGATAATCTAATCTTATGTATTATTACGTTTTTTTATAGAAAAAAGGGGTGTACGAGCAAGAAGCTCACCTGATGGTAAGTGATTACCACCGCCCATGGACAGCCACATCACCAGAGGTCTTGCAGCTGCGTTACCGGCTTTTTAAGAAGGAGTATGCTCTTTTCTTGAAGGTGCCTTAGTCGTATCCGTTCGGAAACATCCCCGCCGGTAATTGATTCCACAGAGGAATAGTGCGTGGTAAGAAGTGCCTAGAGAATCGCATGGTTGTGGATTTCCAGACATCGAGGTGATGAGGATGGAACTTTGAGTTTTGCCGCGATGTCCCATGTGAAATTCAACAGCAGGGATCAATCCAAACGGTTCGTTGGAACACTCTCTATGATAGATGCGGTAAAAGATGCTAAGCGAACTTACATCTCTGCGTAAAGCCAAGGAGTCAAGCCGATTGGAGACAGCTTGGTCGTCAATAATTCGAACCGTTCTACGCTGAATGCGATCAAGTGGAATAAGCTGAGATGAGAACAGTACTCCATGTGAGGGCGAATTTGCGCTTTGTAAAGTTGCAAGCGATGAGCCGGCAAGAAGTACTGTCTCGCTCTATTGAGCACACCGAGCTTTTTTGAGGCCGGTTTAGCCTTTTCTTCCAAATGATCACAGAACTGAACGTTGTTCGATATGTCAACGCCAAGAATTCCAATATTGACTGAGGCTGTCAGGAGAGTGTTCTCAATACGAGGTGATACGACAAAGGGCGACTTTTTAGCGGTGAACGCACACAGCTGTGTCTTCCTGAGTTTGAATTAGACTAAGTTGTGTCGACCCCATTCCGAGATTTTTTCGAGCTGAGTCTCGATTTCTGACACTAGCTTGTCCCGATTCTCATTGACGTGATCCCGAGAAATACCGCTTTGACTGGAGTACAAAGCATCACCAGTACTGTCATCTGCATAGCAATGAATGTTACTAATTCGCAACATGTCATTGGTGTGTAGAATAAACAGGGTAGGCGATAGTTACGTGCAGGAAAAGCTTTATAATACAATTACGTGAACAGTGAAGTCTGAAATTTGGCAACGTCAAAGTTAATATTGCAGCGAATTGAAAAAACCTGTTATTTATAATAGTATATGCATTAGAAAAAAATAATAAAAATAAACAGTACACACGCTATACGCATAAGACATACATTAAGGCTGGTTGTCATGCTGACTGTCGGCGCCGATGTTTGTAGCCTACGGCCGTCAGTGCTGAGCGGTCAGTGCGACTCAAAACCCATCAGCGCCGAACGTCAGCGTGCGGTCAGCGTGACACTAAAACCAGCCTAATACATACACTTATACCGCTATTTTATTTTATTTTTATTTTTTTTTATTTTTTTACCGCTAAAGTCTGTTGTCAAACTCATGAAATTTTATTATTTAGTCAGTGGCCGAATTTCGGCCACAGGGTTATCGCTAAATAAAATCTAATACATCCTTATTTTCCCACAGAATATTGGCACCGTATCAGCAGAATTAGAACTTCAAAGACTCCAGCAAGAGCACATGCGGAGGCAAGAGATAGTGCGGCGTGGACACTCTCTGTACCCCGGACCACACTTAGCACTATTACCAATACTGGAGCAGATGCGACCACAGCCTCCTCCACCGGCAAATGTAAGTTTTCCATAATATAAGTACATTTTTTGAGGCTGATTGCTGTCCCCAGATATGGGGCCTTTTTTGATCACCTGCCTTACTGCTAAGCATATTGTAAAAGGCTTAGAGAACCATCTGCTTGTTTGCTATCTTATGATGTAATGATGTTGACTACTTACTAGGTGGTAGAGTTATGTACAGATTTTTGATGTAAAACTTCTTTACGCACGCTTGACTCGGGGAGTAAGTTGGTGAATGCGTGACAAGAGCGTTACAAAAAGTGTGATAAGGCGAGGCGAACGAAAGTTGAGAAGGAGATATAATTTGTGAAGATAGAAAGAGAGAAGGTTACATTCCGTATATTACTGTAGGGGCAAGAGAGAGGTATGAGCACACATTTTATTTCTCTCTTTTTCTCTAAAGAAGTTTTACTTCAGTTGAGTGTAGAGGTGTGGTGTATTGTTCAAATAAACTATTTTATTATAGCGTGTTATAGACTATAAACTATATTTTTCTACGGTTTCCGTTGAGTAAACATAGCGTGCTATTATATAACGCTATGCGTTATATTAATCACCACAACTCTATTCGAGTGGTCTAAAGCACACTCATTTTTCTTTGCATCATAAGTTTATCTTATGATATAAAGATAAGCAGATAGCGCAGCCCATATTAATTCAGGGTCCGTTTTGAAGAATAAATCAACAGCTTTATTGCTAGGCATATTTTAAAAAAAGCGAGAGAAGGCTTATGTTGTCACTTATATCGGGACTACTAACTGGATTGTAGAGTCCTGTGTAGTTTTTTTATATCATAAACTAAAAATTAAGCAGATAGCTTTTCCCATGTTAATCCGGGACCCTTTTTGAAGACTGCCTGAACTGCCTTACTGCTAGGCATATTGTAAAACGCCAGACAAAGCTAACACTTTCACTAATATCATGAGTACTACATGGGTGGTAAAACTCTGTGTTGATTTTTTATATCATAAGATAAAAATTAAGCAAATGGCTCTCCTTACGTTGATCCTGAGCCATTTTTGAAGAATAATTCAACTGCCTTACTGCTAGGCAAATCGTAAAACGCGAGAGAATGCTAGAATACGGGTAATAAATATCACAGAATACTGGAGACTAGCATAAGTCAATGTACATACAAGTAATATTCGAGTAACACACACACGACCTCTCGTGGACGCGATATCTCGGAATGGTTCGGGACAGTTTGTTCCCCTTTTCAAGTAGTAGAATTCTGTGTAGATTTTTTTATCATAAGGCAAAAAATAAGCAAATAGTAGACACCTACGTTGAACCGGTGCGCTTTTGAAAAATCAAATCAACTAACTTACTGCTAGGCATCTCGACAAATGTGAGAAAAGGCTAATGCATATCACTTACATCGTGACTGGTGGTAGAGTTTTGCAAAGTCTTGATCGGGTTTTAGCGACACCATTTTACCTATTCTGCTACAATAGCGTCGTTGCTTTTTGCTGTCATGTTTCATTTTGCAGAGTAAGTTACCTGGTAAATTCCAAACCCACCGCATGACAATTATCATACTCCGCCGTCCGCGTAATTGTCTTGAAAAGGGGTACAAACTTTTCTCATCACAAATATAGATATTTCTATGTTCCTTAGTAACATCTACATCACTCTCAAATAATTTGCTTACCTTGAGGATGGATCAATTCATGTAATTTATCAAACGATATTTATAATTTATTATTAACCAAGCAGATGTCTCCTGATGACAAGAGTCAATCATCGCCTATAGACACCAAAGATGTTAATAGTGCGTTGTTATCTTGTGGTGAAGTTTAAAGCCACATGTATAAGTTTGCCGGTTACCTTACCCTCCAAACCGGAACATGACAGTGACTAGCACTGACGCTATTGCGGCAGGAATAGGTAAGTCGGTGTTAGCAGACCCGGTCAAGCCGATGCAGAACTTTAAGACCAAGTAGTCACTAATCATTATGATAGTGACGCGCATAGCCACTCGGTCGCCTTTTACGACCTGCTTGGCAGAACGGCAGTTGGCCTATTCTTCAAAGGAGCCCGGGCCAACACGGGAAAAAACTAACTAGCTGACTCGCGCAGCTTCGCTTGTGAGTGTATTAACATGTCATCGAAATAGTTTTTAATACAAATTTCTTGCTGGTAAGGCTGATATTTGAAAAAAATAGCCTATGTTTCACCACGGATCTCGAACTATTTACATGCCTAATTTCATGAAAATCGTTCCAGCGGTTTAACCGTGAAATCGTAAGAGACAGACAGACAGACTATCGCATTTATAATATCAAGTATAGAAGTATGAATTTACCCAATACATTTAAATCGTTAAATTATATTGTGAAATATCATTTTAAATTTAAAATGTTCATACTACCTTCAGTACATATTGTTAATTATTATTTTGTGTTATAGCACTCACCCCGTGCTTGGGAAAACTGGAAAAACTTTAAAAACAACAAAGAAAAATATCGACACGCAGGGAATGAACCTGCGACTGTCTCCCTAAAGCCGGGATGCTCTTCCACTGAGCTAGTGTCGACAGGTTTGACGTGGCGAAATTCTTCTTTGTTATATGCTCGATTACGTCGATTGTACTAAACAATAATAACTTTTGCCCTGATGATGGAAACCGGTTGGGTTTAATAAATAAAAAGTCAAGTAAAACAGTACAAGTGCTTTTAATACGATATAAATATAAGTTAACATGGAGTTTTACCAAGTGCCGACGATATTCAGGGTTCAAAGTTACCCAATACAAATTCATAACTAGCTTAAAATTTATGTACCTTATCAATTTTGTATCAATACGTCCTAATAGATCATAAAATGACGATGTAAAGGTCCCTAGGCTAATACTAAATCTCTTCCATCAGAGAAACGGCACACTGGACTAGCGTTTACATAAATCGATTTTGCAAACGTATAGTTATTAATTAGTTTTTGATGTTGATGTTAATATGTACATTGGCCAATATCCTGCAACGATCATTGATGTCATGTTTATTTTATGAAATTTGGTAATTACAGTAGCTTTAACTTATAGCAAACTAGCTGACACGACGCCCGCTAATAGAAAACATTTCATAAATATAAAAACTAGCTGAGCCCGTGACTTCGTTTGCCTGGTAATGTTTCTAAAATAAAACCTAAAAGCATAGTTCCCGTTCCCGTAGGATTTCCGGTATAAAAACTATGCTATGTCCTTTCTCGGGTCTCAAAATATATTTGTACGAAATTTCATCCAAATCGGTTTAATGGTTTAGCTGTAAAGAAGACTAACTGTCCGTCTGTCTGTCACAGACGGACAGTTACTTTCGCATTTATAATATTAGTATGGGTTCACACACGATATTTGTATGTCATTGGTTTCTCTGAAACGGCTTTTTTATATCATAAGATAGCAAACAAGCAGATAGGTCTCATGATGGTAAGAGTCAACCATCGCATATAGACACCAAAAATGTTGACTATGCGTTGCTGTCTTGTAGCGAAATCTAAGGCCACATGCATATATTTACCGACTACCTTACCCTCTAAACCGGAACACGACAGTGACAAGCACTGATGCTATTGCGGCAGCAATAGGTAATGCGGTATCAGACCCGAACGAGACAATGCAGAACTCTTTCACCTAGTAGTCACGGTGGTAGTGACTCACATAGCTAATCGGTCGCCTTTTATGACCTGCATGGCAGAACAGCAGTAAGCCTATTCTTCAAAGAAGCTCGGAACCAACACGAGGAACTCTCCGTGATAAATCGTTTCCACATTAAAAAAAAAAAAAAGAATCTGAGCGAAGCTCGTTCACCCAGCTAATTTATATTTATAGGTATAATAAATATCCATCAGAATACCCATCTACTTGTTTATCATCTTTTATAAAAAAAATGGATTAAACAAGTCAAACTAGTAATCTAAAACCGAAAAACCACAAACAAAATAAAATCTATAAGACATTTAAATTTTAATAGATCAAACAAATTACGAAAGGCGGCAACTAATTGAAGTGCGTTACATAAACATAATGAGATGCTTCAAATTGTCGGTCTATTCGTCTAGTTTTTGACTATTAACATTTTATTACATGAGTAGTTATACAATTTCCGGGCCAAATTCTGATATGCCATAAAAAAATTGAGTGTTTTAAGCTAATAAGTAAAGTTTTATTAAACTACTAGCTGTTTCCCACAACATCGTTTGCGTGTCCCAAATCATTAGAATAGAATGGAATATATTTTTATTTAAAATGAGTATATAAATACATTTTTTAACGTCTAAACTATCAACACAAAAAAACCTATTGTAGAAAAAAGAAATAATTTAAATACATTCTTTATACCTTAAATTATTTAAAATTCTAAATTATTACAATAGAAACATCTAAAGTTAATTGATGATTTTGAATGTCAAAAGAAATAATTATATAATTTTAGACAAAATAATACTAGTTATTATCAATGATATAAAAAAAAAACAAATCTATCACAATTACTTACTTTCTGTTACTTAGATAAAAGTATCCTAATATATTGTTTAAATCATTAGATAGCAAACTAGCAAATGGCTCTCTTGAAAGAGAAACATTCATCTATAGAAACCAAATATAGCTAAAGAGATAGGATAGGAACGTACCCTTAACAATATATCGCTGTTATCGGTGTGTTAGGATAGCCACATACATTTGTCTATCGGCTGACTTACCCTCCAAAGTTCGAATCGGAAAATGATAGTGACATTGACGCTATTGCGCTAAAGATAGGTAAGGCGGTGGTATCAAATATTTGGCGCGACCTCTAACTCTACTACCTAGTAGTCACGATGGTAGTCACACGCATTACTATTTGTTCGCTAAAACGAACTAACAGAATTGCTAATGGTTTATTCTTCAAAGGGGCCCGGACCAATACGGGGGAAAATATGTGATAACCTCATTATCTAATACACATTTCGATGGTGGATGGATGGATGGTGAATAGTGGATGGTAGGCCTTTAAAATTGTATTGTATCGTAATGCATGAAGAATATTTAAATTAAATTTAGTAGTTTTTGTGTTTTTTTGTCATGACTAGTTGGTTTTTTTGACATGACTGTCATGGTTATCTCTTTCAATCAAAAGAGTCAGCATATTTGTTATATTACAGTATTAAAAATCTGGAGGAAGTGAACCTATACACAACGTGTTTTATTACATAAAAAGTTCATTCTGTCTGCCACGTTAAGAATTTCGCATAATAAAATGTTAACATTCATTCATGCAATAATGTCCGTCTATGTCAGTCAGTTTTAACGCAATAATAGCTTTAACACTGATTTTCATTAATTTTGGCACGGACATAGTTAAGGATCCTGTGATTAAACATATGTTTTTAAAATTAACCCCTTAGATGATGAAATATAAGATTAAATATTGTGTAAAATGTTTCACATTAATGATATAAAATAATCTATACATAAGCAAAGCTGCCTAGAGTCAGGTTAGATCGAGATACTGAAAAAAATCACGTTAGAAATTGCTAAACCTAATTTATAATATTTTCAGGTTGTACCAACAAGTCCTTGGCCAGCGACGGCTCAACTGGCTCAACTCACAGCAAGCGCCCGGTCATCTCCTCCACAAGACCCCGACGCACCTTTAAACCTTAGCAAACAAAGGTCACCTTCACCAGCCCAATCCTTGATGCTGCCAAGATTCGTACCCTACCCACCTATGGAAGAAAGTGGACCTTATATGAAGAAGGAAGACGAATATAACGCAGCTTGTAATAGTAAGTATCTTTGATTTATTTTATTTATTTAACTCTTTATTTTACCCCAAAAATCACACGCAGTCCGGAATGTATGCAAAAATAGCTGATAACAGCCGGTCACATCTGCATTCATCGTGTCATTGCACGAAGCTTTGTGACGATAGACGTAATTGCGGTTCCAGCACAATAAGAAATATCTTACAGCTAACCCAAGATAACCCAGAAGCTAAGCTAAAATGCAATGACAAAACAGAACAGGTAGACACTGTACAATATTAAATAAAAACAAACAAACTATAATTAACTATGAAATTTTGTCTATCATCTACTGTTTGGTTCTACTTAAAAGATAGAATAGTTTTTTTATCTCAATTAACCTCCCCCTCTCAAGTACCCCAACAAAAATTCAATACAAGTAATTTTTATGGCAAAGCAATGATTGTTGGCCGGATAGTATACATTAAAAGAAATTAACAAATAATTTAACTTTCGTAACAACAAAATAACCTTAATTGAATAAAAAATATATTGTATCTGTATCATAATCTGACACATCCGTTGAGCTAAACTATTGTGTTTTATGTGTGTTGCGTGTATTTCAACATAGAAAATATACTGAGTAGCCGATAGAAAGTGTAAGAAAGTTAAACTTGGAATTCGTTTCTTTATCTAATCTTTGTAAAAAGTATACCAAATGCATTGATATATTAAAAAGGAAAGATACGTTACACTCTGACATCGCAATCACTAAACCTAGGCTCAGCAGACTACGTTCGTCGCCTCACTTTTGCAATATACTATCTCACTCTCACAAAAATGGCACACCATATAATAATTTAACCTTATTTTCAAATAAATTGTTTTAGTCGTACTTGCGAATAGAAAACTGAAAGAACGTACTGAAATATGCATATATTATACATATAAACCTTACTATAATCACTTTGTCTATTAATGAAAACCGCATTAAAATCCTATGCGTAATTTAAAAGATATAAGCGAACATACGGAAACGATTTTGTTTTATACAAAAGAACTTATTATCTAAAAAGATAAATTTTTAGTCAAATAGTATATATTTACAATTATACTTATATACCTCGACAATTATACTTATATTTCGATTACATTTGCTTTTATTATATAAAGAGTAGCAAACAGGCAAATAGGTCTCCCAATTGCAAAAAACGACCATCGCCTATAGATAACAAAGATTCTAATGGTGCGTAGCTATCCATCTGGGTAGATGGTAATATCATATGCATAAATTCCCTCCTTATCCTCCAAACAGAAACACAACAGTGACAATCACCGACGTTATTACGGCAGGAATGGGTTACCTTATCCTCCAAACCGGAACACAACAGTGACAATCACCGACGTTATTGCGGGAGGAGTGGGTTACCTTATCCTCTAACCCGGAACACAACAGTGACAATCATCGACGCTATTGCAGGGGGGAATGGGTTATCTCATCCTCCAAACCGGAACAAAACAGTAACAATCACAGACGCTAATGCGGCAGGATGGCTTACCTCATCCTCTTATCCTCGAAACCGGAACGCAACATTGACAATCACCGACGCTATTGCAGCAGAAATGGATTACCTTATCGTCCAAACCAGAACGTAACAGTGAGAGTCACCGATGCTATTGCGATATGAATGGGTTATCTTATCTTCTAAACCGGAACGCAACAGTAAAAATCATCGACGCTATTGTGACAGAATGGGTTTACTTATCTTCCAAACCGGAACGCAACAAAATCACCGACACTATTGCGGCAAGAATAGAATAGGCAGTGACACCACATCTGGGCAAAACGTTACAGAACTCTACCGCCTAGTAATCAAGAATGTATTGACCAGTTTAGCCAATCATTCTCTTGTTACGACCTGCTTGGCAGAATAGGAGATGTTTTTTTTTCAAAGGTGGTCCGGACCGTGAAGTATTAGGTATAGGTGGAGCTAGTACTCGTATTAATCAATTGAAACAAATATTTACGTTACATCTCTGTGTATGAGGTCTCCCCATCTCTTTTTATACAGCTGTATTAGAAAGAGAGTTAGACCTCAGAAGATGACAGCAGTATTTGAAATTTAGTTTCAAGTAGGTATTAGAAGTGCTGCCTCCAGATAGTACAGCTTCATGGTCCGGACCAACACGGAAACTAACTTTTCGTATTGGTGTTAGTTATGTGCAATTAACGTTTAAATAAAACTATTTAGCATGGAAAGATCTCTGAGTTTGACATAGATACTGCAGAACTAGCCTTGATCAGATAATAAGCATTATGACGCGTGTTCACGTCATGCGAACGCAAGCGATCCAAAAATATTAAGACAGCTGTCTTATCAAATCACATTTAACCGTGGAGATGAGCGAAAGCATTACCCTATTACTTTACAACTCGTTATTTCTAACCTACTTATCGTGATTGTATAGGTTAGTATTGTACTTTACAATAAGTCTAACAACCTTATTGTACGCCTCGATGAAACGAAGTAGTGCTCTCCTCTCATCTTATCAAAATCAAGTATCTTTCTGAAGTAAAATGTTCTATTGTTGGTCCATCTCCTTTGAAGAATTGAACTATTGCCGTTTTGTTAAGCAGGTCGTACAAGGTGACCAATTGTGTATATTTACGTCACTACTATATGACAACTACATGCAGAGTTCCGCAACGGCTCGCGCGGGTATTAGGTACCATCGTCTTACCTATTCCTGTCGCAATAGCGTCAATATTTGTCGTTATCGTGTTCCGGTTTGAAGGGTAAGGTAGGCGATAGACTTATGCATGTGGCATTGCCATCCTGCCATATGGGTAGCATCGCACCATTAACGTCTTTGGTGTCTATAGGCGATGGTTTCTTTTTCCATCAGGAGAGCCATCTGCTGCAAAAATGTCTCTCTTTTAATTACATTGCACTTTTAGAATAATAACGAATACACGTACTTCAAGGAAAAACATTCGTTGTAACGTATTTGATATTTTTTTAAACTAGATATATTTATTATATTTAGTGTAAAACCAATGATTGCAAAAAAATCGGAGCCTGTCCGGCTGTCTGTATGTACGGATTGGGCGCGATTACGCTTGCATAATTTAATATATCGAGATATTTTTTTTAGCTTCAGAATTACAGCTCGCAGATTCTTATTACAAATGGCAGTATAAATCAGTAATGGCAGTATAAACGGTGTCGTTTAATTATAATTTATATAAAAATAAAAAATAGAGTGATCTTTCTAGTATAGTAAAAAGTTTAATGAAACCATGATCTGACCAGTTTTGGCGCAATGAGTAAAAATGTGTTCATTAATACTTAAATAATGATATTATGAAAGAACTTTTGATTTAAATTTAGGGGAAAGGGATGAAAAAAATAAAAAAGGGTTGAAATGCCTTTTTTTAAAATAACTTAAAAACGGTAGGAAATAGAAAAAAAAGTTTCAAGTAAAAGTTGTAGAAAAAAAAAATTCTACACAAAAAGTTCCTCTTCATTTTTTGTAATCTGCTTTAGTTTAGCTACAAAAATAAAAAGTAAATTTGCTTTGTAATTAATTATAAACTTACCAGAATTATTACGGCCCTGTACCATGCAGCGCGCGCATCACATAAATGTGTACTAACACTACTACATATGTTTTCCCATATTTATATATTTTTAAATATTTTACTACAAATTTAATTTTTATTTTTTGTAGCTAAACTAAAGCAGATAACAAAAAAATGAAGAAGAACTTTTTTGTGTAGAATTTTTTTCTGAGTGTCAATGGTGCGTTGCGATGTGTGGCTGGTATCTTGTGGCGAGGTCTAACGCCCACATGCATGAGTTTACCGGCTACCCTACCCTCCAAACCGGAACACGACAGCGACAAGCACTGACGATATTGCGGCAGGAATAGGCAAGGCGATGGTACCAGACCCGGGCGAGACAATGCAGAACTCTAGCACCTAGTGAGTGGTCTTTTGTACCTATTTATATATACCTATTTATATATATGTTGATTCTAGTTTACAGAAGTTACAGTGGTGGGAACGAGAGGTGGGCCCATTGCCCTTTAATACCTATTTATAAATATTATGATTTAAATAATATAATAATAATAATAGCATAATAGCAAGATTTTCCAATTTATTTATTTTAATTTTATACTTTAAACGCCTTATTCCATAGGTTTTTTGCATAGAGCTACCTACTAAGATCTCGTCTATATAAACGCACCTCGCGTGTCTGAAAGATGTAAAAAGACCATCTTTAAAACTGACGTACCTGTTTCAGATCATTTCCGTCGGTTGTCAAACATTGAAACGTCTATTTCTTGCAGATGAAAGATACATGCGTATCTAACTACATACATTTGGTATGCGGTTTTTCGTAAAACTCCAATTTTTAGTAATGTATTTGTTAACTCATCTGTCTTAGAGCTACAATTTTCTATATCCTGAAATCATCTCCATATAACATACTAAATAGGTTACTGAATGTATAAATCTAGAAAGTAGAACATCAAAACACATTGTAAGTCTGTTATCGAAAAGCTTTTAATGACTTTCCTAATTGTTAAAAAATAAACAAATAGATGAATTAAATCATCTTGATGGCTATAATATGATTTTAACACCAATTCAGTATATTTATTAACAGATACAAAAGTATTTCAACTTTAAACACTTGCTTTGTCTTTCAATTCTACGATTTTTATACAATAAAATTGAAACAGTTTTACATCATATTTTAAGGCTTGATTCTATGCATCTTTTTTTTAAATTCATAATATTTTTGTAAATACAGGCTTACGGATGACACACTATGCAATATACTCTCCTTAAAATATACTTTACTTGCCGTTTCAAGTAATTGTGTTTGGAATATCATAGTTCCGTTTTGATAATTCTAAATTAACAAACAGCAAGAAACAATATCATCTAAACAGAAAATTAGAATCCATTATTTAAATTTTGTAACGATTACGTAAAATTTATAAAACAGCAAACTTGAAGCAAGATAAGTGTTTACAAAATATAAATCAGACGTAAGATTTATGAAGTGTAGATTATTATCGAGCGCAATTAATATTTCTTATGTTACGATACTCATCTTTCAATACCGTAATACATTGCGACAGAACTTACACAACCTAAATGATGATGTAGTGCACCCAAGATATCATGTCTCAAGATGAATTCAAAGTAGTTCGCAAAGCAGATGCAGTTTCGAACTGTCTTCAACAGCCTGCCCTACATTCAACCGTATTTCCCGAATCATAACTATTTTGCAGTGTATCTAGATTAATTATATTTAGCAATTAAATTTTAACATCAAAATGTTTGGCGGCGACACGGAACATTTCTTAGTTTTCACATTTTGCGACATAAGCATCTATTTATCAAACCGATTCCTTGTTTATTTTCGTTAGATGTTTCATGATATCTCTAATTTTGTGCTTTTCGAGTTCATTGAAGATTTCATTTACAATTTCTACACTTTACGTGTTATTTTGAACGTAATTTTGTATAGCTATATTTGATAACGGTTTAAATTATCTCCCTGTTATAAGATTTCTAGTATGTTTACTCTGGCTAAGCAACCGCACATCGATTGCTTGGGTTCGATTACCGACAGTGACAAACGCTTATAATTCTGGATGCCTTGCCGTTTGGAAGATTCAAAAGTGACAGATTTAAAAATTAAAATACTGTCATTATATACAAACTTCGGTTTTGAAACTATTCGAACTTAAAATACCTCAATTTAGCGAAAAGTTTCAGGAATGGCATGCAGTCAGCAGATTAACAAAATGTTTATGGTGTTGTTTTTGGTGTGATGCCCAATACAATTGTTTAATTTGGTTATGGGTTAATCCGGCATTGATTGGGTTTGGTGCCATAACTTTTCCTGCCGCAATACCGCCAATGTTTTTTTTTTCATTTTCGTGTTCCAGTTTGGCGGGTAAAGTAGCCGGTAAAGTGGCACTTATGGCACACACAGTAGGCATTTATAACTTTGGTGTTTATAGGCGATGGTTGACTCTTTCCATCAGGAGCCCCATCTGTTTGTTTGCTAACTTATAGTTTAAAAAAAACAATTGAAAGTTTATATTTAAAATATTATTATTTAATCGAGCTGTGTCTAGTTTAATTACGGTTTTTCTAACGAAATTCATTCGAAATCTTCAGTCGTAAAGACGTGGTGTTTGTTACACTTACACATTCTTTCGCATTTATATTAGTAAATAAGTCAGTGCATATTTTAATATTTGTTTGAAAAACAATGATTCAGCTAGTAAGTTTGCTATTACGGAGTATAAAATTAATAGTGTAATACACTTTAAATACTTGGCGCATACCCAAGCCAAAATGGTTACAAAACGAAGTGTCGTTTGGTTTCCTTTAAAACAAGAGAATGACAAGAAATATAGAATAGATGGCGCTCTAGACGCAAGCTTCCGCTGTCTAACTGAATGTACAGGTATGCGCGTAATGCAAACATGAAATCATTGTGTTTAAATGTGATAAAGTACCTACCTACTGAGAAAAGACATTTTGCAGAAATTACGTATTATAAGCTCATATCAATTACATTATAATACAAAAAAATATTATTTAGTATAGGTTATCAGTGTGTTATCAATATCTAAAAACTTAACGGTTGTTTAGTTAAAATTGAAAATCTCCAAAAATGTTTCAATTGATCGTTTTAAAACTTTGTCAAGATATTGATTGCACTTGCGGAAAGGTCTTAGGCATAGTAAAATTAATTATTTATTAATTATTGAAACAGAGTTTTTTGCGGCATTGTTAATATATCATTGTACTTACTTACCCTAATTTAAATAGGTATATGGTTTTAGAACTAATTATTCCAATAAAACAATAGAACATATCACAATTCTACTACTTTATTTTGCGTTTAGATTTTGGGCTTTTCTTTTTCAAATTCTGACTAAGCAAACCTTTAGGTTATTACATTACATTGTTATTAAATTATAACACAGTTTAGCGTGTTAGGGTATTATGTTACTATTTATTTTCATTAGTGTTAAACTTTATTTACATTACTTTTTAATAATATCACTAAATTTTACTTTTTCAATAAAATAAAAATGACATGATATACTTTGGTAAATGTTTCATTTAAGATTGGCAAAGCAATATACATAATGCTAATTTTTAAATATACATATATATTTTGTTTGTGTGTTTGATTTGATGTTGTCAAGAGTTTCTCGTAAAATTGGAAGAAGGACAAGACTACTTTCTTTCAGATCAGATAGATAAGAATTAAAACAAAATATCAATTGGAAGTTGTAACTTACTAGCGAATAGCTTGATATTAAATTCATTATTATATTAAAGTAAGTAAAAAAGTCAATTTTTTACTTAGCATTACTTTACTTAATATTTTTCTACTACTTTATTTTGCGTTTAGATTTTGGGCTTTTCTTTTTCAAATTCTGACTAAGCAAACCTTTAGGTTATTACATTACATTGTTATTAAATTATAACACAGTTTAGCGTGTTAGGGTATTATGTTACTATTTATTTTCATTAGTGTTAAACTTTATTTACATTACTTTTTAATAATATCACTAAATTTTACTTTTTCAATAAAATAAAAATGACATGATATACTTTGGTAAATGTTTCATTTAAGATTGGCAAAGCAATATACATAATCCTAATTTTTAAATATACATATATATTTTGTTTGTGTGTTTGATTTGATGTTGTCAAGAGTTTCTCGTAAAATTGGAAGAAGGACAGGACTACTTTCTTTCAGATCAGATAGATAAGAATTAAAACAAAATATCAATTGGAAGTTGTAACTTACTAGCGAATAGCTTGATATTAAATTCATTATTATATTAAAGTAAGTAAAAAAGACAATTTTTTACTTAGCATTACTTTACTTAATATTTTTTACTTAATATTACTTACTGTTTTCTTACCAAGCACCTCGTAAAAGCAAGCAAAACCTAAGCGCGTTACTATCATCGTAACCACAAGGTGGTAGAGCTCTGTAACTTCTGGTTAACAGACCCGTGCTTTGGAAAATCCATTAAGGCTGTTGGTCCTGGTTATTGCAAATAACAAGTTGTTAATATTAGCCATTTTAGCAATATTTTCTTACCACTACCACCTATATCATAAGTTAACATACCGGTGAATATTTGTGAACAAGGTGAGTCTATTTAGACGATCTGTATAATCTGCCATGCCGTAAAGTGAAAATTTATTTAATTATATAACTTTCCCTTTCATGTAAATAGCATGTCAAATAATAACGTGACATAATAATATTGCGAAAATGAAAATATCAAACAAGTGTCTAATCACAATTATTCATAAATGTAATATTTCGAACAAGACTGTTCAACTCGAAGCGTATTACATTGCAGTTCTGTCAAATAAGCGTGATTTAATCATGCGTATCTAGCATATTTCAGCTCTTACTCGTTAATCTCCTACATTTCGCGCCTACCAGTACGAAATACGTTCCGAAATTGTACGAATCGACTGGCCGTAGGATGTTATAAATTACCTAACAGCGTGTCAAATTAATTTAAGGAATTCAGTGGCTTTGAGAGGTGGATGTTTCCTGGGCTTATTAATTGTGTGGACACTTGGTAACGAATCCGTCAGGCGAAATGTTAAACGGATGTTACGTTTGACCCACATACTTGCGAACGAGGGTTGCCTTATGATCTTTGTATGACAGTACGCTTATGTACGTTAAGATTAGACGCTGGATAAATGATTTAATTCAATTGGAGTAATTATTATAATCATGAATATTTTTTAGTATTTTATCAATCAATTTTTAGGTAATGTAATTCTAGGACTACTACTTAAAGATATCATATACTCCTACATATCTTAGATATAATATTATCCTACATATCTCAAATACGACTTAGACATAATATTCTTTTTTCCTGCCGATATAATGTTAGTCATACGTAACGCATCTAGGTATAAAAAATATATTTTTAATCAGCTAATTTAAAAAAATTAAAGTAATCAATTTTTTTTAGGTTTTTTTTTACTTTCATTATCGATAAATAATTAAGAAACCACATATTATATAAACTTGTGACGTCATTGGGCCCGATCACCATTTAACATTACATAGATTTTTTAAATGCTTTTGTTTATACATTTTTTACTATTTCAGTGCCTAACCTTCGGTCGCGAGACTTCATTTATTCAATGCCAAAAACCATATGATCTATTTTTCTGTTATCTTTGTGGTTATATCTTGGCTAACACTTGTCAAAATTTAATTTGTTAAGCTTAACTACTATGTGACATTCCCTAAGCCTTATATCAAAGAATTAGCTCTTGACAGCAAGATATTCATTGGAACATGAAATAAAATTTCGACATTTCCTAATCCGTTTCAATCCGTAAATCTATCTCAGAATAGTTTTATTCTTAATCTTTGTTTAACGATTGTTTTACAGCCGCTATTCACTGTTTGGTGATAATTTATTGCATGGCTTAGAAGGGGCTTCCGATTTATTTCTTACGTTCATTTTGTTTTGTGACGCAACTAGAATGATAACTACATGCTAAAATGAATCTTTTCGTTATTGACATTCGATTTATAAAGGCTTGTTGCAAATTAGTTCATTTTAGTAACGAAGTCAATCATTAAAACTTTATAAATATTCAAGATGATTGATACCTGTAGCATAATAAATTGGTCTATTACACACTGGAATCTACACCATTATCTACACTTTTACTGTACCAGAAGTACAAGTTTTTGTTTTTCACTAGCTGATAATGAAATTATGTAATCATGGTCATATTTTTTTTAATATTTTTCCGCTGGTGGTCCGAACCATGAAGTATTAGGTAAAGGTGAAACAAACATTTACATTATGTCTCAGTCTCTGAGGTCTCGCCATCTCTTTTTATACAGCTATGTTAGAAAGAGAGGATAAGACCTCAGAAGATGACAGCAGTATTTAAAATTTGGTTTCAAGTAGATGTAAGAAGTATTGCCTCCAGATATAACACAGTTTCATGGTCCGAAGTGATTTTAAAAATTACATCACCTTTCTTTTTGCTTACATAAAAGTCAAGCAGTGACAAACTAGCTACCAGTGTGACTATTAGGTAATAGGTAGTAGAATCCTGCGACTTCTTCTGTATAATGCCCAAGGGCGGATCCAGCCTTCGGATCAGAGGGGGTCACGTATTTGAGGTTCAGTCAATATAGGCTCCAATCTAATCTTATTTATTTGCAATAAATCCATACCTAGACTCCAGCCTAGGAGGGGGTCATGACCCCCATAACCCCCCCCCCCCTCTGGATCTGCCCTTGATAATGCCACACCAATATTATCTATAGTCTCTATGCAGTACAGAGGTACTGCAGGTGCGTTACCGGCCTTTGAGGAATAAGTACGCTCTTTTCTTGAAGGCTCCTAAGTCGTATCGGTTCGGAAACACATCCGCTGGTATTATCGCCTTGGTATTGAATTGGTATTCGCCTTAACATTGTGAGTAGAACGAACCGTTTTTACCATCGTAACAACTAGATGGTAGAGATTCTCCACATCTCGTCCGAGTATATAATACCACCACCTTACATATTCCTGCCGCAACAGCGTCAGTGTTTTTCACGGTCGGGTTCGGGTTTATAAGGAAACTTATCCAGTCAAGCCGCCACAAGGATAGCAACGCACGATTAACATCTCTCTTGTGTATTGACGATGGTTGTCTCTTTCCATCCGCTTGTTTGTTATTTTATGATATAAAAAGAAGGTGAGATTATCTCTACGTAAATAGATGTCGTCCGGTTGGCTGGACGATGTTTATTTACGTAGAGATCCATTCGCATGTTTGCTATCTTATGATATAAAAAGAAGATGAGATTATCTCTATGTGAATAGATATCGTGCACGGTCCAGCCAACCTTAAAGAAGAATAAAAAAATGAAAATTTGCCTGTGAGATGGTGAATGTACCTAATGAATATTTTATGCTTTCAGCACCATCATGGGGTCAGTCACCATCCGAGGAATCTGAAAAAGCGAAGCTCATACGTCAACCGAAACGCGACGAAGCCGGCAAGCCACATATCAAAAGACCCATGAATGCATTCATGGTTTGGGCGAAAGATGAACGTCGCAAGATTTTAAAGGCATGTCCAGATATGCACAATTCAAATATATCTAAGATCCTCGGAGCAAGGTGGAAGGCGATGTCGAATGCAGAGAAACAACCATACTACGAAGAGCAGTCTAGACTTTCAAAACTTCATATGGAAAAACACCCTGACTACAGGTAATAAAATACTATTAGCGTAGTAGTAGTAGTACTATACATATTTTTAGGGTTCCGTACCTATAAACGAAAAAACGGAACTCTTATAGCATCACTTCGTTATCCGTTTGTTCAACCGTCAGTCTGCCGTCTGTCACGATTCTTTTTCTCAGGAACTCGTAAAGGTATTTCAAAATGGAATCAAAACCTAAATATAGGGTATAAAAATAGGGTACTTCTCGTTGATATAGAATAATGAAATTTGACAATGAGCAATTTCATATTTATTTATTTTATATCAACGTAAGCAAAAGAAAACAGGCAAACAAAGGAAAAAATCCGAACACCGTGAATTTTTAGTTACATAAAAAATCGCGATCAACAAATATGCTTGTATATGTCGCATATTTTACGATTTTGCAAGGGAATCTAAGTCTATGGGGTACCTACAAGCTTATACGAAACCCTCGATATTCGAGTCCAACTCGTACTTGACCAATTTTTTCTTTTATGAGTATAGGAATACGGTAGTAAAAATCAAAGTGTAATGGCTAAGTTCAAGTAACAAAGTGTACGTTTTTGTATTTTTTTTTCTAATGTATTTTACACTCGCGTCTTGATTCGCAAGACCTAAATTCATTACTTCCATGTGCACATTACAGTAAAAAGTAGCTTATTTTAGTCCTTAATAGTGTAGCTTTCTATTCATTTATTTAATACTTTATTGTACACAACAGAACAACAAAAAATACAGCATTTTCTAATGGTGAATGAATTTTTAATATAGGTCCAATAGCTTTCGAGTTTATTCTTTACAAACCATTGATATGAAAAACCCAAGATACACAATCAGTGTGTCAAAAACGTCCTCCAAAAATGAGTGCACAATTTTAAATTGTGCACTCATTTCAAATAGAATCGCGTCGGCCGCGTCTCTGTCAATTTTATTTATTTTCGTACATTGCTTTGTAAAAACAACTATAAGTCTTGCACTTAAGGTTGGATATGCAAAGACATATGTTTTTGCCATATCTATAACTACTTAAAAGAAATTAGGGACACTTTTGAGGGTCTGTTTTGTTCGGGACTGTGCATCTAGGGTTTTTATATCAATGTTACAAACATATAAAAATACAGATTTATTTAGAGGCTTTATAATATTAGTATAGATAAAAAAATAGTTTTCAACACTTCTTCTCCGTAAAAAGATTGAGTGTACCAAAATTTCATATTCCTATTTTCGTAAAAACTCTTCAGCTTCTCCTTGCCGAATTTCATCCTAATTGGTTTAACGGTTTCACCGTGGAAACGTAACAGCCACATAGATAGACAGATAGACTTTCGCATATACGTGTAGTATGAGTTTGAATATGTAAGATCTAACCAACATTTCTAAACATAGTTACATACTCTAACCCAAAACGTTTCCTTACATACAAACATGCTAATAAATGTTAAAAACAAAGCGTCCTCGTGTAAATAAGCCCTAACTGTTCAAAACGATATAAGCACTATCACCTACCTAATTATCAATTAATCCCTTGTGCGTTTAGTTGCAACTTCCGGCATTACAACAAAAGTTCTAAATAAAGAAAACTTTCCTCTTTTCAGGTACCGACCCAGACCGAAACGAACATGTATAGTCGATGGAAAGAAAATGCGAATATCGGAATATAAAAACCTGATGCGTACACGACGACAAGAGATGAGGCAACTATGGTGTAGGGATGGAGGGAGTGAACTGGGATTTCTCCCATCTCTTTCGAGCCCAGGACCTTCCAACTCTTCACCACCGCCTAATGGAGGTAACTACATGAATCCAGCGTTTTCACCACCATTATCTCCTGGAGAGGAAGATTGAGGTACGGCGCGCGGCTGGCCTTATCCGCACGCCGCGCCAATGCAGCTACCTCCGTCTCATCCTTGGTAATTTTCCAGAAGTTTCTTGAATCTGAAAAAAATACTCGAATATTATGGTGAATTCTCCATGAGTGTCAAACTATTACTCCATGAACATTTTAGAAGCAGTTTTAATTGTGATTCTAAAAGAATTGGACATTATTCTTAATTAGATCTAAGACAGGCTTTCTATCAAGTGGAGTTCACTCGTTTTGTTAGAAATTTCTCGAATATTAGAGAACTTATTCACATATTTCTAGGAAACTGCCCCTATTAGGGGTATTAAGGTTGTTATTAAATGCCAGTTTCGGATCTCTCATTTATACAAATATCTAATTATTATGAGATTATTCCATTAGTGAATTAAGATCGTCTCTTGTAAATTGATTGAGTTATTGTTTATTGGTAAGTAGGGGCACAATAAAAACAATGAGTGCCAAATTGTATTAAACCAACATTATTAGAAAATTAGATTATGTATATAATAAGTTAAATCGTTATATTTCACTGTAAATAATTGCAAAAGTTCTTTGTAGATATGTATGCTCGTTTATTTCGATGTTTGGATAATGGTTATTTCAAGTAAGATTTAGATTAGCTGTAGCGTAAGTAGTATTTGAAGGTAATTTGTCGTGTGGCCATGTGTATATTTTTAGAGATCCCTAGGCTAAGAGACTTAAATGTAACAAACCAAAAAATTAAAGCTGAATGCTTGAAAATTAAAGTGTTTAAAACACAAACTGTTGAACATCCAGTGATTAAGCGCATAATATATAATACTCATTAGTGACAGCATAATATTGTTATATAATATAAGGGAGTAGGTACACAGTTTACTACAATATAGACAAACATTTTGTAGGACATTAAAATCTGTCAATTCATAGATTGTCAATTTCAAATGACAAATAGTATATACAAATAAGGCATATTCACAAAAGTGAAATCTCTTAGTTTTAAAATCGAATAATCGCTTTATCAATTGTGCAATTTACTAGTAGATATACTATGTAGTAATCGTGTATCTTATATAGCCATAAGAAAAAGTTGTATAGTATTTAGTGTAATATCTGATTGGGTTGATGGGCGATGTCGTTAATTGCCATTTTTATTTTGTTATTTATTTTTAGTTGTATTTTCTTGTTTTCATTACGAACTGATGACGAGTACACACGTTAAATGATTAAAAGGTTGTATATGCGCTGGTTTTGCATAGCTACCTTTATTAAATATTTGTATTACATTTCTTATGACTATTCCGTTTGTTTTTTTTGCCAAGGGTCTATGATGACAAATTATTAGGTACCTACAATATTATTTTAAACATAACTTGAAATTTAAACAAATACAAAGTAATGTTGTAACAATACTGATTTAGGATGTTTTGGTATAAACTATATATCCAGATGTAATTTGTACAAAATTGCATTGATTTATTCTGTGTTAACAACCACTATATCGCTAAGATTTATTGAGGTGAGAGAAGTATATTTTAAAAATTAGATCTTCTCTTTCTATCATCAGTTATTCTAAGGGTTTTACAAAATTTGTAACTCAGTTTATAAAATTAAAGTTACTTTTACTTTTGCATACTTTTTTTATTACAAAAAGAAGCTATTTTTAATACAATCATAACATACTAAAAATTGTATTTATGATTAGTAACAATCATAATTTTTCAATAAACATCAAAAAATTTGCAGTTTTTCAAAATAGATTATATTTTTTAAAAAAAATATAGACACGACATCGAAAAAATTAAACAATACTTGATCAAGTGATTTATTTGTAAAAAATATTAATATGTCAAAAGGATTATTCCACTTATTTAAGTGTTAAATAATTACAAGGCGTATTAAGCATATGATGGATCTGCAATTGTATCTATCGTCACAAAGCTTCGTGTAATGACACGATAAATGCAGATGTGACCGGCTATTATCGACGACTGCGTGTGCCTAAGCGCGCATATAACTTCGGGACGATAGATGCAATTGTGGCTCCAGCAATAGAGAAAGTATATATAAAGTAGCCAAACAAAAAGCCGTCCTGTTGATAGAGCGAGAAAGTAAATGAAATTTGATACTGGTGAGATAGATATCTATCTCACCTATGTAAACACATATACCAAATATATATGTTCTTTCTCTTTCTATAATCGAGACATTTATGGCTATATATTATCTCTATAGTAATGTGACTTAAACACAAATGTATATTATCGTTTTTAATGTACGCATTAAAAATATTAATATTTTTAAATTTTATTTCGTGGCATTACTCTTAATCTCAAAGTACGAGTAATATATCAAATAACACATGTAAGTTAATTTTAAAAGGACATTACCCACCAGGGCAACTTATACATAATAAATGTTGCAAAAAATAAATTTTACGAAAGGTGTGTACTCGTTAGTTATAGTATGCCAGTAAATTTATGTACTCGTGAGTATAGCTCTAGAAAAAAATACTTAAGCATATAAATAAATTATTGTGTATGTGACTTAATCGATTATGTAGCGTGTATTCTTAGAAAATGTTTAAGACTAGAACAGTGCCGTTAAATTATTTATTTTTATGTTGATTCCCAATGTAAATATGCGATATTTTGATGTGGAAGTTAGTATTTGAGGTTATTTAATAATCAACACTTCTTATGTAAATTGCACAGATCTCGGTCGATTCTTTAATTATTCTTCATTGTGTTCCAAGTCTTCCTTTTTTAATAATAATAATTATTAAGATTTCTGTTGCCGTGAACTTTAAATTTAAGCAATCAAATAATTAAAGTTTTCTTTTTTATGACGCCTATATTCGGCATAGGCTTTCTGAATAGGAAAATTGTAATATACTCTACATACGAGTAAGATTGAGTAATAAGCGATTTGAAAATCACTCTTCAACCATAGCGATTTAGTTATATTAACCATATTTAAATTACATACTTAAGTACTGTATTTCTTTTAAATTTAATGATTTAGAAGTCTAGATCGACTTCTTTGCAAAATCGACCTTATTTTCTCTCAGAATACTATGAGTTCCTTAATATGAAATATGAATATTACTTCAAACAAAAAAATTAAAACTACTTAGGTAATCTCTACAGCGTGTTAGCACATGGAATGGGACTTTTCCATGTACCATATACATACCTTTACGATTGCCTGTTTCATGAATAATAAAACTTAAAACCACAGATCATCATGTAGATATGTGACTCAAAAATATATTAATTTTAAATGGGATGTACATACCAGGAACACTATCTCATAGTGTCTCTGAAACGGTCTTAAAGAAAAAATAGCGTTGCTATATCAGTGGAATATTTTTTTAAGAAAACGCCAAAAATAGTTGAAATTTAGCCAACCAGCAAACTTTAATTTAAAAGAGCTTACTTTAGATCATTTTCTCCGATACACAAGCGTTATTCTGGCTTCCATACTTACAATTTTTGAGTTACAAAGTATTAAGGATTGTCCATGAATTACGTGAGTGATTTAAGGGGGGGAGGGGTGGAGTAAAATCTCACCAAATCTCACGTAGGCATATATTCTTACAGGGCATATATTCTATATATTCTTATAGGGTTGACTCAGCAAATATCACGTACATTTTTCCGCAAAAAAAGGTTTATAAAATTATTGAAAAGCTTGGCTAAATTAATTAAAATATGTTTCTCTACTAAAATATGATTAAATCGTATTTTACTAGGAATTTCAATAGTTTCTTTGACGTATATAAGTGTTCGATTCTCTCACTATATATTTAACTAACCTCACTTCTAATAAAAGATTATTGAATACTAGTCTCAATTGGTTTTAAAGTCATGTAAGCAAATTATTATTTTTTCAAATTACCATACCTAAACACTAAAAATACGATTTTTAAAAATCTCACGTAAGAGTAGAGGAGAGGGAGGGGTTTAATGAAAATCTCACGATGTACCACCAAGGCGAGAGGGGTCATAAACGCCATAATTACCTCACGTAATTTATGGACGCCGTTAGAATGTGCTCCTGGTCATGACATTCCATAAAATATTAGTATGAAGCTATGAAGAGTAAAGTGTAAAAGTGTTTTTGAAAGTGCTATGAAGATAGATGGTATTACTATACCAGATTATGAAAACGCCAAAAATGTTCATTTTAAATCATACACCATTCTGGCTCACTTAATGCAACTTTGTGGATTTTGTTAAGAAAGGAGCCATATAATAATCTTTTTTTTTAAATTACACTATCTTAAACTATGAGCTATTTTTACTTGTTTATTTAAATGATTTTTTCTTCATTATGTGAATATTTTCCCTTACAACGTAGAGAGTATTGTAATTTATAATGCGGCAGTATACAAAGATGTATGGCAACGGAAATCCGATAAATCTTCAACGAATAAAAGTTCTGATCATTATGTCAAATTACAGGATTTGTAAAGCAATTTGTATTGTTACGATGTTTTCTATATACCTACACATAACACATACAGTTATTATTTGAATTTGTTACTTTCTTTACATTGCAGCGACGGGGCTCCTGTTCTTTGTTTCAACTTACTTTTAGCTTTACTGTAGATAATTATGTAACAATTTTATACACAAAACATTGTTACATTGCAGAAAATAATGTTAGAGCGACATTTTTTTTAAATTTCCTCTTTTTTTCGTAAATAATTTAGATAGCATGGAATAAATATTCTTTATTTTTTTATCTAATTACAATTTGTTTCATGCAAAATTTTCATTGAACATATTATTCCATCGCGTTCCAAATTACTTATAAAAAAAACACTCGGTATTTGTATTTTTTCTTATTTATAGTAAAGCTACCTAGTAAGGATTGCTCAGAATATAAGCAAACTCTTTTGCGATTTTGCGTTTGTACTTACTAAATTATTATATGTCTGTTGTTATTTTTTTAACTTTTTTATCGATTGAGATTATTTTGTTGTTCTACTCCATTCATGTATGAAAGTATAAAAGCGTAGATATATAGGTTTTATTACCTAGTAGGTATAAACCAGGTCACATTATTCAAAAATTGTGCCAAAACTCAAAAGTTTAATAAAAAGTATATATATAAAAATATTTTTCTTGTTTTATTCATACTTCATCATTATTAGATCACGATATAGCAGTCATTTTATATCATTCGAATATCAAACATGCAGGAGAGTCTTCTAATGGGGAGAGATAACATCGCTTACCTATACACACCATAGATGTTAATGGCGCGTTAATACCACATGCATAAGTATACCGGCTACCTTACCCTCCAAACTGGAATACGACAGCGACTCTATTTCTACTCAACCTATCTAGTTAGAGTTCATGATGTTAGTGATACACGACCACTAACATCATTCTTTCAACCTCGTTGAGACGTGGCAAAACTCACCACCTAGTTAAAGATCACGATTTTAGTGATATATGAGCATTAAAATTATTGTTTCAACCTCGGTCGAGACGTGGCAAAAAAGGTGGTAGACCACCTAGTTACTGTTAGTGATACGTGATCGTTAACATCACTCTTTCAACCTCGGTCGAGACGTGGCGGAACTCTATCACCTAGTTACAGGTTATGATGTTAATAATATGTAACTATTAACATCATTCTTTCAGCCTCGGTCGAGATGTGGCAGAACTCTACCACCTAGTTACAGGTCATGATGTTTGTGATATGTGATCATTAACATAATTCTTTTAACCTCTGTCGAGACGTGGCAGAACTCTACCACCTAGTTAAAGGTCATGATTTTAGTGACATATGACTATCAACATCATTCGACCTCGGTCGAGACGTGGCAGAACTCTACCACTTACTTAGAGGTCATGCTGTTAGTGATATATGACCATTAACATCATTCTTTCGACCTCGGTCGAGACGTGGCAGAACTCTATCACCTTGTTACAGGTCATGATGGTAGTGGTATGTGAATATTAACACCTATAGACACATTTCAATACTTTTAGGTAACACATTTTTAGGATTCCGAAGTAAACTTATAGTATTGCTATGTCCGTCCGTTCGTCCGCACGACAGCTCAGAGATCCTTATTACTAGAAAGCTATAATTTGGCACGAATATTTATATTAGTTACGGCAAAAAAAGGTAACAAAATCTTAAAGTAGGGATGTTATTTTTTTTTTCTCACGTATCCCATAGCGTGGCGTATCGTTGGATAGGTTTTTAAAAAAACGTTGTAGGTAAGTGAAAACAAGTATTCGATTAAGGGACTCGTTCGTATACTAAGCTTTAAAATTCTAATTTTTGTTAGAGTTAAGTGACTTTTGGCGGCGGGAAAAACAATAATGGTAGTAGTAAATATAGTGAAGTTAAAGGAAAACTCTTGAAAGTGGAATGCTTTCTAATTACTATCTGTTACCTACTTGTCAAGACAGTCGAAATTCAAACTTCAAAGTCGCTATATGTTTTATCCTAATGCAAATCTTACGAAGAAATCTTTTTAGCATTTATGTCCAAGATCCCAGGGCTGCCAGACGTCACGTATTTTCTGACGGATGAAATGTGGACGACTGAGTAGTGTTAGTATGTACTATGATCGTATGCCTACCTGCTAGCTTGGTCAAACGGCCAATTTCCAGGTATCAGGTAATCAAGGTACATAAAAACATTACTTACTTCACGTAAATTCTCATGGCTGATTTTCATATATGTTTTCGAGTGTATAGTTAAAAATAAATTGTCAATACTCCCAGACACTTTCCGTCGGCCATATTGCTTGGCAGACGCTTTAAGGGTCTCAAAATAATTAGTTAACTTCACGTAAATTCTGACGCTCCATTTTTATATATGTTCATTCGACAACTATTTTAAAACCTTTGACAAGAAGACAGACCGATCCAAGGGGCCAATCATCTCCTAAACTAAATTTTAATATCTCTGTGTGTGGGAGCGCGAGATCATTATCTACGCGCATGAGACTGAGTGAGACCGACTGCGCTGGCCTAAGGCCATGAAAATTAATTGAACAGATATTTTATAATTTTTAGAACCACTTTCGAATAAATCACCTGGCAAAACAACGTCTTTAAACTTAAGGTTATGTTCTTTTCTATGTTTTAAAATTACTTGACACCTTTTTAATGTCTCTTGCGTGAACAATATTAAATTAACATCAGAAAAAATTTACAAAATACACAATTTCCTAGAAAAGCCATTATATTTTTCAAAACACTGCAAATATTTTTATTTTTTTACACACGTTGCTACTATAGTCACAGCTGCACTTAACAGACACGGCAGCACAGAACAATATTACTCAAGGGAGAACGCAGAACACTGAATACTTATTTGGGAGTGACTAGCTGTTGGCCTCAAGAGGGCCTTTAAATTACAATAAAGTTAGCTGTCACCTGACCAATTTTTTATTTTATTTAAAAATTATATTAATTAAAAATAATTAGTAAAAAAAATGAAAGTAAATTAGCCGACATCTAAAATTTTTTAGAATTTTTTTAATTGAAAAAAATATTTGAAAAAAATTTCATTTGTAAAAAATTTGAAAAACTATGTGTTATTTTAAAAAAATATTTTTAGTTCTAATTTGAAAAAAAAAATTAAAAATGTCGGCTAACTTTAGTATTATTTATTATAGATCAATTTTTTTCTTATTTTTGTTGCCATAATTTACTTGTCAACAAAAGTTCTAAAAATTATAAAATATCTGTTCAAGTAATTTTCATAGCCTTAACAGCGCAGTCGGTCTCACTCAGTCTCATGCGCGTAGATAATGATCTCGCGCTCCCACTCAGAGAGATATTAAAATTTAGTTTAGTAGATGATTGGCCCCTTGGATCGGTCTGTCTTCTTATCAAAGGTTTTAAAATAGTTGTTGAATGAACATATATAAAAATGGAGCGTCAGAATTTACGTGAAGTTAACTAATTATTTTGAGACCCTTAAAGCGTCTGCCAAGCAATATGGCCGACGGCAAGTGTCTGGGAGTTTTGACAATTTATTTTTACCTATACACTCGAAAACATATATGAAAATCAGCCATGAGAATTTACGTGAAGTAAGTAATGTTTTTATGTACCTTGATTACCTGATACCTGGAAATTGGCCGTTTGACCAAGCTAGCAGGTAGGCATACGATCATAGTACATACTAACACTACTCAGTCGTCCACATTTCATCCGTCAGAAAATACGTGACGTCTGGCAGCCCTGGGATCTTGGACATAAATGCTAAAAAGATTTCTTCGTAAGATTTGCATTAGGATAAAACATATAGCGACTTTGAAGTTTGAATTTCGACTGTCTTTACAAGTAGGTAACAGATAGTAATTAGAAAGCATTCCACTTTCAAGAGTTTTCCTTTAACTTCACTATATTTACTACTACCATTATTGTTTTTCCCGCCGCCAAAAGTCACTTAACTCTAACAAAAATTAGAATTTTAAAGCTTAGTATACGAACGAGTCCCTTAATCGAATACTTGTTTTCACTTACCTACAACGTTTTTTTAAAAACCTATCCAACGATACGCCACGCTATGGGATACGTGAGAAAAAAAAATAACATCCCTACTTTAAGATTTTGTTACCTTTTTTTGCCGTAACTAATATAAATATTCGTGCCAAATTATAGCTTTCTAGTAATAAGGATCTCTGAGCTGTCGTGCGGACGAACGGACGGACATAGCAATACTATAAGTTTACTTCGGAATCCTAAAAATGTGTTACCTAAAAGTATTGAAATGTGTCTATAGGTGTTAATATTCACATACCACTACCATCATGACCTGTAACAAGGTGATAGAGTTCTGCCACGTCTCGACCGAGGTCGAAAGAATACGTGACGTCTGGCGGCCCTGGGATCTTGCTCTAACAGCTAAAACAATCGTGTTGTACCTATAATTTTAATGAAAGTGGGCAATAATTTATGCAGATATTTCTTTATCATTAGGTACATATTATTTACAAAGGTCACCGTAATTCAATCTTCAAAGTAGATATAGGGTAGAGCAACTATGGCGCATCACCTGCAACAAATAGTTTTCAGCATTTATAATGCTATAAGACCCATAACAATCGTTTATTACATTTTAAATGAATGCCGGCAGAAATTAATGTATTTGCTTATTGCTGCCCGTTGCCAAGGCAAGCGCAATACAAGTTTCAAAATAGCTATGATGTTTTATTTATCCCTTTGCAATACTTGCGAAGAAAACTACAGCATTCGTACTACGGCGTTTGCCTTGCGTTAATGGGATTTTATCTTAAAAATTATAATAAAATAACAGATTCTCATGTTAAGTAATATAATTACATCGATTGTAATGCGAATGATATGGATACAAATATAATTATGTTACAAAAATACTACACAAATTTATACTTGTACAAGTTGAGTATTAATTACATTAAGTACATTGTGGATCGATATAGATAGATTACATTGTAGATACATACATATATAAGAGGTATAAACATCCTAAATGTTATACTAAATTAACTGCTCAGGTATATTCATTGATATAAAAAACCCAAGATACACAATCAGTGTCTCAAAAATGTCCTCTAAAAATGAGCGCACATTTTAAAATTGTGCGCTCATTTCAAATAGTATCGCATCGATCGTGACACTGTCAATTTTATTACTTTTTATAAATCTTGCACTTAAGGTTGGATATGCAAAGACATTTTTGCCATATCTATAAATACTTATATGAAATTAGGGACAGTTTTGAGTGTGTTTTGTTCGGGAATGTGTATCTTGGGTTTTTTAATATCAATGGGTATATCTTATAAAACAAGTTATTGAAAAAAATTGTACGGAGTACAGAGAAAAAAATCTTACTGTTATTGTATGTAAGATATCAGGTTAACATGTTATGGCTATTTTTATTATACTAAGGCAAGTAGACAAAGCAACCACAGATACGCATGTAAAAATTACTTTTATAGCACATCGTGACATAAACACACACTTTACGCACGCTTTGCCCTAACCTAGTCTTTTTACATCGACAAACTTGAGAAAAATGCTGGTTTAAGTCACTGTGGTATAAAATAATATACGATACGTGTGAATAACGTTGTCAATTATCACACGACGTATAGCGCAATCGCCTATTTGTGGGCTAACTCACGTCGTAAAATAATTGACAACTTAGAGTTCACATGAGCGGCATGTTGCCAACGGTAGATACAAGTGCAGCCGTCGACACGCATCGAAGGCAGCTGTCGATGGGGTAATTTAGATCAGCGATAGCCGTTGTCAGCTCTCTTAGTATATGAGCCAGTTGCAAAATCGAATGGAATGGAAAAATAAGAAAGTTCTTGCGGGTTAAAAAGTATCATCACGCCAGGTTACTTTACAGGGTAGGCTGAGTAAACTGAACTTAAACAACAAACTAACATTGTTATATATAATTTTAGGCAACAAGCTATATCTAAATTCTGGCTACTGATCAAACTCAAGTTGGTGGGGTTCTCTTCTCACTCGTATTTGCAAATTTTAATCGTGACGGGAAACCAGTAAACGAGATGAGTCTCCTGATAAAAAGAGTCAACCATCGCCTATACACCAGATGTTACGGTGAGTTGCTATCTTGTGGCGAGGTGTAATGTCACATACATAAGTTTACCGGCTACATTACCCTCCAAACCTGTTGAAGTCTTCAACTTTAAAAGTATAATAACTATATTTAATAAACACTTAAACCCAAAAATACATACATCTATTTGACCTCCCCGTTGGTCAAGTGGTTACCCCTAGCGACCCAGACTACGCAATCAACGGGGCTCGGGTTCGATTCCCGACGGGGATAAGCATTTGTGTGATGAGCATAAATTTTTATATTTATGGGTTTGGGTGTTCATTAAATATATTATGGTATTTATATTAAAACAATAAATATGTATTTCGATTTATCAGTATCGTTGACTAACACCCATGACACAAGCAAATAATTTGCTTATTTTGGGGTTAGATTAGTAAATGTAATTTGTCCCGTGAATATTTATTTATTAAAATTGAAATGAAATAAAAATAATAGAAATCGCCTCTGTGGTGTAGTGGTCCGGTGTCGGAGTTGACCTCAGAGGTCCCGTGTTCGATTCCTGGGTCGGGCAATTCAGAAATGTGTTTTTTCAGTTTTCTGATAAAAACAACATTGCCCGGGATTGGAAAGTGCCCGGTTGGCGATAGGCTTGCCACCTATCACATTTGTGGGACCAAGTATCTTCGGCTAATCGTGTGTGCACTTGTTGTACCTCTGCCTACCCTTTCGGGAATACGGGCGTGAAAATACTCTTTATTTATAATAGAAATGAATATGCTTGAGGCGGAAAAATATGACGCTTCGACTCTGCGCCAATGTGAGTTGAGCCTAAGAGAATAAGGCAGCCAGTTACGCATGTGGCATTACAATCCCACCACAGGGATAGCAACACACCATCAACATAGAAATAAGTTTTTTCTGGAAAGCACAACACAAACACAACACAACAAACAAAGCAAAATTTAACATGTGTTAAATCTCGCTCAAGTTGTGCTTTCCAGAAAAAAGTCATACATGTGTTAAAGTTATCTATTACATCATAAGACTTAACACCGTTGGCGTGATAATTGTTGATACACTGTTTGCATAACTATCTATAACTTCACGGATATGGCCTTGGTAAAGTTTAAAGAATTATCATTATTGATAAAAATAATCGGTGAATTTTTTCAACATCCTAGAAAGTGTAATAGGTGAAGGTTTTGTCTAATTTCTGTTTTCTATCAGTGAAGAAGAGAAATCAATCATTTAGAACATCAATAATATTCTTATAAGGCACAAAATTTATAAGCGAAATGATACCTATATAAAAAAAATCTACATCTAAATTATCAGATCAGATCAGATTCAGAATTCAGATTCAGATCAGAATCAGATTTTTTATTTTTCTATAAAGAAAAATAAAAAATCTGATTTATTTTGTCAAAGTAAAAACATAGAAAGCCACTTGAGTAGAGTCTAGTGTCTTAATTCCCCTTATTTAGTACGGGTAGTATAAAAATTCAGCTATTAGCCGCCGCCCTTTAGAAATTTTAGAAAAATCACGACAATTATGGGTCTACCCAATATAAGTGTAATAGTCATTTTGTAGTAATTGGATCGAAGTCTTTATCGCGCGGACTTGGCGGATATGTACTAGGCTAAAAAAATTATGAGAATTTTTTGCCACGAGATTCTGTCACGAGTCTTATGCCACCGTAGACTCGCCGAGCCGAGCTCTTTATTGTAGACGATTTTAAAAACTTATCTTACGAAAAAAAATTGTGTGGTTTTACGAAACCACGATGCAAGTGAAACTTTTTTCGGTTTGCAGGCATTTAACTACAATTTTTTTGGAAAATTGTTCGATTTAGGGTATTAAAATTGCGTTTTTAATCTTAATTATTTAAAAATGGGAATGATAATGAGAAATCAATAGTAGAAAAATATTATTCAATTTGCGTTTTAGAGTACGGAATATATAATTAATGCAATATGACCAATGAGCGCTACCATATTGGCCTTGACTGCCTTGCCATGCGCCTTTCACTTTATCACTACTCCGCGGCCAGCTGTAATGCGACATGCGATAGATGAACAAAACATTTTGTTCATCTATCGGATGTTGCATTAGTTTTGACCACCTCGTTGGTCGAGTGGTTAGCGAACCTGACTACGCAATCTACGGGGCTTGGGTTCGATCACCGACGGGGACAAGCATTTATGTGATGAGCACAAATGTTTGTATTTGCGGGTTCGGGTGTTTATTATATAGGTTAAAAGTATTTATATATGTATTTCTATGTATTAGTATCGTTGACTAACACCCATAACACAAGCAAATAATTTGCTTAGTTTGGGGTTAAATCAGTAAGTGTAATTTGTCCCGTGAATATTTATTATTATTATAATTATATTGCAGCAATAGAAAAAAGTTTAATTTTAAAATTAGTCTAATCGCCATTATTTCGAGGATGAGTGAGAGGAGGGAAGGGGTGTGTGAAAGGGGAAGGGGAAATGGAGAGAGGTGGGGAGAGGGAATAAGGAAGGAAAGGAAAGAAAAGAGGTGGGGAAAAGGAGTAAGGAGGCGGAAACAGGAAGAAATAGGCAGAAACGGGAACAGGCGAAAACAGAAACAAAAAGGGGGAGAGAAAGGGAAATAAAAACTTCATTCCAACCGAGTGTTCCATGAGACTAACGCATTTCTTTTCTTATTTGTTTCTTGAGTAGCGGCAACAAGTGGACTCAAGTCATTTATTTTATCATTTTTGCAGAAAACTTCATTGGCGGCGTTGGGCGTTTTTTAGTTGGGCGAAAAAACTTATGGGTTTATAGCGGTTCAAGCAATCGACAAACGCTACCAAAAAAAAAAAAAAAAAATTGAAAAAAAAAATGAAAACTAAAATCCTGAATCGCGATATCACAATTATTTATCTGAACACACTATATACAAGTTTCAACGCATCGACTTCGGTCCCCAGGCAGTACACCTTGCCTGGCTGGGAAAATCTTCCTTTTCCCCTTCATTGTCCTTGTGTGACATAAACAACTTCTTCAGTTATGACGCTATCCTCACAAGAAGCTGGCCCGCTGGTTCCATCACTATGATCGGCGGCGCTACAGTGGTGACCCCGACGTGATCTTCACCGCTAAAAGTCATCAACACGCCACAGTGGTGAGCTTCGACAAAACAGCACGCTGCAACCTTCTGACCATCAGCACCTGATACCCCCTCTGCTTCCAACAGCATCAGGCAGCTTCACAAGCTACGCCTCATCTACGCTTTCCGGAATCCACTTCGAACTGCCTACGTTCACTGGATCTCCATACAGCAACTCTGTCCCGCTCGTTCCGACTCGTTGCAAACCACAGCAGAGCGCACTTGTCCTGACTCACCGCGGACCGCGCTATTTTGCCCGTCTCGACTCACCGCAGACTCGAGCACTCAAGGCACATAACCAGATCGACATTCGGTCTTGGGGGAGAGTACTGTAGCGGTTCAAGCAATCTACTAACGCTACCAAAAAAAAAATTGAAAAAAAAATGAAATTCAGAATTAAAATCCTGAACCGAGATATCACAATTATTTGTCTGAACACACTATATACAAGTTTCAACGCATACAAATTGACTTCGGTCCCCAGGCAGTACACTTTGCCTGGCTGGGAAGATCTTCCTTTTCCCCTTCCTTGTCCTTGTGTGACGTCATCAACCTCCACAGTTATGACGTCATCTTGACAATAGTTGGCCCGCTGGTTCCATCACTGTGACCCTTCAACGGTACGAACCGGCGGCGCCACAGGTTCGCGTCACTTGAATGCGCGACATGCTCGTAACGTCAGACATATTTCGTAAGACTGGCGACGCACACCGGCCCTAATCTTTTTGGCCCTAGCGGGCCTAATCAGGTTGAGTCAGAGGTGAGCACCAATTCGAACTTGTGCATAGTACAGTTGAGCTAATAACTGCTTGTTTTTTGTTATTAAAAAAATCTAAATTTTAAAAATATTCATAAAAATCTGTAGAAAGATATTAACATAAAACTTACAAGACAAAATATAAACTCTGACTTTCTCCTCTTATTTTAGTCTCATAAATTTATTAATTTATTCATATTTTGTCAGGTTAATGTTGCAACAATAAGTTTATGTGGTAAATAATATAAAAATAAATTTATGTAAGTGATATTACGGTTAATAATTAACCAGCATTATACAGCATATTACACATGGTATATAAATATAGTAATTATATTAAAATAACATGTTTCATACAATGCAAGCTATATGTCATATCTGATCATTATTCGATATAATAAAATTATAGATATAGTAGTAATTAGTATATTTATTACAAAAGTACAGTAATAATTATTTGTAGTAAATCATTCTTTTTGATTGAGAATCCACAAACAATATGCAATTAATTTTATATTTTACAGTATCGTTAGGATGGTCATTAAATAACATTATTTTACGTAATCAGAAGGAATTTCAATAAACGTTGACTATGAAGAATATTATTATTAGATAAACAGTCATTTGTACGCTATGTCAATATTACAAGTATCAAGCAGTCAGTAAAGCTAAGAAAATAAAGCAATTCGTCCGAGTCAATATCCATCCGAGTCCCTTGTTTAATTTGACGTAACGAACAAAAATGAACTAAAATAATTTGGACGATCACTGTCTACCCTAGTTATCCATCGTCTGACAGTTTCTTATCTACATAACAACAAAAAAAATTGAACTACTTCCAGGATAGCAATACATCGACCAAAATATTATTTGCATAAGAAATGTTTTAACTTCCCTGTTTGACATTGACAACAAAATCCGCTGTACCGTACTTGATATTGTTAATATTTATATTCACAATTGTACTAGACAGCTTGAGCTATCATTAAGATCGGGCATATCAACGCTGAGTACTTTTTATTATGCAAGGAAAACATGTGGTTTTCCTGATGTAAGGAGATAGCCATCGCCAATCATCAAAGATGTTAATGGTGTATTGCTATCCGTGTGGCAGTGTTAGAATGCCACATGCATAAGTTTACCGGCAGTATTATTTACCAAAGCGAAATACGACAGCAATAAATATCGACGCTATAGTGCGGCAGGAATAAGTAAGGCGGTGGTAGTCAGTATCAAATTGATATGAGCTCGGTAGTCAAAATAATCTGAAAAACATAAAAACATTTTTATATCAGCAGTTCGCATCATCATATTATTATAAGTAAACATTGTTCAAAATATCTTACTAATCATTGTTTCACATTAATATAAAAATCAGGTTTTTAAAATTATCTTAGCAAACAAAGCTCTCAAAGTTATCTGTGCACAATGGTTACCTTTAAATAAATAAAAATAATATAATTAATTTTCATTTACGGCATTTTATTTCTGTTAATTAGAGTCGTTATATTTATTTTGTTTTGATTAAATGCACTATGGTAATATATGATTCTGTTATTAATATTTTTTAAAAGGTAACCATTTGCACAGTTAACTTTGAGAGGTTTGTTTTTTAAGATAATTTTGAAAACCCTCACTGTTTTATATAAATATGAAACAATGATTAGTAAGACATTTTGAAAACCTCGTAAACTTACAAGAATATGATGATTCGAACTGCTTATATCAAATTGATTTTATATTTTTCAGATTATTTTGACTACTTTGAGATCATATCAATTTAATGCTGACTGTACCAAAACCCATCTAAGATTTGTCACATAGTATTCACGATGTTAGAGACGAATTAGCTTTATCTCGTCTTTTACGAGAGCCTAGCAGTAAGACAGTTGAGATTGACTATTCTTTAAAAAGGAGCTCGGATCAACATAGGGAAAATGTTATTATTTGAAAACACAATCCAAATACTCACATATATCTGTACTCACTCTATAAGTTTATGCTCTTAGAACGTTGATTAAGTATCGAGTTTCTTATTCTTATTTCCCTCTATTTTAGTTTAGTAAAAATTTAGATTTTTAATTCTTTGGTCTACGTGTCTTTAAGTTTACGAAGCTCGAATTTTATAATTTAAAAATATCAAAGTTCTACTAAACAGTCATGAAAATGGTTTTTGTTTTATTTACATTTTAATTTCATCGCAAGAAAAACGATTATATCGTATAAAATATATTTTGTAAAAATTTCATTTTATTAAAAAAAAAAAAAAAAACTATAAATAGCAACAGCGATAGTAGGATCCCTTGAAGAACTCCTATCTAATGATACATCGAATACGGGCTTTAATAATTATAACACATCAGTCTAAATGATGTAACATGAGTACCAATACTTACAAAATACACAGGGTAACAGAAGTTTAAGTAAAAATTAAAAAATGTAAGTACAGTTAATAATCAATCAAGTGAGATAAAAATAAAAGAGATACAACTTTCATTAATGACTGATCGAATTGATCAAATGAATTGTACAACTGCGTAAAATGATAATATCCATTTTCTAAAACTAATAGCACATTGGTAATTCAAATACCAATTTATTCTCAAGCAAATTTTAGTACCTACATGATTAGTGAGACTTGAAAATACATTTGTAAATTGCATAATATAACTATGCCACTAAAAATAACTTAACAAAAATAAACTAAATACCTATTAACTTATATAATAATAACTATTAAATTATGGCAACAATTATTGCGAACACGATGGACACAATTTAATTTTGTTTAAACCTAAGCAAGCACCGTGAAAAGTATGGCCACATTTAAAAACCCAAAGACCACCATCTTTAATTAAAACTTGATTATGTAGTGGCAACCCACAGAGTGTACAATCTACAATATCCATTGTCGTCATGACTAAAAGAACTTCATTTAAAATTGACTCTTCTAAATTTTGTTCCTCTGAAGAAGTTATTTTTTCGTATACTTCTTTTAAGCCCCAGTAAGGAGATGTTGCAGCTACTACCAACGGCAAAGCTGTATTCTTTATTTTATCTTGATTTATACTTTGAAGAAGATTACAAATCTGAAAATAATTTTATAAAACTTAAAAAAAATTAACCAACTTTAAATTTCTGCCAATTATACCCGTATCCCAAAAACTACTGAACTGATTTTTATGAAACTTGGACTGTTCTCTAAGTTCTAACTTAGAGAACAGTCCAAGTTTCATTTATTCTAATATACCTGATCGAAAAGAACTTTCCTGATACATGGGGCACACTAAAAGTTTTGCACTTCTAGCTAATCGGAACTATTTGAATTTCGAATGTTATATTTTTAAAACGTTGCAACCTTCTTAGTAATAAAAGAAAAACAATTGGCGGGAAATGATTTATCAATTGTTTTTTTATCACACATCAAAGTTCTACGTACGCAACGAAAATAGAATTAAGTCGAAAAGATTTGAGAGATGATTTTTTATGATTTTAAAAGTTCTTTTTCTCCGCAAGACTGTGCCGCTCATCTTCAAAATGCTTTTGGGTGAGAAGCACCTTGTTTGAGCACCGTGAGGCGATGGTTTCCTGTATCTGAGAGAGGTCGAGTTTCTTTATATGACGAATTTCGTGAAGGGCGGCCTTCAACTGCCGTCAACGAAAATAATGTTAAGAGGCTACTGTTAAGCGGTTAATTGAAGAAACCCCCGGATTACCTATGAGACAATTCGAGGACTATTGGGGATTGGTATGAGCCAAATTCAGAAAATTTTACACGAAGAATTAAAAGTTCGGAAAATTTGTTGTCGTTGGATCCCTCATGAACTGACAGCGGAGCAGAAGCGGGCTAGCGTGGAATGGTGCTCACAGATGCTACTGATATGCGACCACGGACATTCTAATGCTGTTTATGACATTGTCACAGGAGACGAAACGTAGACTTATTGTTTTGTACCCGAAAAAATCAACAATCTTGTGAATGGGTGTTTGAAAATGAGAACAGACCAACAAAAGTGAGACAGGCGAGAAACGGTGGTAAAAAAATGATCGCGTTTTTTTTCTCAGCTACGGGTCCCATCTGTAAGATCAAAAGAGTATTAATGCCGAGTGGTATTCTTCTCAGTTTTTACCCAGGGTGTTAGAAAAAGTTCGCGAAAGACGACCCAAAAGCCGCATTCTCCTACACTATGATAACGCTTTTTCACACACGGCCAACAAAACAAAGTCATTTTTAGCTTCCGAAAAAGTACATCTCGTCACTCACCCTGCGCATAGCCCCAACCTAGCACCCTGTGATTTCTGTATTTTCCCCAAAATCAAAGATTTGATGAGAGTTTTTACTTTTACCAACTCCGAAGAGGTAGTGATAGCGTTCAATCAGCACATAGAAAATATGCCTTCAGATCTGTGGTCCTCTTGTTTTAAAAGATGGTTCGATCGCATGAAAAAATGTTTAAAATGTAAAGGAGATTATTTTGAAAAGCAATAAACATAATATTTTTATTATAACATGTTGTTTTTTTAAGTTACGCAAAACTTATAGTGTGACCTACGTATGACTATTAGTTTCCAAGAGATTTGTGGACAAACATACATACACTTATGAAATTCATCCCATTCCAACAATATTACATACATGTAAAACTGATGTAGCCTTAATGGTAGCGACTCGTATAGCAAATTGTTCGCTATTTATGGCAGAATAGCAGATGGTTTAATCTTCAAAAGAGACCCCCGCACAGATACGGAGTAATTTTAATATTCATAAAATTCAGAAGCACTGAAATATGCATATTGGCCTTGATACTAGTCATAACTACTACTGCTAGGAACACTTTACTATAGCACAGTATATGGTAGTCAAAGCCTTTTCGAACAATCGCACTACAACTTGTATCCTAATTTCTACTAGATATGGAAATTATTGTTAAATTAGATTAACATGATTGATAAACGCAGCTTTGTTTTAACAGTTATTTTTATACGCTATTATAATAGATTTTTCAATGTCCCCAACACATCAACAGTCAAACTATACATTTTCATAAATGTTATATATATATATATATATATATATATATATATATATATATATATATATAACATTTATGAAACGCTATTCAATAACAACACTATTATTTAGCTCGCAGTATTAGCAGTATACTATATTTTTCATTAACAGTATTGTTCAGTACGTTATTATTCACTACTTTAATGATACTTTTTAGTGGTGATAAAAATAACTTTTAACAGTATTTGTTCATATAAATAGCGATTGTTAATGGTTAATAAGAATTTAGTAAGAAATTTAACATGTTAATTGTTGAACGATCCATACCTAGTTTCTACCCTTCTAACCAAAAAGTTAAAAGATAAATAATATACTTCACTTACTTCAATTTTCGACTCTTCATAATCATATGATTTATACAAAGTATTGACCAAGGGATTGACAATGGTTCCATCAAACTTCTCAAATAAAGACACTATAATGCATGAATGGTAAAATCTTATTGTCAATGAACCTAATTCAATTAAGTTTCCATGCTTTTTCATCAGTCTAATTGCATTTCTACCCCCAATGGATTTTATTATCAATGAACCAAGATGATCCCAACTTAACATATCTTTAACTGATATGTGGTCAAATTTTTTACCGCAATTCAAACATATATTTGCATATAACTTAGAGTATAATTGCACCGCTCGATCCCAAGTATCTAGTGTAAATTGTGGCAAGAAAGAATGAAGCAAATTTTCATCGAGCATTTGTAGTAGTACTCTCAGAACATTTAGTAAATCTTCATTTCTTCGCAAACAGAGAATCTTTTTCCATAAATATGGCATCCTTTTACACATCTCATAACATTGTTCTTTGGTCTGACTTGACCATTGTCGTTCAATAAATTCATCAATCAGTTCAGAAAATACAGGCATTTGACTTGTCTGCACATACGGAAGTGGATAGCCACATTCGCAGCCAATATTGTTTAGCTTCTGCGTTTTTATATTTACAGATATACACGAATCTACAAAATATTTATATAATACGTCATTATTAATGATATTATCTAAATAATCACTTTTATGTGAAGTAATATTTAAGTATGTAAGAAATATATTGTTCGGAATAAAATCAGATTCATCATTAGCTCCTATGGATACACAATATTGTTTTAATAATAGCATTAAGTTGTAGATCTCATTAATATCACAGGTATGAGCTTCTATAATAGATAATAAATTCGTTTTTTCTGATTCTACATTTACTAAACTTAATAATGAATATTCATATAACATTTGACATAACTTATCATCGTTTGATTTATTATTGTCTACTTCTATGGCGATCTGACTAGATTCTTTAAAAATAATATCATTATCTATATTTACAGAGGTATCTTCACATATGTAATCATCCCTTGGTATCCATTTAAGACCATTTTCTTTTATTCGAGATAGAGAAGTATCTTGCCTTTCGTTATTCATATTTTTCATTTTTTCTTCGAAGTCTTCCCATCTTTCTTTTATACGTTGTTTACTTGAATTTAACTTATCCGTGACAGTCACACTAAGACCTTTTAAAGCTTGTAATGTATCTGGTGCTAATGCACTAAACGTTTTATCGTCACTATGTTTTAAATCAAGATTATTATCTATCAGTAACTGAGTATTGTATGAATTATCAATAACATAAATACCAGATTTCTTTTTAGCATCAGCTGCTTTTAATGTCTCAAACTTGTTTAAGACACTTTCAACATTCTTCAATGAATCATTGTTTTGAATTTTATCCTTTAGTCCACTTAAAATGTGCAGCTTTGTGGATATATTATTTGTCAGCAAATAGTCTTTATACAAGGCACACAATTCTGAGCACAATGCAAACTTTTCATCTAAGTAACATTTTAGGAGAAACTTATCTATTTTCATCAACCGCAAATTCACTAAAGATCCATTAGCCAACCAAAGATATAACATATCGTGATATACTTTACATTCAACAATATCTTTATATGTATCAAACCACATAGTATAATCAACATCTTGAATATTTAAGAAATACAAAGCGTTCTTTGAATAGGAAAAAATTACATCATTTAGAAAGAAAATCTTCGAAAAGTTAACAGACTGCCCATCAGTGTTATCCCCAGAAAAATCTATGGAAATGTTTTCGTTATTGTATGACTCTTCTGTAATTAATTTCATTGGATTTTTTGCTAGAACTTGTTTAAATTGGTGTGTTCTTTTTACCATACCATCTAAAGTAGCTTCCCACAACCTTGATGATGGACGTGCACAAAAAGCAACAGTATAATTAAATTCTTCACCGACAATAAATCTCGCCTCATCATCTACTGCATTATATTTTTTAACTTCTGTAACATCTTCAACATTGTTTTCTAACGTACCATTTGATGTAGAATTTTCTTTGTTGCCAAAACATGCCCCAAACTCCCCGTCTCTTAATTTTTGACCAATTTGACGGTATTGCTCTTGTATGACATTACATAAATAACATTTCGTTAGAGTAGACACCAATAACATACATCCTCTTGAATCTAACTGACATATTCTAGAGTCTAGACTCATAATTACTTGAGACGAGCTTTGAAACATGGTTTTTGCCTGAAATGTCAATAAAAAAATCTTTAGAATGCAGTAGTTATGCAGTCGTCAATATTAATTAAACCTTTAATATAATTAATTTTGTTATATAAGGTTTAACTAAAATATTAGTTAAACCTTATATAACAAAATTAAATATAAATTTACAAACTTCCCTTAACTAAATGTAGAACTGTTTTGAATGAGTGGCTTCTATAGCTTGATTATGACGACGTCGAGCTACTATTGGAATAAATTAACATTATACGTACAACATTTACACACTTAAAAGCAAAATTACAAACATAAACATACGTACAAAAATATGTATACACATACACATACACACACACACACACACACACACACACACACACACACTATTTTGCAATATTTGTTGCGTCAGTACCTGGATTGTTCGAGGTGGGCGCTAATGACTGCAACGCAGTCTTCGACTATTCATATAAATGTAGTTTTTAACATTATGTTTTTGTACACTTTTAAATGCATCAAATAAAGATTATTATTATAATTATCAATCATTATCATCAACATTATTATGGCACTTCTTTTAGACGCTTACCATAATACCAGCCTTCACGTAAGCAAACAATCCAAATAATAATGTCAATGATACTGTACCAAATGATTTTTGGGAGCAAAACAGTCATCTTCTTCCGCCAAAGTGCTTTCCTCGAAGCTGCCTTCCTATGGGCTTCCCGAGAAATTATGGAAGAAGATCACTAGTTTTTTGGCTGATAGGAGAGACAAGGTCATAATTGATGGTGCATGATCCGACCTTAAACCTGTCAATGTTGGTGACCCCCAAAGCTGCGTGCTATCACCGACACTGTTTTTCCTGCATATCAATGAAATGTTGCAAATTAGTAACATATACGAATGACAGTACTGGTGATGCTACATACTCGTAACGGTATTTCTGGGAAACACGTGAAAGAGTGCCGAAACAAGTTCATGTCTGAAGTCGAGAATAGACTTACTGATGTCTCAGAATGGCGTCGCCAAAACCTAGTCACACTTACCCTCAAGAAGACACAGTTTTGCTCGTTTACCGCAAAAAAGAGACTGTTTATCGTATCACCTCGAACTGAGAATACACTCCTGACAGCCTCAGCCAGTATTGGAATTCTGGGAGTCGACATATCTAGCAACGTTCAGTTCCAGCGTCAAATAAAAGGAAAGGCTAAACTAGCCTCCAGAAAGCTTGATGTGCTTAGAAGAGCGAATCAGTACTTCATGCCAGCCTATCGCCTCTAACATTACATGACCCAAATTTGACCACACATCAAGTGCTGTTCTCATCTCTGGGCCGGAACTCCCGAGCGCAAGCTTCTTCCTCTTGATCGCATTCAGCGTAGAGCGGTTCTAATCGTAGACAGCCAGGTTATTTCTAATGTAACTCTTTGGCATTACAAAGAGATATAGGTTTGCTCTGCATCTTTTATCGCATCTATCATAGAGAGTGTTCCGACGAATTATTTGAATTATTTCCTGCCACTGAATTCTATCACCGGACATCGCGTCAAAATTCAAAGTTCAGTCAAAGCCATCCTCACCGCCTCAATGTCTGGAAATCCACAACCGTGCGTTTTTCTCGGCACTTTTTGCCTCGCACTACTCCTTTGTGGACTCAATGACTGGCGGGTGTATTTTCAAACGGATAAGACTTATATTTGAAAGGCCAGTAACGTAACTGTATTGCGTATACAATGTGGCGGTGATCACTTACCAGCAGGTGCACCCCTGATTGGTGGCTCTTTTTTATAAAGAACAAACCTTGTAAAAGAAAGCAAACACTTTGAATTGTAATGAATACAGAATGTTGAGCATAGTTTCACAAACTTCAAAAATTCTTCTAAAGATCATCAAAATCACATAAGGTCGCTGACAGAAAATTACCTAGACATGATCAATAAGATTTCGGGCAAAATAGGGGTACAAGAGAAACAATTTTATGTCTTAAGTTAGTAATAGACAAACATATGGATCTAAACCTTAACACTTATTTAGCATTTATTAACATAGAGAAAGCATTTGATAAGGTGAACTGGCCGGAAATGATAAAAATTTTGAAAAAAGCTGGGTTGGATTACAGGTATAGAAAAATTATTTATAAATTATACAGAATCAATAAGAGATGAGAAGAGGACAGTAAAAAAGGAAGTCTAGCAGGGATGCCCATTAACACCTTTGATATTCAACATGTTCATTGAGTATGCAATTCCCAAAAATTTTAGTAAGTGATAAAATGGGGAACAGGGGTAAATTTATAAGGTTTGCGGACGATATAACAGCAATTTTGCGTAGCGAAAATTATTTAGAAGATTTACTTAATGTAAAGGACGTAACTTTTAACTTTGAAATAAATATCAACAAAACTGTTAAAAACATCAAAAAGCGAAGATAAAACACCCCTATAGAGCAAGTAAAGAAGTTTAAATACCTGGGTAGCCAAATAACACAGGACCTTAGAAGCTTTGCTGACATAACGTCTAGAATCGCGAGGGCTAAGAGAGCTTAGTAGCAAAAACGCCTATTTAGGGTCAAAATGAAAATCACAATTACGCAAATGACTTAAAAGGACCGACATCTGTGCCTCAAGCACGAACTCCTTGCGAAAAAGTATTCGTATCGTCATCGAGAAATAAACGTATGAAAAATGATCAGCGCCCCTATCGTACGTAAATGGAACTAAATTTCGAAGCACAAGCAAATTATTGAACTTTCGTATCGCAAACGTATCGAGAAATACGTGAAACGTAACAAAATTGCGAGCACGAACGGCGTTTTGAAGTATCGTATCGCAAATTTCGAAGGCTGGGTATCGAGAGGTGACGAATCTTTTTTCACTTACAATTTGCCCGTGAAAAAAGTTTCGAGTTGTTTAAAATTATTTATTACGCTCGTTTTTTTTTTAAATTAAGTAGTTTTAGTTACTTCCGAATATTAATACAATCAACGGAAAGCTAAAAAATGCAAATACCACCTATATTTCAACGTAATTCTCTATTATATTCTCATTGGAAGTTTACTTCAAGATGAAGAAAATAATAGAAGAGATTCAATGAAAGCAATTTTTATTCTCACATTTTTATTTGTGGTAATTTTTCACTGTTTACATTTATATTACAATACTGGCTGTTGCCAGTGACTTCGTCCGCGCGGACTTCTTTTACTCCACACTGCTCCTCCCCCGTAGGAGATAGCGTGGTAATATGTAGCCTATATGTTGACCCAACCTGTTAGTAATATTCATGCAAAATTTGAAGTAAATCCATGCAGTACTTTTTGAGTTTACCTCGGACATGCATACAGACAAAAAGACATACAGACAAACAGACAAAAATTCTAAAAACTATATTTTTGGCTTCGATATCGATTGTAGATAACGCCCCAAGTATTCTTTAAAAAAATATTCAATGTACAGTTTTGACTTTCCTACGATTTTATTATATGTATAGATTATTTTTCAGAGAAGTTAGATGTAGGACTAAACAGAGAAAAATATTTGATCCTATGGATTTAAATGGTACCGAATTTAAAAATAAATATCGCCTCAACAAAGAGGCTCTTACATTTCTCTGTGAGCAACTCCGCCGAAAAACTTCATTAAGACTGAGTTCCAGGATAACTCTAGAGCTTATTTCCTTAGAGGAATCTTGTTTCTGGAAGAAAGGATCCAATCTTCACTTCACATCACGAAACAAAAAACTGCACATAATAAATAAGTTACAAAAAACTTCCAGGACGTACTTTTCCATGAACTTCACCATAGTTATGTACTGCATAAAGCTAGACTAGTTTTCATTTTATAATATTTTATTTATATTTAATGCCAGGAAACAATTTAAATGTAATGTTTTCGAGAGCCCGTACAATTGATTATAAACAAACTTGACCTTGTCTTTGTTTGGTATCGTATACCTATGTGAAGTGCCAAGCGGTCGTCTCGTTCAAAAACCGTAGAACAACGTAAGATCGTTGTTAGAATGGTTTCGTCAAAATAAATTTGATTTTTCTTAGAGTAGAGAATGCATTTCTTTATTTTTGTGTATTTTATTAATTATGCTTGAGTTAGGTGTGATTTTAGTTATCAATAAATATATTTCTATATAGAATATAATGAAACCGATAATATACGATTAAATTTTTGAACGAAACTAGTACCTTCCTGCTTACGTTAGGATGACGTCACTAGCGTAATCGTATCGAGGTCTCGAGAGTCGATAGAAGGTGCTTCGTGCTTCCTACTATCGTCATACTCCGTTAACGTATCGAGTCCTCGATACGTTAACGATACGAAAACGCTTAAATTTCGTGCTTGAGGCTCTGGAGTGTATTACGTAACACGGCTGTGAAACTTGGACATTATCGCAAAGATATAAGAGAGGCTGGAGGCATTTGAGATATGAGGTGGTGCTGGTATAGAATGTTAAGAGTTAGTCAGAAATAGAGGAAATCTAGTGATGAAATACTGAAGATGGTAAATGAAGGACGAAATATACTACAAATTATCAAAAATAGAAAAGGAAATTTATTTGGCCACTTGATTAGACACGACAACTTTGACTTCTTCAAAACCATCTTAGATAGAAGGAAGGCGAAATAGGGGATGACCTAGACGGTATTTCGTCCAACAATTGAAAGGGAAAGTAGGTCATATCAAGAGATGAAAACAAAGGCAGCGAACAGACAAAATTAGCGATTGTTCCACCGACAAGAGCATAGTTCTTAAGTAGAAAGAGGGAGGGTAAGCTCCTGGAAGAACTAAACATGGCTTAAATAGCCAGATGCCAACAATGACCCAAAAAGCTTAGTTTCTTGAATCTCAAGGTTTAATAAATGTAACATTAATGACATTGCAGCACATTAAAGATAGATTATGCAAATATGCAAATGGTAAAATAAATGCTGCAAGCAATCAATTGACATACAATTTAAATATTATTTTAGAATTAAGATATGACAAGTAAAACATATGATTACATAACTTTATGCTTAGTATATTTCAATAAACGTTATTATTTTAGTAATAAAATTAATTCAAATTTTAAAATGAGAATGTAATATATTTCAATTTCATTTTATAATTATCTGTACCTACGCCAAAACAGCAGGTCGTAGCGTCCTTATTAACATTTTGTATAGTCATTCCTAGAATAAGTGTGAGTTAGAGATTATCGACAATAATAATTTAATTTGAAAAATGAGAATTAATTCTACCAAAATATGTATGATATTTAGTTCACCATGTTTACCCTGAAATTTGCAAGAGAATTTGCATGACTTTATTTAGTTTAATTTTTAGGCAAGCAAGCTACCGAAAATCTAATATAAATATTCTAATAAAAATTATTAGAATATTTATATAATAAATCTAATTAAAATTATTCTAGGCAATTATAAACCTAAACATCTATCTTTAGAAAAACAGATAACACAACCCTCACTTAACATTGAAGAATTAATATATTGTTGGTTGACAGGTAAACACACTAAGTACAGTTTTAGGTGATGTTGATTTATTGATACCATGTAATCAAATTAAACTCTATCTTGACCTGGAAAAAGTGCCATAGTTTGTGAATCCTATCATTTGCCAGATAGAAATTTGTGCTTTAGCATTAATAGAGTTGAAATTGCACGAATTAATTTCCCCATCCCCGTTTTTCTATCGATCGTCGAGGCACATAGATACTAGGCATTGCCATATGGTGGACGTTCAACGTACCCGGACAAAGCGGTTCGACTCAACATTCTTGATCCGAACAGCAAGGTACTGGAATATGCAACCGACGGGTACAACCTGGGGATCTTCAAGAGAAGAGTAAACAGGTACCTTCTAGGGAAGCACGTTCCATCTTCGGCCGCATTTTAGCTTACTATCAGGCGAGATTGTGGTCAAGTGCTTCCCTATCAATAAAAAAATGGATTATGGTCAAATTAATGATAGAGGAATATCATTACTGAGAGGAAACCAAATTAATCTAGTGTTACAGACTCACACACATGCACTCATACATACATATAATCACACTTTAATTATTCACATATACACTCAAGATTATTCTAACAGAAATCCAAAACAGTGAGTATGTAATACTTTATGATACACATTATTACATACTAGCGATCAACTGTGGCCGAAATTCGACCATAGACTAAACAATAAAATCTCTTTTAAGTTTAACAACTGACTTCGGCCTTAAAGGAAATAATATTGGGGTTTGTTCTGAGGCAGTCGTGGGAATTTACTAACGTAACGGCTATCACAGCTTTGTATGACGCCTTACTTAGAAGCCACTTGGAATATTGTTTCGCAGTGTGGTCTCCCGCTGAACACAAATATAGTATTATGTTAGAGCATGTCCAGAACAAATTCCTAAGATATTTGTACATTAAACTGTATGGCGTGTATTCTTTTTACCCATTGATGTACCCAACTCTATTTGTGCTTGGAATGGTGGAATACAATGAGTTATGAGTGCGACGAGAGTGTCATTTGGCCGGGCACCTTATTAGGATACTTCAAGGTAAGGTACGTCATCCGTGTGTACTTCAGCTATTGAGCCTTCGTGTACCTGACCGCTATATATGAAGACGACGCTGTCTGCCATTATTGGCTGTACCCAGGGCTAAAACTAGTTTAATGGCACAAATACCAATGAGCATTAAACATAATAAATTTGGTCCAGGACGAAATAGATATTTTTAATTGCAATTGGAATGAATTAATTAAAGTTATATTATATGTCGTTAGTTACTGTTTTTTGTCTGTTTTTAACGTCCTTTTTTTCGCTGTAATGTTTGGTTTGTAGTTTTTTATTTGTATTATCTAGTTAGTAGAATTTTGTTTATCTCTTTCTTTTTGTATAAGTGTTAAAATGTTTATTAGTAGAAATGCCGCACTATCGCATTGGGCAATGTCCTGTAATGGTAGTTGTGTAAGCAAGTAAATAAATAAATAAAAAATAAAAAAAATATACATGTGTGTATACTATCATGTATTTAACATAAATGTGGTGTGTGTAATGTTTTTTTTATTAATTTAATATATTTCTATTGCTTTTTATTTCAAAATAATAGGTTTCTGCAGTCCTTTGCAAAATAATCTTTAATTGTGCCAAAATTCATACTGCAAGATTTGCGCAATTATCTTAAACCGGGATTCAAAGTTTTCTCTTCACATATAAATATATTTTTTATATATTAATATGTGAATATATTATATATATTATATAATTAATAAATATTAAAATACTTCTTACTAAACTTAGTAAACAGTACATCGAGAATCCTATATTTACATGCGCCATACTTGGACACCACGCGAAAGCACGTGTCCCGCAGGTAGTGAGGTTGAGGGCGGAGGATGACGGCGGCGTGTCCTTGATTGCGAGTAATGTGGCGCGCTTAGAGAGTATAATATCCACATTTCACTTATTTTTATAGACATATTGGTCAAAAATTAAGCCCTAATTTTATTATTTCATTTTAAAGAGAATCGAGTACCGAACTCTACAGTAGTATCGAAGGTAACTGACCAGTCACTCCGTATAGTATGAAAATAGATAAAACTTACAATAAAATTTTGCAACTGTAACACTGATATTTTTCCAACATCATCACCACTAAAGAGCATGTTTCTGTTCCAAATCATAGCAGTGATCTCATTTCCATAGTGATCCTTTGATGATGATGATGAATAGGCTCCGCTGAAAGATTGGTCACATTCTGTTACTGTTACAATCCCCTTGCCATTTGCAAAACCAATACGCTTTTCATCTGCTGATACTGACAACTTTGTTATTGGGCCATCCTGAAATAGCATAAAAACAACTCTTTAAAATTTATTATTACATACAATTCAAAATTTAATCTTCTTTGTATATATGTTCATACCAATAATACGGGTACATTAGATATTACTTAAATATAAAAAAAAGTATCATCACGCCCTTGTTCCCTTGATAAGCAGGGCCTATAACAGGAAAACTGCCATTCTGCCAGGCAGGTCGTAAAAGGCGACCGGTTGACTATACGAGTCACTACCATCGTGACTACTAGGTGGTAGAGTTCTGCATTGTCTCGCCCGGGTCTGGTACCGCCGCCTTATCTATTCCTGCCGCAATAGCGTCAGTGCTTGTCACTGTCGTGTTCCGGCTTGGAGGGTAAGGTAGCCGGTAAACTTATGCATGTGGCATAAGACCTCGCCACAAGATAGCAACGCACCATTAACACCTTTGGTGTCTATAGGCGATGGTTGACCTTTCCATCAGGAGACCCATCTGCTTGTTTGCTATCAAGGTTGTTTGCATCAAGATTGGTAAACAGAGTAAACCGAACATCTATAGACTTCCCAGTTCACCGCGATTCACCGGTTTGTCGGCTGGCGAGACAAGTGGAGATCCTCATCGCCGCATTTACCGGCAATCATTTTAAAATTTTCATTTCAAAATATAATTATAACATTATTATTTTAGTAATTAAATTAATTCATATTTTAAAATGAGAATGTGCATAATAATTAATATTTCAATTTGATTTTATAATTATCTGTACGCCAAAACGGCAGGTCGTAGCATCCCTATTAACATTATGTATGTCATGTCTAACTCCTTCACCTACTACCACAGAATAAAAGATTTTGAGTTCTGAGTTTGAGTTTTGACATGTTAAATGCGACTTTTTCTAGCGATAATCGAAACCGATGTTTAACGTGCTCATCCAAGGCACGGGAGTGGTAATACACCACTCCGCCAGACTCCAAAATTACAAAGAAATATATACAGAGAGACTAAAGATTAGATTTTCGAGAAAAACACTTTGCCTGACCCGGGAATCGAACCCGGGACCTCACGGTCTGAGTCAAATAGGCTACTCCTAGACCACGAGGCAGTCGAGAGAGAGATTACTTAAATATCTCATGTAGATCCCACTATTCTAAAAGACTGTTATGATCTTTCTTCTCTAAATATTTGAAGATGGCTGAACTTATTTGAAAATTTTTGTTTTCTGAAAATTATACTTTCCAGGTACTATTGTCATCAGAGCTCGAAATTTTCAAACTGCTGTCAAATCATTATATCTATCTTTAAAGTATTCCTACGCACACATGTACATACATATTCACACTATGTTTATAAAAAAGAGGGACATAATTATTCTCAAGGATTGGTTATAAACAATTCTCATGAGAATACTATAGTGCAAAAGTTCCCTTAATAAACATTTTAAAAAATCTAGGTGTGTTGCTATTTGGTGCAAGCCTCCCTTGTCTTGAAAAACTTAAATGTTTTTAAGTTTTCCAAGACTTTATGTCAATTTTTTAAAGCAAACTCTTTGACCTTCCCTCGCAGGTTCAAATCCTGACGTGTCGAAATTTTTCTTTGTTTTTAAGTTTTTCAAGTTTTCCCAAAAATGGGGAGAGTGCAAAACAAATATAATTAAATGTTAAGTCATTGTCACATGACACAATGTAAGCGCAAATTAAAAATAAAATGAAAAAGGATATTTGCAAGAAAACGGGTGTTACAATTTATTAAAAAGTAATTAAAAGTCACCAACATATTCCACCATGATATGGGGTGCAAATATTTAAGAATTACAATTTCATATTTTATTAAATTTAAGACTTTTAAGTCAGTTTTTTTAGAATTACTACCTGATCGGAATGTGGCCACATATCGAGAAGAACCGGCAGAAGAAACTAATTATTATTAATGTACAAGAAGAATAGATCTCCTGACGTCCCTTACAAACACCGTTATTGTTGAAGATGCTTTTTTGTGAGAACATGAGGAAGTAAATTGGCTACTTCAGTACTTTTTTATATCTAAGATAGAAAACAAGCAGACGGCTCTCCTGATGGAAAGAGAAGCTACTGCCTATAGTTACCAAAGATGTTAATGTGCAACATTGCTATCATTGCAATGTCACATGAATCATTCTACCGGCTATGCTAAATAGATGGCAATGCCACACAAATAGTTCTACTGCTGTGTTATCATTCATACCGGAATCTGGCAATGACAACATTGTAGCTATTATATCAAATACCCAGGTGAGACCTTGCGGAACTCCAGTACCTAGTATTCATGATGGCAGTGACACTCATAGCCAATATTTCGCCTTTTACGAATTGCCTTGCAGAATGGCAGATGGTCTATTCTTTAAAGGAGAGCGATATGGAGTAAAACCTACCTACCTTGTTCTTTATATCTCATAGTATCAAGAACTGATCTAACACCTATTCCATTTGTAAATCTTAAGTACCCTACTATATATAGTTCATGGTATGTAGTCTTGAAAATTTGGAGTAGAAAATATACTTAATACTAACCTTACTGGGTATTAATTGTATAAACTCACACGGCCATCTATTGAACACATATATACCACCACTAGTTGCACCAAAAACCAACATCGACTTTGATACATCAAAGCAGGTGTACTGAAAAATTAAATCACGTATTAAATAAAAAATCTTGTTATTCAAGTTATTATCACAAGTGGTGATGGGCGAGATATTAGCTAGACTCATGATTACAGATGGAGTAGACCCATAACAGGGTGGGACCGAGAGTGGGGAGAAGTGTGAAAAGATGAAAAGAGAGATGCCAAGATGGGTTGACAATACTGTCAAGCTGGAAGGAAAGACTGTGACAAGAGCAGCTCAAAATATTGAAAAAAGGTTTGAGAAGTTGTGCCGAAGAAGGTGTATCTACTGTGAATTTATTCTCTAGCCATTACTAATGCTGACATTATTGTTGAAGGAAAAGTTAAAACGGAAGTACAAATTTGGAGAAGATGTTACAGAACTTTCCCAGCTGACAACAAATGTTTAAATAAGATTTTATAATATCTATCTATATGTATAAAAATCTATAGCTATTTTCCGTGGTCACAACATCACGCGTGAGTGGCTGGACCGCTTTCATTAATTCTTTTTTTGTTGTATTTGTAATTGGCAGTACAAGGTGCTTAGAAAAGAAAATAATAGAAAATTACACAGAAAGTTAGAAAATGTAAGAATACCCAACCATATATAATTCAATGCCGTTTTGGCTGCCTGCAAGGACAATCCTGTATATTTATATAAATTATGTGCCACATTGTTTGTCTGCTATAGATTTCTAATATGTATGGAAAAATAATGTTTGCTGAGTGAGCTAGTTATTTATAAAAGAAAAACTCCACAAATTGCTATACTCTACCACCTCATAGCCATGTTGGTAGTGACTCGCATAGCCAATCTGTCGTTTTTTTGTCAATTTCATTACTATTAAGTGGTATTTTTTGTTATTGATGAATACTATTACTTCCACTTTATGACAGTTACACATTGGTTGATAAATGTGTTTATTAAACTGTAATTCAACTGGGTTTATATTAATCTTATATAGTAGAGATTCACGTGTATGCTGCGTGATAAAATCTGATAACGATTGTAACGATAAGATACTGATGGTATATGTGTGCGATAAGTGTGAGCTTGGTTTATCGCGCCCTCGTTACATCACTCCCCCCTCCGAAAAAGGTGGTATGCGTGATGCATCTGGTTGTCAGTAAAGCGTGTGTGCCTTGGAGTGCTCAAGTCTGCAGTGAATCGAGACGAGCAGAATATCCGCGGTCCTCGGTGAGTCAGGACGGGCAAAATATGCGCGGTCCTCGGTGAGTCGGGACGAATGCGCTCCGCTGTGGCTCGCAGTGAGTCGGAACGAGCGGAATATGTGCGATCCTCGGTGAGTCGGGACGAGCAGAATATGCGCGGTCCTCGGTGAGTCGGGACGAGTGCGCTCCGCTATGGTTTGCAATGAGTCGGAACGAGCGAAATAGAGTTGCTGCATGGAGATCCAGTGAACTTTGGCAGTTCGAAGTGGATTCCGGAGTTGCTGCATGGAGATCCAGTGAACGTTGGCGGTTCGAAGTGGATTCCGGAAAGCGTAGATGAGGCGTAGCTTGTGAAGATGGCTGATGCTGTTGGAAGCAGAAGGGGTATCAGGAAGTGCTTATGGTCACAAGGTTCTAGCGTGCTGTGGCGTCGGTTACGGTAAGGCGGGCGTAGCGTAGATTACTGCCTTTGGATTGTCACCACTAATTGTCGTTCCCCGATTTCTTCCAGGAACAGGGTTAGACGCACTTCCATGCCTGACCTTAAAATTTGCTGTGATAATGACATAAGTTATTATTAGAATAACCTTGTTGATGTAGCATTCTATGCAAGCATAAAATTTGCTGCGTTGCTGTTTATTTCGATGAAGCGCGTTAATTTCTATTCGCATTTTTGCTAATTGCGCAGATATTTCAGTTATTGTGCTACATTCTGTTTTTGTTTTGAAATGGTCGCGATCTCGTTTAGCCTGTTGTATTTATTAGTAATTGTATGTGGATTTCTAATAATATCGATTACTTATAATATATCGTCCTTGCCTAATCTCTCCATCTGTTCTTCTTGTCGTCGTGGATACCGCTGCGATTTCCATGGCTGTTGCTGTGGCTGAAGGGCTTCTGCATGAAGTTAGCGCTGAGGTATTCATCTTCCATTTTGCGTGTTCACTTGTCGGGGTCACCAATATTACTTCGACTTTATGACAGTTACACATTGGTTGATAAATGTGTTTATTAAACTGTAATTCAACTGGGTTTAAATTAATCTTATTGTTGTTTTGTTTTATTTGGCCTTAATTTTCATTATAAGTCTACTACTAGCACCAAAGATATTTATAATCTGTATGTATAATAAGAAATGTCTTGACTCATTGACTGACATATCAATGCCCAGTGTAAACTGTTGGACTAAGAAAGCTAAAAATATTCAAAGGGGTTGTTTTAACGATGTAGGATTTTTTTGAAATTCAGCAGCTAAGTTAGTGAAAGGGTAAAAAAAAATTCTGAAGAATAGGACAATGTATATGGAGATGTTTGAGCATTAGTATACTGTCCTGAACTTCTGGAAGGAACTGGGTTAGCAGGATTAGCCACTATCCGAAATACACATGATGGCCAATAGTGCAGCTAAGTGTGGTATAGCCCACTTTGATAGATAGATAGATAGGGGTGAAATATCATATGATATTTTTACATTAAGGACATGTTAATTTTCAATTTAAATAACGATGAAGCTGCACAGGTCAGCAGTCAGCAGCAACACCATTTTGTGAACTGTGACATGCTCATAGTTAACTAAGTGTCATTTCAAAACTATCACCCATATTCAAGAACGCTAATTTGCTATGCAATTCACATGACAAGCAATCTATTTCATAAACAACACTTAAGTATTACTTGCCTATTTACTAGATATCATAGTGTTGAATGCCCAGCTGTGAGTAGTTGGCTTAATGCAGCGGATTACACATTGTATGTTTGACAAATGACAATTGACAATAAATCAAATTATCAAGTTATTCAAACTACAATTCTAACCTACATTTATTTTACGTGTTGTTATTTTCAATTTGTTTCTGATTATTAATTAATATAGTTTTATCAATATGGCTACGTCTACGAATATATAGTCCATTTCTTCTTCCATGTCCATTTTAGTAAACAATAATGGCGGGCCAATAACTCAAATTGGTCATAAACAATTACTATGGTTGGAAAAAATCGAAAGATCTGTTGAACAAGTATGACAAACTAAATTGAATGAATGATATTGTGTTCGGTAGTTTACTTTTGGTATGATCTAATTTAACTTGTTTGTACTATGCTATTTAAAAAGAATATGCTGGAGACGCCACAGGATTTTCCTTTGTCAAGAAAGGCACCAAACTTTTTGTCTGATTTTAATGCCAGGGTCTCAAGAGAAATCGAAATTTCTAACCCCCCCCCCCCCCCCCTCGCACACTATGAATGCGCAATCAAAAGAGAATCTACCCCAGGGGGGTACCACTTGCACCAGCAGTGGAGAATCCCCCCCTGAGCGTCCGTGCTCTGGATTCCAGCCAGGTCATGGATGCTCAGGCTGCCCTGCGTATTCTGGGGGGGGGCAAAATTGCGCTCATAGACAATCCTGTCCGGGGCAAACAGGGCAAGAAAGCCATGGCACCCCCTACCACGCTTACTGTGGATTTCTGTAATGTCAGGGGGCTTCATTCCAACTTGAACGCCGTCCACTACCATCTCGAGACGGCGAAGCCAGCTTTGCTCTTTTTGACCGAGACGCAGATATCTTCTCCGGCTGATACTTCTTACCTCTCCTACCCGGGGTACAAACTGGAACATTCCTTTGTACCGCGGGCTGGGGTGTGCGCATACGTCAGAGAAGATATCTGTTACCGGCGCCTCGGCAGACTTGAAGGTCAGGACCTATCCATTATCTGGTTACGCGTAGCTTGCGACGACCATCCACGCAGCTACGCGTGCCTATACAGGTCCCATGGCGGGAATACTGAAGTTGACCGGCTCATTGAGCATTTACAAACGGCTGTAGATTCCGTGTTAGAGCAGACCCCCTCCACAGAGATCGTGATCTTGGGCGATTTTAATGCCCACCACGCCGAATGGCTTTGTTCGCGCACCACCGATCATGCGGGGAGGTCTGTTCACGATTTTGCCTTGGCGTATGGTCTTACACAACTGGTAACTTCGCCCACGCGAGTTCCCGATGTGGTTGACCATATGCCTTCACTGTTGGACCTTCTGCTGACCTCTCATCCGGACCATTATCAGGTATCGGTAGACGTCCCACTTGGTTCGTCAGACCACTGCCTGATCCGGAGTAAAGTGCCGGTTTCGCGCCTATCACGGCCTCCTTTAGCAGGCTGTCGTCGCGTTTGGCACTTTAGGTCAGCAGATTGGGACGGGATGCGGTCTTTTTTTGCGTCCTACCCATGGGGGCGGTTGTGCTTCTCGCTGGATGATCCAAATGTCGTCGCTGACTCTATTGCCGATGTGGTGCTGCAGGGCATGGAACTTTTCATTCCATTTTCTGCGGTACCAATTGGTGGTAAGTCTCAGCCTTGGTTTGGTCGCTCCTGTAAAACGGCTTCGCGCCGCAAGCAGGAGTGCTACCGGGCTTGGGCTGCAGCGTTCGCATCTTGTGATGAAAAAACCAGCACATTACGTAAGGAGTACAATTTCGCCTCGAGGTACTTCAAAAGAGCTATCGCCAAGGCAAAATCGGAACACATTGGCAGAATTGGCGAGAAATTAGTTCGCCTTCCTTCGGGCACTCCTGCGTTCTGGTCTCTCGCCAAGGCTGTCTTAGGGAATTTCTCACAGCCATCTCTTCCATCCTTGCACGGAGACGATGACTCTCTGGCCCATACCGCAAAGGAGAAGGCCGATCTCCTGGGCTCCTTCTTTGCGGCCAACTCGACTCTGGATGACCAAGGGAACGCACCGCCTACCATCCCGCAGTGTGATAGTTGTATGCCAGAACTACAATTTCGGCAATCATCTGTGCGTAAAGCACTACTTTCCTTGGACATCCACAAGTCGAGTGGGCCGGATGGCATCCCTCCGATTGTGCTAAAAATGTGTGCTCCAGAGTTGGCACCAGTATTAACACGCCTATTCCGGCTCTCCTATTCACTCGGCGTGGTACCGAATTCGTGGAAGACAGCTTTGGTGCATCCCATCCCTAAAAAAGGAGATCGCTCTAACCCGTCTAACTATCGGCCCATAGCCATAACCTCCTTGTTCTCCAAAATTATGGAGACAATCATCAACTCTCAGCTCCTGAAGTATTTAGAAGAGCACCAGCTGATTAGCGACCGTCAGTACGGTTTCCGTCGCGGCCGCTCAGCTGGTGACCTTCTAGTATACCTAACTCATCGATGGGCGGAAGCAGTTGAGTCCAAGGGGGAGGCATTGGCAGTTAGTTTGGACATAGCGAAGGCCTTCGATCGGGTATGGCACAAAGCGCTTCTCGCGAAGCTGCCTTCCTATGGGCTTCCTGAGAAATTATGCGAGTGGATCACCAGTTTTTTGACTGATCGGAGCATCAAGGTCGTTGTCGACGGTGCGTGCTCCGACCTTAAATCTGTCAATGCTGGTGTTCCCCAAGGCTGCGTGCTATCACCGACACTGTTCCTTCTGCATATCAATGATATGATGCGAATTAGCAACATACATTGCTATGCGGATGACAGTACTGGTGATGCTACATACTCCGGCCGAAGCAGTATTTCTCGGGAACACGTCGAAGAGTGCCGAAACAAGCTTGTGTCTGAAGTCGAGAATCGACTTACCGATGTCTCGGAATGGGGTCGCCAAAACCTGGTTACTTTTAACCCCAAGAAGACACAGCTTTGCGTGTTCACCGCAAAAAAGACGCCCTTTGTCGTATCACCTCGATTTGAGGATACTCTCCTGACAGCCTCAGCTAGTGTCGGAATCCTGGGAGTTGACATATCGAATTACGGTCAGTTTCGCGGTCATTTGGAAGGCAAGGCTAAACTAGCCTCCAAAAAGCTCGGTGTGCTTAGCAGAGCGAAACAGTACTTTTTGCCGGTCCATCGCCTTCAACTTTATAAGGCACAGGTTCGGCCTCACATAGAGTACTGTTCGCATCTCTGGGCCGGAGCTCCTCAGTACCAGCTTCTTCCTCTTGATCGCATTCAGCGTAGAGCGGTTCGAATCGTTGACGACCAGGCCATTTCGAAACAGCTTGACTCTTTGGCATTGCGCAGAGATGTAGGTTCTCTCTGTGTCTTTTATCGTATATATCATGGAGAGTGTTCCGACGAGTTGTTTGGATTAATTCCTGCCGCCGAATTCCACCATCGGACATCGCGTCAAAACTTGAAGTTCCATCCTCACCATCTCGATGTCTGGAAATCCACAACTGTGCGTTTCTCCCGACACTTTTTACCTCGCACTACTCTGTTGTGGAACCAATTACCGGCAGGGGTATTTCCGAACGGATACGACATAGGGACCTTCAAGAAAAGAGCTTACTCATTCTTAAAAGGCCGGCAACGCAACTGCAAGACCTCTGGTATTGCAGATGTCCATGGGCGGCGGTGATCACTTACCATCAGGTGCACCTCTTGCTCGTTTGCCCCCTCTTCTATAAAAAAAAAAAAAAAAAAAATCTAATCGAGTAAGAAATCAAAGTCCCCCGTTACCGTGGTGTCCACGATAAGTAACGATACCACTAAGAAATTACGTATCTACGCTATAATCTCTATAGGCACCAATGCTAACTTTTAGGGTTTTCACCCAAAATAAACAATATTTTCCCTCTTTACCATTTTCAATTCAGTTCTCTATGATTTTCATTCACTTCTGAACGAAACATCGTACAAAATATACGAAAAACAAATTGGCACTCTTTTTTCAAGCATGCTCTTAGGGATAAATAAAAGAAATTAGATCGGCATTAATCTGTGGTGTGTGCTCTGTGTTGGTCGCAGTTTAAGATACAGGTTAATTTAAAAGTGTTTTGGCGTATTAATCAACAAGTAAACTTTAATTATAATCAAGATTAGTTCAAGGTCTAGGAGTTTAGATAATAATTGTGTCAAAAAGCGTAAATAACAATAAAAAATATTTTCCTTCAACGATCTTATCACTTACCAGCGCTCTGGATATGTTGGTACCTATTTATTTTCGTAAATTTTAGTGTTGATATCTAAGATCTCCAAAAAAACATACGGTCTGAATATGAAATATCCTATACAATATTTAAAAAATGTTGTATACTGAGGTAGGTTTATTTATTTTATTTAAGGCTAAAGTCAGTTGTAAAACTTAAAAGAGATTCGAATTTAGTCTATGGTGGAATTTCGACTACAGGTGATAGCTATAGTGCGCACGGAACTAGTTGGCCGCGCCTTACGTATTACGTATTACGTATGGCGCGGCCAACTAGTTCCGCGCGCACTATAGTATTATATTATTTTGCACTATTTTGTATAGAAGGAGAAGAAACACTATAAAAGTTACTTAGGTATGACCTAGTTTAACTTATTAGCACTACGCAATATAAAAAATTACCTCTGCTGGTAGACGCCACAGAATTTTTTTGTCAATAAAGGCATTGACTTTTCTGCCATTTCTTATTTTAATCCCAAGGTCAGTATGCTCTAGAGAAATCGCAATCCACTAAACAAAATTTGGGGACTGAATCACCTTCGTCTGTAGGAGAACACCCGGAATTCTGTATCCCTACACGTGGCCCCTGGATGGTGCTAATCAGGTGATATAGTGGGAGACATATGTCACGGCTATAAGGACCACCCATCAGCTGAAGTCGCGGCGCTAAGCGTCCGTTTTCCGTCACTTTAACGCTGATGTAGCTTTAGTGAGGACGGGTCGAATCAGTTGCGCCTATACAATCTGGACGATCTAATACACACTGACGTTGATGCATCTGGAGACCAGTCATGGAGGGTAGCGGGATCCGAGGCACGGTGCACCGCTGGCCGACCGCTTGTCAGTGGGGGGCCCAAGTAGCGTGCTAACCACATGTGAAAGGCTGCCCTGCCAACTAGCGGAACATCTCAAATGCGCCATAGTGCCGGTTGGCGACCAGATGAAAGGGCCCTATGGACATTCTTGGGGGGGCTCGGGCGTCCCCGCAGTCTCCAGACTAGTCCCCAACAGTGTAACTTCGAGGTGTGTGTCTCAGCTCCGGAAGTATAGTGCCTTGATTCACTGCCGTCTTCACACCTACTTCACTCACTCTATTTAATGAAAAGGAACAGGAATAACGTTGTACAGCGGCAGCACTCCCTCTCGATGAAAGTAGACCTCACTAACATCAGAGGTTTACATTCTAATCTCGCTGCAGTCCATTTGCACCTGGAGACTCATAAACCATGTATCTTGTTCCTCACGGAGACACAAATAAGATGCCCGTCTGATTTGGAGTACTTAACCTATGCCGGCTACACCCTTCATCTATTGAGTCATCGAAATTTTAAAGACTGCAAACTTCGTTAAATGCAATATTAACATTTTTACTGCAAGCATGATTGTTATAGTAAGTGTTATTGTTACTACCAGTAAATGGCGAATTTGCGTATCATTCTCAATAATTTAATTAATTTTATAATATTACAAGATAAGAGTGTCTTCACGCCCATATCGCTGAAGGGGTAGGCAGAGGTACAACAAGTGCACTCACGATTAGCCGAAGATACTTAGTCCCACAAATGTGATAGGTGGCAAGCCTATCTCCAACCGGGCACTTTCCAATCCCGAGCAACTTTGTGTTTCTCAGAAAACTTGCAAAACACTTTTTTTTTAATGTGCCCGACCTGGGAATCGAACCCAGGACCTCATGTGGTCAACGTCAACGCTGGACCACTAGACCACAGAGGCGACAGTGAGTGAGGTGACATTTATATTACAAGATAAATGAATTCAAATAGAATAACTATTAAAACAAACAATAATCTCGTTATTTTGAGAAAATAAATGTAATCAATTATCTTTTTTCTCAAAAAGTTGCTCCATACTATAAACTTGATTAAATAACCTGCCTTTAATAAAATAAAGCTTTTATTTTATTAAAAGCAGGTTATTTTACTATTACAAAATTAATCACATTTAACAGATTGTAAAACTATATTATTATTTTAAAAGTGTTAATCTTTGAAAAATAATGATTCAATAAAGTGGATATTTTATATTCTACAAATAAATATTTAACTTTTAAACAGTTAACAATATTTAACATTGTTACAAGCTATTTATCATATTTTATGAATGTTTATCTTTGATAAAGAATCATTCAATTACAGTACCCGGTGATAAATATTGCACATCGACCTTTGGAAAGAGACAATCGGCTAATTTCGGCTTCGTAGAGCGTTATCTCTGTCGCACAAAATACAAACAGTCCGGTACCTATTAGGAGCTGTTAAAACAAGTATGATTTGCTTCTTTTGATATTTTTATTCTTTGTATAAAATACACTAATTTTTCTATAAGTGATGGCTTTAGGTTGGGGTAAAATAAAATAAAAAAACATTTTTACATTATGTTTACGTATTTAATTATTTTGGAACATTACAGCTTTAGTGTACCTATTGCTAAAATGAGACATTGCAATAAAAATAATAATAATTCTAATTCTCAATTACTTCCATTTCACTATCTGTGCTCTCAAAGAGGTCAATATCACTGTCACTATCAGCCGTATTTATTACTAATCTATCAGTGTAATTGTCTAAACTGTGTTGAATGCTTCTATATTCATTCTCACATTTGATTGCATGATCGCAAACCTTTTTCCACTCTTCAGCGCCGATCATGTTTACTTTTTCAGTCAATAATGTTTTTACTGTAGTTAAGTTCATACCCACATTTCTAGAGGCTACATAGCCTTTCAGTTGAGACCATATATTTTCAATTGGATTAAAATCCGGATGATATGGTGGCAATCGCAACACAGTGTGCCCATGTTCGGCAAGTATTTTGTCAACAGAAAACTGTATACCTCTCCTTGTGCTGACATATAATAGCGTAAATCTGGGTTTTTGTTAATTTTGGATCAACTGGAATTTCATGTCTGTTTAACCAGTTGATCATTTCCCGTTTAATGGTGTTTGAGTTGGGGGGTCTCTCAACATACTTGTTGTGATAGGGTGCGTTGTCAATAACTAGAACAGAATCACTGGGTATATTTGGGATTAATTGGTTAACCAGCCATTTCTCATAGTTATCGTTATTCATTTCATTGTGATAGTCACCTGTAGTGTCCGTGGATTTATACGTTAAAAAAGCACCGGGTACAAAGCCTTTTTCATTTCCCGCATGAACTATTATCAAACGTTGACCTTTTGAAATTGGCTTTTTTACTCCTTTTTTCTTATCGTCACTCCAAGATTTCCCTTTAGTGTGGGATGCATGTATATATGACTCATCCATGTAGACGATATTTTTTCCTGTTTCGCGAAATTTGCGTATTTTATCAAGGTATTCCATTCGTTTGAGACTAACGTCGTGCTTTTCCATTAGAATTTTTCGATTATCTTCCATTTTAGTGAACTGAAATCCCATGTCATGAAGTATTTTTCTCAATGTTTTTTCAGACCCATTGTAATTAATAGCTTCAGATAACTTAGCTTTTAATGATTTTATTGTTGGCAGTTCATTAAATCGTAAGTGAAAATCATACACCATTCTTCGAACAACATCGTAATCAAAATCGTCCATATCCAAACGAAATTGCTTTTTTGGTCTCCCTGTTTTTGGAGTGCTGAACTTAATTTCAGTCGAATGTGTTTCAGTACTGACTTCGTTTAATATATTGTTCAAAGTTCTTCTTGAAATTTCAGTGGCATTTGCAACTCGCTCTTGAATCTTCTTAAAATAACAACTTACATTTTCATCTACTTTTTTTTTAAATCTATCAGCTTCGCTTACAAAGTATTTATAAACATTGTAGATAATTTCACGTGACTGACCTCGTAAAGGTTTCCCTCTTTTTCCGAAAGATGCCATATTACAACTTTAAATTATTTAAATTTGTGGGTGTTATCAACTCTAAATATATATTTTTTTCGGGACGCGACTATATAAACGGCGACTATATAAAATCGGCGACGATACAAAGAATAAAAATATCAAAAGAAGCAAATCATACTTGTTTTAACAGCTCCTAATAGGTACCGGACTGTTTGTATTTTGTGCGACAGAGATAACGCTCTACGAAGCCGAAATTAGCCGATTGTCTCTTTCCAAAGGTCGATGTGCAATATTTATCGCCGGGTACTGTACTCATTCGTTCGTTTTACAATTCGTTCATTATTGTCCGCGTCTATTAATTTCATAGAGAAGCTCAAATTGTATGTGTCAACTTCATATGGTACTTTTTAACTGTAAAAATAAATTTTAGTTTCTAGTAAGTTTTCGTAAATTAAATGTGATAAAAAGATATATTAGAAACAGTTTTTAGTGCCAAACAAACCATTTAAAATTAATGAATACAATAATCCTATAATATTGAATTCAGTGTATATGATTGATGTTAAACTTTAATGTTTATATAACAGGTAGGTTTTGTTGTCATCTTTAGACAAGTAAGAAGAAATGGACTGTACATATATCTGGTGTAAATATTTTGGAAGAGAGGAAAAGATTTTGGAAATCTCGAATAAGTAACTTTTTTGTTCTAATTATTCTTTGTTCATGTAATTCTAATATTTATATAATTATCGAATTTATCTTCCCTTCTGTAATCCATCACAAACACAAATTTTAAATTCAATTGACCCTCACGTCACTGCGGACAATACACTTATGGTCTGGGGATAACATCTGGACACCAGAATCCAAAACTGAACATTATGCATTCTGAAGAATAGCTCGGTGGTTAACTTTACTATGTGTAGATTTGAAAGGACGCATAGTGGCTACCAGCACTTTACTATTGTTTATGAATCGCTTTAAACGACCCTGTGTGCTCACTAACACTATGTAATCTCATACTATTGTTTGTGAATACGGGTTTATAGTAAAAGATTTCTAGTTAATTAACTCCCCAGAGCAAAAGCAGCCAATAGCATTAAAAAGAGAACTAAAAAATATCTGTAAGCTGCTAGTAATGATATCTGAGAAAGTTTTACAGAGCTTATACATACAAAACTGTACATTGAATATTTTTACTTCAAATTTTGCATGAATATTACTAACAGGTCGGGTCTACATATAGGCTACATATTATCACGCTATCACCTATGGGGGAAGAGCTGTGCAGAGTAAACGAAGGCCACGTGGACGAAGTCGCGGGCAACAGCTAATCTATATCTATATTATCAATATGTAAAAAAGTTTGAATGTTTGGATGGATGTTTGTTACTCAGTCATGAAATCAGAAGTACTTTATTCAATAAAATTTTTTACAAGTTATTTTAATACATCAACATTTTTTTTAAACTACTACTGGTTTGGAAACGTGGCCACACACTGAGAAGATCCGTCGGAAGAAACTCAGCGGGCTTATCTTTTTTTCATATAATTTCTTAAATAAGATATTACATAAAGTTTAATTTGTAAGTATCTAATTGTTATCTATAAATATAATAAAAGTCAAAACTGTAAATTGAATATTTTTTTAAAAGAATACTTGGGGCGTAATCTACAAACAATATCGAAGCCAAAAATTTAGTTTTTAGAATTTTTGTCTGTTTGTCTGTATGTATGTCCATAGTAAACTCAAAAAGTACTGCTTGGATTTACTTCAAATTTTGTATGAATATTACTAACAGGTTGGGTCAACATATAGGCTACATATTATCATGCTATCACCTGAGCAGTGCGGAGTAAACGAAGTCCGCACGGACGAGATTGCGGGCAACAGCTAGTAATAATAGTAAAGATTGCCGATATGAGAAACAGTTAATCCCATGCTTTTCTGTCATCTAGGTATTCAAATATTTTATAGTAAACATTTTTACACCGTTTTGCTTTAACACATTTTTTGAATTTGTTAACTGGTAAACCTTTAAGGCATCAGGCAGCTTATTGTTGAAGCTTACATTTCAGCATAAAAGAGTTGCTTATTCTGTGGAGACGAGGCACATGCACAGTAAGATTGTTTTTGTGTTCCTTGTATTAAGGGAGTGAATATCACTATTCTTTTAAATAAGCAAATATTTTTACGTACATACATCAAGGTTTTGTATATAACTATACTGAGAAATTACAGTTAAAATATTGATTTCTTTGAATTTTTCTCTCAGGGAGGTCCTTGGGCTAACATTGTAAATTGCCCTTATAGCCCTTTTTTTGTAATACAAATATTGTGTTTACTATAGCGGAATTCCCCCAGAGAACAATTACATTTAACATAACACTATGAAAGTAACTAAAGTAAAAAAGGCGTGCAGCAGTCAACATCAGTAAGTTGTCTCATTTTTCGCACTGCAAATACTGCTGAACTTAGTCTACTTTTACGCAACGCAATTTTTAATCTACAGTAACTCCTAAAAATGTACTAGAGTCCACAAGATCTATTTTTTGCCATTGTGTAGTAAATTAGTATCTACACATTAGGCGTTGAAAATTTAATACTTGGTTTTGTTACCATTTAAAAGCAGATTATTAACACTGAACCAGTGTACAACTTTTAAAATCATATTGCAACATGCAAAAACTACTGAACGGATTTGGATGAAATTGGGCACACACGTAACATGATAACCTGGACTAACACATAGACTACTGTTTAGTCCAGAAAAATGAGTCATTCCTGCAGGATTCATCAAATTTTTTTATAATGTATAGGGTGATAAATATTTCTTAATTTCTTTGAACTTTGAATGCTACTAAGTATATCTATTTACTAGTATAATAATTTAGTCTAGGGATATTTTATTCTTGTTTAAAAATAAACTGTATATCATTTGATTCATTAAAGTTTGGGGTCTAAATAAATATAATATGGATTTAGTTTTGCTGGCCACTGTGTATTTCGTTCGCCAGCTTTACTTCCTAACATTAAATTCATGGTCGATTAAGAACTAGAAACCTACCTAACTTGTGACATTAATATACAGTAGGTTGTATACTATACAGGAGCATAACATAATCAATAATAATGTTTGTTACAACATATAACTATTAAAATCATGTTAACTGAGATTTATCCAAATAAATGCATTAAACATGTCGAGATATTTAGCTATATTGAGAATGCTACAAGATTCACTTAGCAGGGTTTCAAAAAGGAATTATTGAATTATACATACCTACAATTCATTTTCACAATTGAACGATGCAAAATTGGCTTACCGAAGACAGAACATTGGAATTATAGTGAATATATAATACGAATAAAACTAACCTTAATGCGTTGAACATTTTTGATTGGAAAATGTATAATTTCCGTAATATCTGAAAGTTCTTGCAGTATGTGAGGAGGTAATTTTCGCCCAGACATTATACACAAATTTCATTCAGTTCATTGTAGTCAAAAATGTAGATTTCACTCATCAAAAAATAAAAAAAACCACTATTAATTTCTCTGTTTTGTTTTTTTTTACTAATTATGACGAAATATACTAATCAAGTATCAACGTACGACAACATGCTATGGTAATTTAGTACTATAAAATATTTGATAATTGTATTGAAAATAGCGTCATCTAGGACACGAATTGAAAAAAAATTTATTTCTAAAGACTTAAGATCTGGATTCAAGGGTTTTGCCACTACATACGAATATTAAAAATAACCTTTTAATGTCTTAAATATATATTTTTAAATAAGATATTATATTATATTATATTTTTTAACTATCTGAACTATAAACATATATTGTTTTGTGGTAAATACACTTATTTTTCAAAATAACAAAGTTTGACCAATCTATCAAACGAAAACAACACAATTACAAATGGCGTCGTCATGGTGTTAAATGTTGATACTCGTGCGCATTTTATTATTGAAATTTAGTTTGTTTTGTGTGTATTAGTGTTATTTTCGTTGAGTTTGAACTTTTATTCTCCGGATTGCTTAATCGTGACACAAAACTAATATATTGTGCTATTTATTGTGAGTAAATAAAATCCTAAATTATAATATGAATGTTTTAATTCTAAATATATAACAATATACACCGTGGCAATCAAACGAAGTTGCAAAAGGACTTGTCAGAGTTACATTTTGTTTGAATGGCACGTAGTGTTTGATAAATTCCTACTTACTATTAAAATTTTAATAAAAAAGAAGGTTCCTATATTAAGCTGCCGAAACAAAATAGTTCTCATGCTATAAGATAGATGACGCCAGTAGTACGCCATTATAGATTTAGAAAGTTGCCTATCTATACCTATAGTAATACACATATTTATCTATGTACGACAACGACAAACACATGACAAACAGAGCAAAACGACATTAGTCATTAATCAAAAATAGGGATGTGAAAAAAATATCGATTATTGAAATAATCGATTATTAATCGATTTTTTAAAGAGTAAAAATCGATTTTAATATGTGATTTTATTTTTGTAAATAATCGATTAATAATCGATTTTTTTTATAAACTTTCAATCACTTATTAGCGATTTTTCATTTGCAACTCCCCACATTAAGTTTGGTCTTTTGGCCCAGAGCCCAGAACGCAAACTGGCAAAGAATGCTATCTCCATAATATTACATTACACTTGCATCTCTTGATAGTTCGCACTTACACTCTGACGGTGGAGCTCGAACACGCGCGTTTCGCGGGAATCGCGACGCAAACTTTATGTTAAATAAAAACGATTTTATTCCTAAACATAACCATATTTTATTATTCTGTAAACGACTATGTATCAGTTGATATAATTTCTATCTATTAGGGATCAAAATAAAGTAATCGGTCAAGTAGTTTTTTTTTACAAAAAAACATTACAAAAATCACTTGAAAAATAATAATTTATGACTATATTTTTGGTTATCACGATATATTTCTTATAATGAATTATCTAAATAGAAACGCTATACGTCCCATTGGTCGAGTGGTAAGCGAACCTAATTACTAATCGATGGAACTCGGGTTCGATCCCCGACAGGTACAAACATTTGTGTGATGAGCATGGATGTTTGTATTTCTGGGTCTGGGTGTGTATTAGTATCGTTGACTAACACTCATAACACATAAAAAGCAAATAATTTCTTCTTACTTTGGGGTTAGATCAATTTGTGTAATTTGTCCAGCGTTATTATAATTATTGTGATTAAACGGCCTTTCTAATAAAACAGAGAAAAAAAATGAGAGAAATGCACCGTAGAACAACACAAAATTCAATTTAATAGCAATAAAAACTACTAATGACTGTGACATATTTTGTCATAATATCTATGGACAAATTAGGAAAAAATCGATTAATATAAATATCGATTATTTTTTAAGAAAATTATTTATTAACCGATTTTACATGGCTTCAATTATAATCGATTAATTAAAAGTCGATTTTTTATGTGCAATTTACATCCCTAATCAAAATACGGAATTGTCATTTGTCAAATGACTTCAAATCATTTGACTTTGACATTTGACTCAAATGTCCAGCAGTTCATTTGAAATCCCCCTAAAAATCCCTAAGTATTTTTTAGTGTATCTAATACTGCTGGTTTAAGTTTATTAATACTTTTTACCAATACATAACTAAGTAACTATTTCACACATGAAATAAAACAATTATGCAATGTTATTTATCGTGTTTAAAAAGGCATCGTCATCGTCGTTGTTGACCTCAAATCTAATGCTAGGAGCTTTTTCTTTTTAAATGATACACCCGTAGCTGAAAGCATTTCACATATTTTCTGGAAGTTTGATTTTTTTATATATATTATTAAGATAGCAAACAAGCAGATGGCTCTGCTAATGGAAAAGAAACAATCGCATATGGACACCAAATATGATAATGATGCGTTGCTATCTATGTGACGGGATGGCAATGCCCCATATATAAGTTCTATACTATTAATCATCGGCACTTGGTGAAACTGCATTTTGATTTTAATTATAAAACACAAGCTTGGTTTGTTTAGCTATAAGTAAACTATAAGTTGTGCACCATGCAATTTATTTCGTAATTTATCTCATAATGGCATATACCTATAAGGAGAAGAGGACTGATTTATTGGCAACAACTGCCAGGCAGTTCGTAAGAGGCAAAGGAAAGTAAGTCAGTACCATCGTGGCTACTTACTAGGTGGTAAAGTTCTGCATTGTCCCACCCGGGTCTGATGCCACCGCTTTTCCTATACCTCCTGTAATAGATTGTCTGTAAGTCTTTGTAATGTAACTTGATCACCAGCTTTTTAGATAATCGTAGCATTATGGTCTTCGTAGACGGTATAATATGCCCTTCGTAGACGGTATAATGCTGATGTTTCTTAAAGCTCTGTGCTATCTCCCACTCTGATGTCACATGCTGCAAGTTGACTGTATTTATTGCTACGCGGATGAAATTACGGGTGAAGTATTTTATACAGGCTGTATTGTTAATGACCGTATTGTAAGTCCACGGCCAAAGGTGTATTAGTGTCGAGGACATACTTGTGTCCGAATTTGAAATGTCTATAGAGCGGGTCTTAGAATGGGGTGATCGAAACCATTCAGTCTTAGAGAGTGGCGGATTTACCAGTGGGCTGAGTAGCTTGGAGTCAGGTTTCATGGAGGCGGCAAATTTCGGGTTAGCATTTTTTATGTCGCACAGAAATTATAAAGACTAACTGACCCATGTTAATATATCGCATTTCATCAAGATCAATCAATTATATGCACTAACTTTTTCAGTTTCAGAAAATTTCATTCTTTCAGTTCAGTTTCGCGGTCATTTGGAAAGAAAGGCTAAACTAGCCTCCAAAAAGTTGGGTGTGCTCAGCAGAGCGAGACAGTACTTCTTGCCGGCCCATCGCCTTCTACTTTATAAAGCTCAAATTCGGCCCCACATGGAGTACTGTTCTCATCTCCGGGCCGGAGCTCCTCAGTACCAGATCCTTCCTCTTAATCGCATTCAGCGTAGAGCAGTTCGAATCATTGACGACCAGGCTATTTCGAAACGGCTTGACTCTTTGCCTTTGCGCAGAGATGTTGGTTCACTCTGTGTCTTCTATCGTATCTTTCATGGGGAGTGTTCCGACGAGTTATTTGGATTAACTCCTGCCGCCGAATTCCATCATCGGACATCGCGTCAAAATTTGAAATTCCATCCTCACCATCTCGATGTCTGGAACTCCACAACTATACGTTTTTCTCGGCACTTTTTGCCATGCACTACTTTATTGTGGAACCAATTACCGGCAGGGGTGTTTCCAAACGGATACGACTTAAAAGGCCGGCAACGCAACTGCAAGACCTCTGGTATTGTGGATGTCCATGGGCGGCGGTGATCACTTACCATCAGGTGCACCTCCTGTTCGTTTGCCCCCTCTTCTATAAAAAAAAAAGTTTTCTTATAAAAGCAATGTTGCTCGTGGTTGGATAGCTCCCGGATGGCGATAGGCTTGCCATCTATCACATTATGGGACCAAGTAACTTCGGCTAGTCGTGGGTGCACTTGTTGTACCTCTGCCTACTTCCTCGGGGATAAGGGCGTGAAGATACTTAATGTAGGAAATCTTTATGTGTAACGAATCACACGATGTTCACAATCTCTTAAAATGGTCATCATGATCAATCAATCAAAATAATTGTCATAAATAAATTAATTACTAAGTGATTTTTCAAAATTTCTTTTTGGAAAAATGATCCTAGATCTAAGTCTATATTAATTGTATCTATATTATATTATTATTATATATTATATTATATTATTATATAATATTATAAATGCGAAAGTTTGGATATATGGATGGATGTTTGTTACTCAATCACGCAAAAACTACTAAACGGATTTGAATAAAATTTGGCACACAGATAGATGATGACCTGTAATAGCACATAGGCTACATTTTATCAAGGAAAAATTAGATGATCCCGCGGGATTCACCATAAACTTTTATAATGCAGCGGGCTGCACGCTGCAGCTAGTATCTATATTAATCTATATTAATATTATAAATGCGAAAGTTTGGATATATGGATGGATGTTTGGATGGATGTTTGTTACTCAATCACGCAAAAACTACTAAACGGATTTGAATAGAATATGGCACACAGATAGATGATGACCTGGGATAGCACATAGGCTACATTTTATCAAGAAAAATTAGGTGATCCCGCAGGATTCGCCAAAAACTTTTATAATGCAGCGGGCTGCACGCTGCAGCTAGTATCTATATTAATATTATAAATGCGAAAGTTTGGATATATGGATGGATGTTTGGATGGATGTTTGTTACTCAATCACGTAAAAAATACTAAACGGATTTGAATAATATTTGGCACACAGATAGATGATGACCTGGAATAGCACATAGGCTACATTTTATCAAGGAAAAATTAGGTGATCCCGCGGGATTCGCCAAAAACTTTTATAATGCAGCGGGCTGCACGCTGCAGCTAGTATTATTATAAATGCGAAAGTTTGGATGTTTGGATGGATGTTTGTTACTCAATCACGCCAAAACTACTAAACGGATTTGAATGAAAATTGGCACACAGGTAGATGATTACCTGGAATAGCACATAGGCTACTTTTTATCCCGGAAAAATAAGACAATCCCGCAGGATTCGCCAAAAACTTTTATAATGCAGAGGGCTGCACGCTGCAGCTAGTTATAAATTCAATATATGCATAAATAATTGAAAATATGCAGGAAAATTTTTTGACTTCTCGCTACGTATGTAAATAAGGAAGTTACTGATTTTGCCCCGATTTTCGAAAGTCTCAGAATTTTTTTTAGAAGATCTTCACGTTTTAAGGTCCTAGAAACCTTTTTTGACTATTTTCATGATAACGTCAGTGTGTTTTCGGTAGTCTGTATGTATTTGTGTGTGTGTAAACATCTCATAACTTTTAAATAGCTTAACAGATCGACACGCGGGTGATGGCATTCGATTGATTCCGCTACGTTAGTAATACAAGAAAATTAATGATTTTAGAAAATCAAGACAAGAGTTTTCACGAGATCTCCACGTTTTGTGGTCCTGGGAATCTTTTCCGACTATTTTTACGACGATGTTACGTGTGTGTATATGTAAACATGTCATAACTTTTGAACGGCATGACCGATTGATGGCATGGATCGATTGAATTCCGCTCAACGTAAGCTTCCTGAAAATTTGAACCAATTTGGTTCCGGAGATTTTGGACTCTCGGATAACCCTCAAAATGGTTGTTTCGTTCGGGATTTATCAATAATGAACATTTTTGAAAAAACTTTTTTTTTACATTTCTTCGACATTTTTTAACCTATCGATTTTGTAGCCAATACAACAATTTGGAGCTCAAACATTGCATTGAATGCCATTGGAAAGATCAAACTTATACGTAATTTAAGTCTCTAAGTTTAGTCTAAGTATCATTTTTGCAAACTTTTGATACGTATAGTTTTTGCTTCTTTGAGCTTGTAATATCTCAATTTAGCTTTAGCGGGAAGTTTCAGAGATGAACAAAAATCTTAGTAAAAAAATTGTAAGAATCTTTAGATTCTTACAATTTTTTTACTAAGATTTTTGTTCTATCATTTATTTTAGTAATATAAATAAATAAAAAGCCTTTTATTTCTTGCTTACAATATTGACAGTAATACTTCTACATTGCTAGTATTTTTTTTATTTTGTTTTAAATGCTATTGGGTTACTTTGTGATTACAAAATGAATTTGCTATTTGAACAGCTTTAGAAAACAACAAAGAAAAATATCGACATGCAGGTATTAAAACTGCGACCGTCTCCCTAAAGCCGGGACGGTCTACCACTGAGCTAATGTCGACAGGCTCGACGTGGAGAAATTCTTCTTTGCTATATGATCGATTATGTCGATTGAATTTGCTATTAACAAAAACCCATTTTACAGGTGAAGGCCTCCTCCAAAGAATTCCACTTTTCTCTATTTTGGGCTACTTTTGACCAACACGGGCCGGCTGTCTTGATGAGATCGTCTTCCCATCGCATGTACGGTCTTCCTACTTGTCGTTTTCCAGCGGGACCCTTCCAATAGTGACCTGTTTTGTCCACCTATTGTTCCGCAGACGCGCTACATGCCCTGCTCATCTCCACTTCATTTTTAGAGCATAAGTAAGAAAGTATGTAGCTTTTGTTTTTTTTTTCTTATTTATGAATGACGTATTTTTTGTATTTTTTTTATCTTAAACATACTTCTCTCCATTCCTCTTTGGCAATTTTAGTAATACCCGAATTTAATTGATTTTTAATATTTATTTTTATAGTTGTTAAAAATATATTTCGTTTTACTGAATGAACTTTTAAAAGTACCCAGGAGTAGCTTCACCTTTTATAGTCCTATTTTTATGCCCAAATTAAAACTATAAATATTGGTAGTCGACTTCCGGGAGATAGGACAATTTTTTCTGAAAATTTTCTGTTCTTTAAGAATCCTTTTGTAAATTGCCGATTGTAATAATTTGATAGACAAATTTGGTGAAACACAAAACCCATCTTTTTAAATAAAAGCTTTCTAACATTTGAATTTTTCATGCAAGACTTCAACTTTTTCAAAAACTTTCTAGATGAAATTATGAATCGAATGACACTAATTATGAATAATTTTCTAAGACGAGGAAGAGAAATTCTCTAAAACGGCACATACCAACAGGCTTCGAGGCATATAAGATATTTTATAAACCATTTTAATTTTTAAATAGCTGGAACTTTTGAACGCGATGATCGATTTTTATCTTTCGAATAGCATTCGATTAACTTTTTAAAAGCATTAAAATTTTTGTCTTAGCTATAAAATCGATTGGGTAAAAAATTACAGTTATGTCGAAATAAATTGGTAAAGTGCGTGTCGGGCCACGCGCAATGTAGGGTTTTGAATTTGCCCATCATAGTAATGCGGACCAAGAAGAGGGCTTAAGAGGGCTTTTATTGTTTCATATTTTTTCCAGTGTTGGTCCCGGCCTCCTTTGAATAATAGGCCAACTGCCGTTCTGCCAGGCAGGTCGTAAAAGGCGACCAATTGGCTAAACGAGTCACTACCATTGTGGCTACTAGATGGTAGAGTTCTGCATTGTCTCGCCCGGGTCTGATGCCATCGCCTTACCTATTCCTGCCACAAAATCGTCAGTGCTTGTCACTGTCGTGGCACCAATTTTTCAATGGCCACTTAAAACGTCAGATAGCTAACCATTCAATAACTTTAACTGAGATTTTAACAAACGTATAAAAGGTTTCAATTTTTCAAAGCACAGATAACATTCAGTTAGCTACCTGGCTGATTTTTGCGACTAGCTTCACACATATCAGCGAGAGCGAGACGTGCTTATGTACGTTTACAGATTTTAGAAAGAGGTAGAGAACTTTGAAGTAATGGTAGGGCTGTCATAATACGACGTAAGTCCGAAGGCGTAAATTGTAACCAGATGACCGCTTGGCCTGTCTCTTTGTTATTATTTTATTTCGTTCGAATTTCGAATCAAAAGCTATGTGTTGTACTTTCTTTATTTGTTTGAATAGTTTCTAGTGCTGTTACAAAGTACCTGCTTTGGTTGCTATTTAAAATATGGAAAATATAGTGAAGCGCGAACGTTTTGCAAATCTTGTATAGGTAGGTACTTTTTTATATCATAAGATAGCAAACAAGTAGATGGCTCTCCTGATAAAAAGAGAAACGATCGCCTATAGATTCCAAAAATATTAATGGTGCGTTGCTATCCGTATGGCGGAATGGTAATGCCACATGCATAAATTTACTGACTACCTTATCCTCTAAATCGGAACACAACATTACACAGGTAGGGCGGTGGTACCAAATACCCGGAAAAGACATACAAGAAAAGACAAATCGTCACAGAACAATAAAAAATAAAATATCCATAGTTTCACAGTATAAAAGCAAAAACACGAATATACCTACAAACATATGGCGCGCACATTGACTAGAAAGCCAAATTATTCCACAGTTAACGAGCTAACTGGGATGTAAAGGGACAGTTAAGTTTATTCGCCAGTTAGAGTATTTAACTAACCGTTAGAGCCTATCTGTCAATTGAAAAATTTAAAATGGTGTTAACTGTGGCATTTATGTTATCTCGTTGTTTAACTGGGCATTGAAAAATCTGGCCTTAGAGAAGTAACCAGATCTCCAGATTGTAATCGTCCGGGAACACAGACTCATGAAGCATGTTCCAGTCCTTTGCGGTTCGAATGGAGAATGTTGAAGTCGAACCGCTTTGTCCGGGTACGTGGAACGTCTCCATATAACGATGCCTAGATCCTGTGCACCTCGGCGATCGATAGAAAAACGGGGATGGCGGAATTAAGTCGTGCAATTCCGCAGCGCACTCTCCAAAGTGTATTCGATAAAAAACCGATAAACTAGCCACTCTGCGGCGATGAGCGAGGCTCTGGAGTTTTTTGCCTACCAGATCATTGTCGTTTATGAGCCTCTTGGCACGCCTCTCGATGGCCTCAAGTGTCTCCAGCTGGTATTTAGCGGATCCATCCGAGAGGTGAGAGCAGTATTCCTTGCACGAACGGACTTGTGCTTTATAAAGGTTGAGCAATTGTCCCGGCTGAAATACTGTCTCACGTTCGCCAGAATACCAAGCTTTTTTGAGGCAACTTGGGCTTTAGATTCGATGTACGAACCAAAGTTGAGAGTAGGCGTTAACGTGATACCAAGGATCTCGAGGTGGTCATTTATCGGCACGGCCACACCCTGGAAAGACGGAAACAGATGGAGCGGACTCCGTTTAGCGGAGAATAGACACGCCTGAGTCTTAGTTACATTAAACCTGACCAGATTAGCATCGCCCCAATTGGAGACTGCCTGTAAGGACAGGTTCATACGATCGACCATTGCCTCTCTGAGAGACCGGATCTGTGCCGTACTAGCCCGCGCAGATACGTAACTCTCCACAACAGTGCTATCATCTGCGTACCCATAGATACTGGGCTTCAGCAGATTGTTAATGTGTAGCTGGAATAGAGTTGCGGAGAAAACTGATCCCTGAGGGACTCCGGCATTTATAGCCATTTGGTCGGATGAGCAGCCGTCGACGACTACTCTGATCGACCGGCTACTCAGAAAATCTGAGATCCAGGCGCAGAGACCAGTAGGCAGACCATACGATGGAAGCTTACCAATAAGACTATCGTGCCAAACCCTGTCAAAGGCCTTCGAGATATCAAGGGAAACAGCTAGTGCCTCACCATGCTTCTCGATGGCCGAGCTCAAAATGTAAGTGGCATACGCTAGAAGATCCCCAGTAGACCGATTTTGGCGAAACCCGTGTTGGCGGTCACTCAGTAGTTCGTTCGCTTCTAGGTGTGCCATTAGCCTGCTGTTCAGTACTTGCTCCATAGTCTTGCAGAGTATGGACGTGACTGAAATTGGCCTATAGTTGGAGTGGTCGGCACGACTGCCTTTTTTGGGCACAGGCTGCACGTTGGCAAGCTTCCATGATTTAGTCACTTTTCCAGTAGCCATCGAATAGCGAAAGAGGCGTGTAAAAACAGGAGCGAGTTCAGGCGCACAGGTTTTCAGTACTATGGCTGGAATCCCATCAGGGCCGCTGGCTTTGTTCACGTCCAGATTCCGCAGCGTTTTAAGAACCTCAGTCTGACGGATGCGAATTTCCGGCATGTTCACCTCGCATCCAGGTAGACTGGGTGGTTTCGCGTTGGCGGGATCCAGACGTGAGTTTTCCGTGAATAGAGTAGCGAACAGGTTCACTTTTTCTACGGCGGTGTGAGCCAGCGTCCCATCCGGTTTCAGCAATAGAGGGAGTGAGGGGCGGCAGAAATTCGATTCAACCGACTTTGCCAGGGACCAAAAGGCTTTACTACCTGAGGGGTATGAAGCCAGTTTATTCCCAATACGGCTGACGTGGTCAAATCGAGCTTTCAGTGGAGCCTTTTTGCAGAACTTGGAGGCCCGGTTGAAGGCTTTCTTCTTCTCCGACACGTCCTTGGCCTTGCGGTGTCGAGCATCTACCCAAGCCAGATATGCCTCTTGCTTTAGCGCCTCAGCGCGTCTACGATTGGCTCTGAACCAGGGCTGAGCTTTACTGGACATGGATACGTCGGAGAAAGGAATAAAATACTCCATTCCTTGCCGCAGCACATCTGTCACAGCATACGCGCAGGCCGAGGAGTCTTCAGAAGAAAAACAGACAGGCCGCCAGGGATAAGACGCAAAGAAGGAACGCATCTCGTCCCAGTCTGCTGACTTGTATCGTCACACGCGCCGAGAGCCCCTGGGACTGGGATCGGGCGGCGAGTAGACGGATACAGATTTCACCAGACAGTGATCGGAGCTGCCAAGGAGCGAGGAAATTGCCACCGAGTAACGGTCTGGATCCGTAGTTAGCAGAAGATCCAAGCAATTGGCTGTATAGCTCTCAACGTCAGGAACCCGCGTCGCTCCTTGAACCAGCTCGGTGAGATTTAATGCTACAGTGAGTTTACGCATCTCTCTCCCAGCGAGGTCAGTGCACTGGTATGGGTATAGCCACTCCTGATGGGGGCATTGAAATCCCCCAGAAGCATTAGCTGAGCGGAAGGGTATTTGTGTTGAGCAGCATCCGCCGCCTCACTTAGGTACTCTGTAAGACTGATCGTCTCCTGGTCTCCGCTATGCGCTCGGTAGACACAGACATAGAGAAGCTTCTCTAGGCCTGTGTCCACCAGTGTCCATAGTACGGAGTAGCGGGGTTCTTCTAGATACTAAAGCAGATGTCATCACGGACGTACGCGCACACACCTGACCGAGCTTTAAAATTATGCTCCAGGGTGTAGCCGGGATAGGTTAAGTACGCCAAATCAGACGGGCACTTTATCTGCGTCTCCGTGAGGAACAAGATACATGGTTTATAAGTCTCCAGGTGGAAATGGACTGCAGCGAGATTAGAATGTAAACCTCTGATGTTGGTGAGGTCTACTTTCATCGAGAGGGAGTGCTGCCACTGTACAACGTTATTCCTGTACCTTGTCCTTTTCATTTAATAGAGTGAGTGAAGTAGGTGTGAAGACGGCAGTGAATCGAGGCGCTATACTTCCGGACCTGAGACACACACCTCGAAGTTACATTATTGGGGACTAGTCTGGAGATTGCGGGGACGCCCGAGCCCCCCCAAGAATGTCCATAGGGCCCTCTCATCCAGTCGCCAACCGGCACTATGGCGCATTTTGGGATTTTTCGCTAGTTGGCGGGGCAGCCTTTCACATGTGGCTAGCACGTTACTTGGGCCACCTACTGACTATCGGTCAGCCAGCGGTGCACCGTGCCTCGGATCCCGCTACCCTCCATGACTAGTCTCCAGATGCATCAACGTCGGTGTGTATCAGATCGTCTAGATTGTATAGGCGCAACTGATTCGACCCGTCTTCACTAAAGCTACATCAGCGTTTTAATTAATAACAAGCTGAATTTTTGTGAACGGCTGCGTTTTGACGAACGTTGAACGTTTGAAGAAATTCTGCCCCTTAAAATGCCCCTTTCAATTCTTATTGCCCATAAATTTATAGGAAAACCCTCAAGTTCGCGACACTGTTGTCAAGAGTAAAGAGTTGACACTTGAAAGCTTGGTAAACTATTAAATACGTCAATGTTGTAAAGCCCTGTCCAAACTGCTTGCTAAAAGAGTATGTAGGTAATGTATATAGACGAATGCAAGCCGCTGTTGTAGCTGGTCTTTTTGCATATCATGGTAGGGATGCAGGAAAACAGTTTTGGGGCTATGCCCCCTGACCATGGTTTCATTGCAATGGATAACTATCCAGCGTTCGTTGGGATTTTGATGAACAACTTCTCCTGTGTTTAAAAGGAGGTATTCCTCAAATCTTTTCGCAACTCTGTGCCTTTGAATAACAGGTCAACAGCCGTTCTGTCAGGCAGGTCGTAAACGGCGTCCGATTGGTCCGATCGTGGCTACTAGGTGGTAGAATTCTGCATTGTGTCACTCGGGTCTGGTACCACCGCCTTACCTATTCCTGCCTCAATAGCGCTTGTCAATAGCGCCTCAAGTACTTGTCACTATCGTGTTTCGGTTTGGAGGGTAAGGTAGCCGGTAAACTTATGCATGTGGCATTAGACCTCACCACAAGGTAGCAACGTACAATTAACAACTTTGGCGTCTATACGCGATGGTTGACTCTTTTCATAAGGAGTAGAGATGAAAACTGCGGAAAATTTCCCAATGTTACTAGGAATCTTTCCAATACAGCCGGTAACATTGCGTAATATTGCTTGAAACTTTCCGAAGTTGCCAAATTACATAGGAGAGTTTAATGTACATTTCTATGTTTATTATGCCCTCACAAAGTTAATTATGTAATTTGTAATTATACTTGTTTTTAGTAAGCCTGTCATATACAGTAACCACTGCAGTAAATGCAAAATAATGATAATATGTGAAGATAATAATTTTACTACAACACTGGGAACTTCATGATAGCTGATCTCTTTTTTTAAGCTTTCATGTTTAAAATATATGCACAAAGAAAGAGGGTATTGATACTGAACGAAAGATATATAGATATACTAGCTGAGCCCGCGACTTCGTCCGCGTGGAAAAATTAAAAAAAATAGCCTAAGGTACTCGCTATCATATCAGCTATCTTCCAGTGAAAGTCCCGTCAAAATCGGCCCAGTCGTTCCAGAGATTAGCCGAAACAAACAGACAGACAGACAAAAATTCTAAAAAATGTTATTTTGGTATACGTACCGTGTATACTTCCATATGCATTTAGTAAAAACGGTTATTTTAATATTACAAACAGACACCCTAATTTTATTTATTTGTATAGATGGCGTCAACGCTTGCATTTCTTGCAGATAAAATTGCCCTTACACACATCAATTGATTTTTTTTGGTAAATCTATCATATACGAATTCCGGGTACACTTTAAATATCAAGCTTTAATGTTGGTTACGATTTCACGAAGGTCTTTATCTATGTAAAATTTTTGAAGTGAAAACTTCTTTAGGCGCGTTGAGCGTTTTGGTAGAGGGTAAAATCCTCGGTTCGCGTCACCGACATGCTAATGATAATAGTATATCTATAGCTATGTTTTGCATATAGTTTTAATTACTCTCAACTTAATATTTCCGTTTTCACTTCTATCGGCAGTCCCACGACTGCTACTGTTTTTTTTGTAGCCTGATTCAGGAACTTTCCCCTAAGTAACGACTAACCAATCAATATGATCTTGTTTGGAAAAGTTGTGCTTCTTCTACCTAAATGATTGCTCATGTTGGTATACCTACAGCATCAAAAATTAAACAGTTTTCCACAATGGGGAAGATTTAAAGCAAGATTTAATAATATCATAACTACAAATCCTTATTAAGTAGCTATACAAATACAGTATTTACACCTACTTACTAACGAATTAGACACATATCAGGCCAAAGCGAACGATCATGAGGGATACATGATCGTTCGCTAAATCTATCGTTCGCTAACAACACCGTAAAATACACAAAATAGATCGAATATTCAACTACTACAAAGTAAAGTGATTTTTTTCAAAGAAGGAAAATCCAACGTTCCGTATCAAAGAAGTCTATTACGAAAGGAGCCGGTCACATGTCTACTCCGCGCGGGCCGCAGAGGTTAAAGGTATATGATTCCATTCATGTACCTTAAAAATACCGGCCAATTGCGAGTCGAACTCGCGCCTTAAGGGTTCCGTACCATAATCTATAAAAAAAACGGCAAACAATCACGATTGTTGAATGGGAGCCTTCTTAATATTTATTTTATTTTAATTATTTATTTTTAAAGTGATTTTATGGAAATGCAAAAGTGAGTTTATGCAAAAAAAACACGTTTGTTGTATGGTGGTCACTCTTAAATATTTTTTTTTTTTTTTTTTAGTTTTAGTTATTATAGTGGCAACATAAATACCTACATCATCTGTGAAAATTTCAACTATTATGGTTCATGAGATACAGCCTAGTGACGGACAGATAGATAGACATACAAACGCACGGACGGACAGTGGTGTCTTAGTAATGGGGTCCCCGTTTTAAACTTTGAGTTTTTTTTTTTTTTCGGAATGTCACAATTGCTGTTAGCCTTATGGGCTGTTACAGCTTCACCGGTCGCGTGGGCGAGCAGAGTGCTCAGCCAGAATTTAAAGGTGTAGGGCTGTACGCCCTCCGCCCTAAGGGTGTCTCCTGTGAGACCGAGCCTCGGCTTAGGGTGGGGTCGTGATTTGCGATGAGAGGGCTAGTGGCATTGTTTTGTCCGTCCGCCGAACCTTGCCCTTGGGCTCGGTTCGCCGAAGGGCGAAACGGGGGTCCTCGTCGCCGCCGGCGGCGACGGTGTCGCGAATGTAGGTGTGTAGTGTTATCGTGTAAACCGTTGGCCAGAGTTATCGGGTCATCGGGATCGGTAAGAACGTGGCGGGGCCTACGTAGTTTGGAATCGGGATTAGGGTCTGGGATGTAGTCAGCCGCGGCTACCACCAGTGGGTTCGGATGCGAGATGGCACGATCGAAGTATCTTTCGGAGATGTCTTTGAAATGCTTTGCTAAACTCGGCAATTCAAGATCGTTATGGAGGTCTACGTTGCGCATATACCACGGTGCTCCCGTGGCAATACGCAGGAATTTATTTTGTACCACTTGCAACGGATGCAAGTCCGTACGGGGGAGGTGGGCAAACGCTACGCAAGCGTATGAAAGGATGGGGCGTACGCACGACTTGTAAAGTGTCACCTTGTGTCTAAGTGACATTTTACTGCGTTTATTGATAAGATGATATAACCGACCTACAACGAACTTAGCCTTAACTTTCATTCTTTGTATGTGCGGTTTGAATGACATTTTGCTGTCCAACGTTACCCCGAGGTACTTGACTGTCTTTTTCCACGGGATGACGTTTCCGAACAGGGTAATGTTGCCTAGTTTTCGCAGACCGCGACTTTGTTGTCGCGGGTGTTTACCGCGGCGAAAGTACACGGCTGCACTTTTTGAGGGATTTATTTCGATACGCCATTTTCTGAACCAATCACCGAGGGCGTTGGCCGCAGCCTGCAGCCGCTTGGTGATTGTTACTTCGGAGAAGTTGGACGTATAGAGGGCGGTGTCGTCGGCGAACAACGCGAGCTCGACGTGCGGCTCGCGTGGTACGTCGCACGTGTAGAGGGAGAATAATACGGGTGACAGTATGGAGCCCTGCGGGACACCTGCTGTAATCGATCTGTGGGTGGAGAAGGCTCCTTCCACGCGGAATTTGAATCGGCGGTTGGTGAGGTCGCCATTTGGTATAGCTTGTATATTAAGCCATTGTGCCAGACTTTGTCGAACGCCTTTGCGACGTCGAAAAATAGGGCGCCTGTGGGAATTTGCAGCCCCGGGGCTGCGTTTAACCCGGTTAGGATATATTCGGTGAGATGGTGCACTTGATGAGTGCAAGAGTGAGCCGCTCGGAACCCGAACTGCTCATTTATTAAGAGGCCTTTCTCGTGAACAAATGCCTTAAGGCGAGCGAGAATGATTTTTTCATAGATTTTGCCTAACGTATTGTTACGAATAATCTAGAAGCGTGTGGAATTGGAGCGCGCGCGCGCTAATATTCTAGAAATAAAACAAAGAGATAGCTACTCCTATTGACAAACAAATAGTTGACCGGGGCTATGCCATAATAGACTTTGTGGGATATGGCATAAGGTTGAAAGTAGCGTGTACTAGGATTTATGACTCATAACATGTTTACGATAAGAAGTGATTCATTGTTTCCCGATACATTTAGATTTTTCTGGATCCAGCTAGGGCTTTCCCCTGCCTATAAATACAGAGATGTTAACAAACACAAGTCAGTTTTTATCAAGCGATCGAGAACGATACATCAAGTGACTAGTGCGAAGCGAGAAGTGTTTGTTTGTGTAGTGTTCTAAGTTCAGTGATAGTACAGCAAGTGTTCTATTGTGTAGAGTGTATTTAGTATTACGTTGTGTTGAGTTGTGTAAATACACGGATTTAATATAAGTGGTGTTTTTCTACAATTGCGAACCCGAGTACGTAACAACTGGTGTCGGAAGTGAAATTGTGTTAAAAAATGCCACTTATTCCTAAGGAAGGTGTTACCACCAGGTCTCAAGCTGAGACACAGAGGGTGTCAGAGGACATTGAGATGCGTGCTGGTGATGAACCTGCAAGTGTTGCCAGCACGTCACCATCTTCGAGCGCAGCGCCTACTGACCTTTCTGTCATACTGGCAGCTATGCAACAACAACAACTTCAGCTACAACAGCAGCTACAGGAACAACAACAACAACAGCTTCAACAACTTCAGCAGCATCAACAGCTTCAGGAACAGAAACAAGAAAAGCTACGGGAACAGATCAAGGAACATTTATCTGGTTTTGATGATAAATTGACTGTTATCTTGGCACAGCAAGACCAGCTTAAAAGCGATGTGGGCCTCGTCAAGCGTGACATGAAGGGTGTTGAGAAGAGGGTTGATCACTTAGAGGCCAGCTGCGACAAACTAAGTGAAAACGTGGACCAACTGGAAAGAGAGGTCATGAAAATGAAGATCACGGGAGTTAAGTCGGGTGCTGCCATTACAAGCTGCTCTCACCAGGTGGGTCCTCGGGTAAAGGTACCCACTTATGACGGTCTTACGTCATGGAGTGCGTACCGGACTCAATTTGAAATAGCGGCGAAGGCCAGTGGTTGGACGGACGAACATTGCCTTACAGCCCTGAGCACGGCGTTACGGGGACAGGCGCTCTCTGTGTTGGATGCAATGCCTAAAGAGTATCAGTTCGCTGATTTGATGGAGGCATTGGAAGCTCGCTACGGTGAGCGTCACTTGGAGCATGTGTTCCGTGCCCAATTAAAGGACCGTGTACAGAGAAGCGGCGAGGGACTTCAACAATGGGCCGTGGAAATTGAGAAGCTTGTAAGGAAGGCGTATCCTTCAACCGACGCTAACACAGTTAATAACACCATCGTCCAGGCGTTTATTGATGGAATTAGAGACCTGGAAGTGCGTGCTGCTGTTCGCCTTCAGCACCACGTGACAATGAAGGAGGCTTTGGCTCATGCGCTGGAGGTAGAAGCTGTTCGCCACGAACCTCGAGCACATAAAGTACGTGAGGTTTCAGAAGTTGTGGCTCAAACAAAGGAAGTGGAACCTCGAAGACTGGGCCCCATGTGTTATGCCTGCGGGAAACGTGGGCACATTAGAGTCAACTGCCCCACCAAACCAACGGGTGCAGTTAATTGGCGACAGCAAGCGACCGGAAGCTCAGCAGCTGAAGAGAGCAGGCAGGTCAACCAGCCTGTTCATCCAGCCCAGGGAAACGAGTAACAGCCAGGATCAAGGGGCGGGTGCTGGCTGATCGAAAAACAGCCCCAAAAGTTGTCATATCCCAGGTGTGCGACGGCAACAGTTTATCCATTAAGGGACTGATTAATGGCAAGAACTGCAGCTTAACGCTGGACACTGGAGCTACACGAACTGTGGTGCAACCAGAAGTAGCTAACAATGGCAACCTGAGATTGAGGAATTTTGGGAAAAGCAAGCTTCTGTCTGTCACAGGTCAGCCAATACCCGTCTTCGGTGAAGCATCTGTAGTGATGCAAATAGGCGACGAGTATTACACTCACGACGTCGTAGTGGCCGATATTATGGATGACTGTGTGCTTGGGTTAGACTTCATGAAGAAGAATGCCTGCAAGATTGATTGCAAAACAGGAGTTTTCGTATGTGGGCTAGTAGAAATTTTCGTGGATGGGGGATCAAAAGGAAAGGTAACAGTGGCTAGAAGAACCATCTTACCTTCAAGATCGAAGACATTGGTACGCGTGAAGTTACCAACCAGTTACAAGGGCCTGGGTAATAGGAGTGTGTTAATTGAAGACAATGGAACAATTCCACACTGTATTACAGGCCGGAGTTTGGTTTGTGACAAGGGCTTGGCAGCGGTGCAGGTAGTCAACTTGAGTGACAGTGATGTGGTGCTTAAAGCAGGTGATGTTGTAGGACAAAGTGATGAAGTTATGACGTTAAGAAAACTGACATCGACAGGAAGTACAGCATCAAGAGACGTACCACAGGAACTTAAGGATTTGGTGAACAAGTGCAGCTACCTTACCGCGTCACAACGACAGCAGGCTAAGGATCTACTTTCGCGTTATGCCAACATTTTCTCTAAGACTGATAGAGATATAGGCAGAACATCTATAGTCAAACATAAGATTAACACTGGAAACGCGCAGCCTATAAAGCAGAAAGCTAGACGTGTCCCAATAGCCAAAGAAAAGGAGGTACAGGAGATGATAGATGAAATGAAAAGGAACGGAGTTATAGAGCAATCTTCTAGTCCATGGTGCTCTCCTGTAGTGTTGGTTAAGAAGAAAGATGGGTCTACACGTTTCTGCATCGACTATCGTCGGCTCAATGAAGTCACCAAAAAAGACAGCTACCCATTGCCACGAATAGATGACACTTTGGACACTCTGGCAGGCATGTCTTGGTTCTCAACTTTAGATTTAAAATCTGGGTACTGGCAGGTTGAACTTAGCCCTAATGATAGAGAGAAGACAGCATTCTCCACAGGACAAGGATTATGGCAATTTAAAGTGATGCCGTTTGGATTATGCAATGCGCCGGCGACTTTTGAAAGATTAATGGAATGTGTTCTAGCAGGACTTGTAGGCGATGCCTGCTTAGTGTATTTAGATGACGTAATAGTCATAGGAAAAGATTTTCAGCATCATCTGTACCAACTGGAAAGGATTTTTAATAAAATACAAGCTGCAGGGCTAAAGTTGAACCCAAAGAAGTGTCACTTATTTCGAAAGGAAGTCAACTATCTGGGTCACGTGATATCACAAAACGGCGTACAGACAGATCCTGAAAAGGTTAGTGCAGTACAGAAGTGGCCAACACCCAGAGACAAGACCGAAGTTCGCGCATTTCTAGGACTATGCTCTTACTATAGACGTTTTGTGAAGGGATTTGCTGAAATAGCAAAACCGCTGCATAGGCTCACTGAAGAAAAGAAGAGTTTCGATTGGAATGACATGTGTCAACAAGCTTTCGATGAACTTAAGAAGCGGTTGTGTGAGTCACCAATTTTGGGCTATCCTGATCGGAAAGGGGAGTTCATCGTAGACACAGATGCAAGTAACACTGCCATTGGTGGTATCTTATCACAGAAGCAAGGCGATCAAGAAGTTGTGATAGCTTACTTCAGCAAGTCATTATCGCGGCCGGAACGAAACTATTGTGTTACAAGAAGAGAACTATTGGCAGTAGTGAAGACTCTTCGACACTTCAAGAAGTATCTGATTGGGCGACCCTTCAAGCTGCGTACCGACCATGCTGCTTTGAAGTGGTTGTTACAATTCAAGGACCCGGAAGGCCAAGTGGCTCGCTGGATTGAGCAATTGCAAGAGTTTGACTTTAACATAGAACACCGCAGTGGAAGGTCTCACTCGAATGCAGATGCGTTATCACGACGACCTTGTGCGGAAGATTGTAAACATTGTGTAAGGATGGAGACGAAGGAAAGGGTTCAAGTACTGCGAGCTAAGCCTACGGATGACAGGTGGGAAACTGATGAGATGCGTGAGGCCCAGTACGAAGATAGAGATTTGCGGCCTCTAATAGATTGGAAGAAGCAAGACACGGGAAAGCCCGAATGGCAGGAGCTGGCTCCCTTCAGCGCTATTACGAAAAGTTATTGCGCGCAGTGGGAAAGCCTTGTGTTGCAAAACGGCTTACTGTACCGTAAATGGGAAAAACCTTCAGGAAGAGAACATCATCTACAGTTGGTCGTACCAAGAAAACTTATCAAGGACGTACTACGTGAGCTGCATGATGGGGTTTCTGGGGGACATCTTGGAGTACGACGAACATTGGTAAAGGTACGAGAGCGTTTTTACTGGTTGAATTGCCGTGAAGATGTCGAGAATTGGTGCCAAAAATGTACGTCATGCTCAGCAGTGAAAGGTCCGCAGGTTAGAAGCCGAGGCAACCTTAGACTATACAACGTGGGAGCCCCCTGGGAAAGGATAGCGATTGACGTGGCTGGGCCATTTCCTAAGACAGATAACGGAAACAAGTATTTTATGGTCGTGATGGATTACTTCACGAAATGGCCGGAGGTGTTCGCAATCCCTAATCAGGAAGCCACGACGGTTGCTGAGAAATTAGTCAATGAGGTGATATGCAGATTTGGCGTTCCGCTGGAGATTCATTCCGATCAAGGCAGAAACTTTGAATCTAATGTATTCCAGGAAATGTGTAAATTATTAGGAGTGTACAAAACAAGAACTACGCCTTATCACCCGCAATCTGATGGAATGGTCGAACGATTTAACCAAACTTTGGAAAGACACTTAGCCAAGCTGGTAGAAGATCACCAAAAGGACTGGAATAAATACATACCTCTGTTCTTACTGGCTTACCGAACAGCGGAACACGAAAGCATAAAAGTGACGCCAGCCTATGCCAACTTCGGCAGACAGTTACGTATACCAGCAGACTTAATGACTGGAGGCCCGCCACTGAATGCAGAGACCCAATTAAGTATACCGGAACATGTTGAAGACATTCGTGAGAGGTTACGCGATATACACTCGTTAATAAGTGAAAACGCATTGGAATCAAGTCAGCGGATGAAGACCAGATACGACCGAAACGCCAATCATCGAGGTTTTCAGGAAGGATCTCTTGTTTGGCTACATAATCCGGTTCGACGAAAAGGAAAATCACCTAAGTTACAGCGACGTTGGGATGGACCATACAAAGTAATCACACGGATCAATGACGTAACCTACCGAGTGCAGAAGCAACCAAGAGGGACCATGAAGATTGTTCATGTTGATCGATTAGCCATCTATAATGGAAGTAATGATGTTCGGGACGAACATAACTAAGAGGGGGGTAGTGTTACGAATAATCTAGAAGCGTGTGGAATTGGAGCGCGCGCGCGCTAATATTCTAGAAATAAAAGAAAGAGATAGCTACTCCTATTGACAAACAAATAGTTGACCGGGGCTATGCCATAATAGACTTTGTGGGATATGGCATAAGGTTGAAAGTAGCATGTACTAGGATTTATGACTCATGTTTACGATAAGAAGTGATTCATTGTTTCCCGATACATTTAGATTTTTCTGGATCCAGCTAGGGCTTTCCCCTGCCTATAAATACAGAGATGTTAACAAACACAAGTCAGTTTTTATCAAGCGATCGAGAACGATACATCAAGTGACTAGTGCGAAGCGAGAAGTGTTTGTTTGTGTAGTGTTCTAAGTTCAGTGATAGTACAGCAAGTGTTCTATTGTGTAGAGTGTATTTAGTATTACGTTGTGTTGAGTTGTGTAAATACACGGATTTAATATAAGTGGTGTTTTTCTACAATTGCGAACCCGAGTACGTAACAGTATTTATTAGGCTAATGGGGCGGTAACTACTGACTTTATTGCGGGGTTTTCCCGGTTTGTGAATTCCTATGACGGTGGCTTCTTTCCACTCGTCTGGAAACGCGCAGCCGGCTAGTAGTGCATTGAAGATGCACACTAGTAGGCATATTAGGGAGGGGGGGAGGTATTTAACTACCTTATTAGTGATTTTATCGGGCCCCGGGGCCTTTTTATTGTGTAGACCTTTTATTATGTCGCCTACTTCTTCGGGATCGGTGGGTAGAAGCGGGTCACCCTCCGGTGGTAGCGCCGCCCTGCGCTCTACTTCGCTATCCACAAGATGGACGTGGTCTAGGTCCGTAGGCTGGTTTGATGGGGAACATTGTGTTTGGATACTGTCGGCCAGACATTCGGCTTTGTCTGCATCATCAAACTTTGAGTATGGAACCTAAAAAAGTATAGTAAAACCAACGCTCTCACAGTTCGGCTCTTCTCGGCAATGTTCGGTTCTCGTTCGGCGGTCAGAGTAGTGCGCCGCATCGTGCACACTGCACACAGCCTTTCGGTTAATACCTAGATAGTACCTAGGTATGTTGAGTTATTTTCGTTTTACATTTTTTTTAAACTATGCATCTAAATAACGTGGTATAAGAGCCAAAGTTTGTCTTCCTAAGATCTTCGTGTTGATGAAGTACTTTTCGTTAGTAAGGATTAATATGATAAGGATTAAAATTCACCTATTAATTTTCTATAATTTTTCGACTCAAAATTCCTTATTGTGTTGTAAGAGATAGATATGTAGTGTAGCGGCCTTTTTTTGTGCATCTACTAAAAACCAATATATTTGTAGTACATTGTACTTACGATACGTGTACTTAAGCACCCCAGCAAGCGCACGCGGATACATCCGTTTGATACCGCTTTTTCTTCCGACTTATTTTACAAATATCGATATTTTAACTACGCTAAGAATAATTGTAACGTAATCCTCATGAATATAGCTATCATTAATCATACACATAAATTTTTTTTCAATCCGACTTGTAGTTCCAGGAATTAGCATTTAGCGCATTCAATGAACAAACAAAACAAACGTTAAAATACTCGTATCATATCATATCATCTCATCCATACTAATATTATAAATGCGAAAGTAACTCTGTCTGTCTGTCTCTCTGTCTGTCTGTTACGCTTTCACGCTTAAACCACTGGACCGATTTTGATGAAATTTGGCATAAACATAGATAAGACGTCGAGAACGGACATAGGCTACTTTTTACCGCGGGAAAATATTTCGTTCCCACAGGAAATAAAATTAATCGAAAGAAAGCGGAGCATAAAGCGTAACGTAGAGCACATTAACTAGATGTCGCTGCACGAAAATACATCGCGCTAACGTATTGAAACACATATACATGTAATTAAATCGTTGAGTTTAGAATTATCTTTATTATGATACTAGCTGTACTCGCGACTTCGTTCGCGTGGAAAAAATTCTAAAATAAAAACCCGCATAGTTCCCGTTCCCGTGGGATTTCCGGGATAAGAACTATCCTATGTCCTTTCTTGGGTCTCAAACTATATTTGTACCAAATTTTATCCAAATCGGTTCAGTGGTTTGGCCGTGAAAGCGTAACAGACAGACAGACAGAGTTACTTTCGCATTTATAATATTAGTATGGATGATATGATATGATACGAGTATTTTAACGTTTGTTTGTTCATTGAATGCGCTAAATGCTAATTCCTGGAACTACAAGTCGGATTGAAAAAAATTTTATGTGTATGATTAATGATAGCTACATTCATGAGGATTACGTTACAATTATTCTTAGCGTAGTTAAAATATCGATATTTGTAAAATAAGTCGGAAGAAAAAGCGGTATCGAACGGCTGTATCCGCGTGCGCTTGCTGGCGTAATGCTTAAGTACACGTAAGTACAATGTACTACAAATATATCGGTTTTTAGTAGATGCACAAAAAAGTCCACGACACTATATATCTATCTCTTATAACAACAACACAATAAGGAATTTTGAGTCGAAAAATTATAGAAAATTAATAGGTGAATTTTAATCCTTATCATATTAATCCTTACTAACGAAAAGTACTTCATCAACACGAAGATCTTAGGAAGACAAACTTTGGCTCTTATACCACGTTATTTAGATGCATAGTTTAAAAAAAATGTAAAACGAAAATAACTTAACATACCTAGGTACTATCTAGGTATTAACCGAAAGGCTGTGTGCAGTGTGCACGATGCGGCGCACTACTCTGACCGCCGAACGAGAACCGAACATTGCCGAAAAGAGCCGAACTGTGAGAGCGTTGGCTTTACTATACTTTTTAAGGTTCCATACTCAAAGTTTAAAACGGGACCCCATTACTAAGACACCACTGTCCGTCCGTGCGTTTGTACGTCTATCTATCTGTCCGTCACAGGCTGTATCTCATGAACCATGATAGTTGAAATTTTCACAGATGATGTAGGTATTTATGTTGCCGCTATAATAACTAAAACTAAAAAAAAGAATAAAATAAATATTTAAGGGTGACCACCATACAACAAACGTGTTTTTTTGCATAAACTCCCTTTTGCATTTGCATAAAATCACTTTAAAAATAAATAATTAAAATAAAATAAATATTAAGAAGGCTCCCATTCAACAAACGTGATTGTTTGCCGTTTTTTTATAGTACGGAACCCTTAATGCGCGAGTTCGACTCGCAATTAGCCGGTTTTTTTAAGGTACATGAGTGGAATCATATACCTTTAACCTCTGCGGCCCGCGCGGAGTGGACATGTGACCGGCTCCTTTCGCAATAGACTTCTTTGATACGGAACGTTGGATTTTCCTTCTTTGAAAAAAATCACTTTACTTTGTAGTAGTTGAATATTCGATCTATTTTGTGTATTTTACGGTGTTGTTGAGGGATACATGATCGTTCGCTTTGGCCTGATATGTGTCTAATTCGTTAGTAAGTAGGTGTAAATACTGTATTTGTATAGCTACTTAATAAGGATTTGTAGTTATGATATTATTAATTCTTGCTTTAAATCTTCCCCATTGTGGAAAACTGTTTAATTTTTGAAGCTAGGTAGGTATACCAACATGAGCAATCATTTAGGTAGAAGAAGCACAAATTTTCCAAACAAGATCATATTGATTGCAGGTTAGTGGTTACTTAGGGAAAAGTTCCTGAATCAGGCTACAAAAAAATTTTACATAGATAAAGACCTTTGTGAAATCGTAACCAACATTAAAGACTTGATATTTAAAGTGTACCCGGAATTCTGATAGGTATGAATGAACATATGAAAATATGTATGAATTCGGATATTTCGGATATGTAATAGATTTGCCAAAAAAAAATCAATTGATGTGTGTAAGGGCAATTTTATCTGCAAGAAATGCAAGCGTTGACGCCATCTATAGAAATAAATAAAATTGGGGTGTCTGTTTGTAATATTAAAGTAACCGTTTTTACTAAATGCATATGGATGTATACACGGTACGTATACCAAAATAACATTGTTTAGAATTTTTGTCTGTCTGTCTGTTTGTTCCGGCTAATCTCTGGAACGACTGGACCGATTTTGACGGGACTTTCACTGGAAGATAGCTGATATGATAGCGAGTACCTTAGGCTATTTTTTTTAATTTTTCCACGCGGACGAAGTCGCGGGCTCAGCTAGTGATAAAGATAATTCTAAACTCAACGATTTAATTACATGTATATGTGTTTCAATCCGTTAGCGCGATGTATTTTCGTGCAGCGACATCTAGTTAATGTGCTCTACGTTACGCTTTATGCTCCGCTTTCTTTCGATTAATTTTATTTCCTGTGGGAACGAAATATTTTCCCGCGGTAAAAAGTAGCCTATGTCCTTTCTCGACGTCTTATCTATGTTTATGCCAAATTTCATCAAAATCGGTCCAGTGGTTTAAGCGTGAAAGCGTAACAGACAGACAGACAGACAGACAGACAGACAGACAGACAGAGTTACTTTCGCATTTATAATATTAGTATGGATAGAATATAAATCACCCTAGCTGCATGCGCAGCTTCGCCTGTGAGTAGGTTGTTGTGTGTTAATATTGTCTATAAAGTTTGGTTGGTTGTATTGATTTTTCTTAAAGTTAGCCTACGCTTGACCCGGATCTTCAGATATCAATTTTCATCCTTCCATGTCCAATTTCATCAAAATCGGTTCAGCAGTGTAGCGGTGAAAGAGTAACAGACAGGCTCGCATTTATAATAATAGTATGAAAGTATGGACATAATAAGTGAAAAAAGATGGAAAAGTAACCTATTCACGTTCATCCACGGATTTGGATGTAAGGATGGATGTATGGATGGATGGATGGACTTTGTTACTCAATCATGACAAAACTACTAAACGAATTTTGATAAAATTTGACAAACAGATAGATGATGACCTGGAATAGCAGATAGACTGATCCAGTTTCATCTACCTGTAGCAGAAAAATGAGTTGTTCCCGTGGAATTCATTAAAAACTACAGTGTCTACTCTATATTAATATCATAAATGTGAAAGTTTGGATGTTTGGATGTATGGTTGGATTGATGGATATCTATTACTCAATCACGCCAAAACTACTGACGAATTTGCTGAAATTTAGCACACAGATAGATGATGACCTGGAATAGCTACTTTTTAACCCGGAAAAATGAGTTGTTCCCGCGGAACGGAAAAGAAATTCTTTATAATGCAGCTGGCTGTAAGCTGCAACTAGTAGTACTACATAAAGAAAAAATATATAATAAAAAATCTGTTGCACGTCAAATTGTCTGCAAGGTTTGACTATTTCATACATATAAATATAAATAAAAACACATAAATAGATATATGTATATATACTTTTTTACGTATAATTGTTGAGTTCACGGTAAGAAATAATAAATGAAATAAGAAATAATAAATGAAATACAAAGAAGTTAATAAATGAAATCGATGATTTTTTTTATAATAAACTAGCTGACCCGGCAAACGTTGTTTTGCCAAATAAATAATGTTGAATTAAAAAATAGGGGTTGATCGTAGAGGGTTGAAAATTAAGGGTTGTATATATATTTTTAATGCTGTATCATAAAAAAATAAAAAAAAAAATTTGTCAAAAAAATGAAAAAAAAAAATTGAGGGGTGTACCACCCTTATTATTTAAGGGTGTGAAAAATAGATGTTAGCCGATTCTCAGACCTACCCAATATGCTTACCAAATTTCAGAGGAATCGGTCAAGCCGTTTCGGAGGAGTATGGAGACTAACATTGTGACACGAGAATTTTATATATATAGAGATATGATTTCATTACCGAGGAAATGTAACAGATCGCTTATTTCTTTTCTTTAGTACATAAGTAAGAAAATAAATTTATAAACCTAATTTTTCATTTGGGTATTGCAGAAGAGCGTAAAACTACCGCTTGCAAGCAGTTTTTTGTATCAGAATAAACAGTAGTTTAAGAAAAACATCGTTCTCTATTCACACTTTTCTTGCCAATGTTATCGGCAAGTTTAGAAACATTCGTGGCATTAATGCCAACTTTGGGAATATTGCTGATAATTTTCATCACTAAATTCAGGAGACCCATCTGCTTGTTTGCTATTTTGATATGTTTGCTATTTTGATATAAATAAATAATAGTTTAAAAAAACTAAAAAACACGCTTTTTATAGAAAACCGAACTAAAAAATAGAAAATAAATTTTAATAAATTTAAATGAAGAATAGTGTCAAAAATTTCAATAATTATAAATTAATAATAGTGTAAATAAAAAAAAATTTTATTTAAAAAAAAGCGTGGGGTGCATGGTGTCAATAGTTATAAATATTTTATTGACAGATATGAGTAGAGTGATTATCATTTCGGTAATATCTTAAAAAGCACCCCACGCTTTTTTTAAAATAAAATTATTTTTTTTATTCACACTATTATTAATTTATAATTATTGAAATTTTTGACACTATTCTTAATTTAAATTTATTAAAATTTATTTTCTATTTTTTAGTTCGGTTTTCTATAAAAAGCGTGTTTTTTAGTTTTTTTTAAAAAAAAAAAAAAAACTTTTTTTAAACTATTATTTATTTTCTACTTTTTAGTTTGGTTTATTTATAATAGCTTGTTTTTTTTAATTTTAAGCTATTGCATGACTCATGATGCGAAGCATCAGAGAGAGCTTTACGATCGAAAAATTTTTTTCATATATACATATCTTCACGCCAGATCCCTTACGGGGTAGGCAGAGAGAACCGAGTGCCATACATCACGATCATTGCAGGTTTGTCTCGCTTCCTCCACATTCATCACTCTTTTCATACACACACGCCGGTTGCGAAGACTCTTGGCCAAGGTTAGGTTACACAAACTTGGCCCAAGTTAGGGTGACTCTAGGCTTGGCCAAGGCTAGGTTATTCAGTCTTGGCCCAAGCCTGGGTAATCATTGGAATGGCCAAGGCTGATTGCTCAGTTATGGCCCGGGCATAGGACAATATAGGTTTGCCAAGATGAGCTTCCCAATAATATCCCAGGCATGGCCCCGTCGTTCGACTCTGGGGCTTCCTGTATGGGCTACTATTCTTTTATCAGAACTATTTTTTTTAACCATTTTGTTTGGTTTTGTAGTTTATTAAAAACTAGCTGCAGTGTGCAGCCCGCTGCATTATAAGTTTTTTGGTGAATCCCGCGGGATTATCTAATTTTTCCGGGATAAAAATAGCATATGTGCTATTCCAGGTCATCATCTACCTGTGTGCCAAATTTCGTTCAAATCCGTTCAGTAGTTTTTGCGTGTTTGAGTAACAAACATCCATCCAAACATCTATCCAAACATCCAAACTTTCGCATTTATAATATGAATATAGACTTACTATAGATAAATTAGTGTATTGTCATCGGTTCTCGATAAATCTACAAAGTTTGAACGAAATCTGGCCGTTTAAAGTGGGTCAAAATCGCGCCCAAAGAAGTCGGTTACAAACAAACATACAAACATACAGGATCTTAGTTAGCACCAAGCACAAAAATGCTCGTCGATACGAATCAAACGAGCCCAAACTCGATAGAGTTGTGTCATTAAATTACTGAGCTCCTATGACCACCTTCTGGCTTCATCATTGAACCCTGCAAGAACCTAGTTACCACCAAGCACCAATGTGCTCGTCAACATCAATCAAACGAACGCAAACTCGATAGAGTTCTGTCATTTAATTACTGAGCTCCTAGGGCCACCTTCTGGCTTCATCATTGAACCCTGCAAGAACCTAGTTACCACCAAGCACCAATGTGCTCGTCAACATCAATCAAACGAACGCAAACTCGATAGAGTTCTGTCATTTACACAAGATAGCAACGCACCATTAACATCTTTGGCGTCTATAGATGATGGTTGACTCTTTCCATCAGGAGACCCATCCGCTTGTTTGCTATCTCATGATATAAAAAAAACTATACATCATGCCAAACTTCACACTCAGCTAACGAAATAAATTACCTCTTGCATGCATACAGCATTAACTAATCAAGTAAATCTCAACTAACATTTTAGTAAAGGTTGCTTTTACAATGTACTCAGTTTGCGATGAAAAAATTATCATTTGATTTTCTTTATATCATATAATTAGTCTTTAACGCCTGAGTTTCTTTTTCAAGAATATATTTTTTTTAAACGGTTAGCAGTTCTCTCAAAAGCAATAAAATTAAATTAGGTAGTTATTTCTGCGAACAGTAAAGTATAAAGTGCGCCCACGACTTCTTGCGCGTGGAAAACTTTGTGAAATAAAAGTTACTCCTTATGACCGTGGTGTAAAAGATAGAAGCTCCGGGGTTTAACTAGCATAGTTCCCGTTACCGTGAGATTCCCGGGATAAAAACTACTCTATGGCCTTTCCCGAGTTTCAATCTATCTTTGTACTAAATTTCATCCAAACCGGTCAATGGTTTCGGCAAATCCTGTCGCACCAATTATGTATATTGTCCAAAGAATTGTTTGCTTGAGTTTGATTACCCAATTACCGCTTCTCAGCAGCTAGTTCTTACAGAACAATACATAATTTTACATTCACCCCATAAATTTATTGTGAAAATCTAATCAAATAAAAAAAAACTTTTACAGGAACTTTTGATGAGTCAACATTTTTGAATTTTAGAATTACTACCGCGTTTTGGTCGTAGCAACACACTGAGATAATCGAGCGAAAAACCCAACGGGCATGTATTTTTTATAGTGTATAATATAATATTAGGTACAAGAATTATTTCATATTAGGTACATACAAAAATCTAACATAGTGGTATGAGAAGCACTCAATCCCAGGCCCATCTTAAAAAGTTTGAGATTTTATAACAACCTTTTTTTTATACAGTTTTGTTTCAACACGTTTTTATTTTTTTACGGGTAGGTTATAGCTTTGTAAACGCATGTACATTGCTCCATAAGAAAGTGCCTTATTCGGTAGAGACGAGATACATCTTAAAAAAATATTGTGTTTATTCTTTATATTTAGCGAGTGAACATTACAAATTTTCTAATATAAACTAATACTAAAATTAAGGTTTACCAAAACCAGTTTGACTTGGATAACTTTAAGAAAAGAGTTTTCTATAACATATAATATAACTTATCATATGTTAAGCCTCCTGATATTTATCTGCTCTTCTGAAATAAAACCCCTGTTCCAGCTTTAATTTTAGTTAGATACTAATTACCTAAACGTCTAAGGTTTAAAAGGTTTTCACCATATTTAAATTATTTCTGCGCAGGTATTCCGTTGAGACTTTTTTTTCTAATGCACAGTAGGTACATATATTTTTTTTAAACGGTTAGCAGTTCTCTCAAAAGCAATGAAACATCTACTTCCGCAGTATAAGTTTCATAATCTGTTCCAAAATCATTTTGTACGTTACACGTGTAATCTCGACTAAATGGTTCTGATAAATCCGTGATAACTAATGTGCCATCATCTTCTACGATATGTCCCATATATCCTGAAAAAATATTTTATTATTTAATTGATGGATGCATTTAAAGATACGTCATTCGTTCAACTAGTTTTAATTATGTCTAGTGTGTTCCGTTTATAATTACTATAGATCATCACAATGTCAGAACGTTGACTTAGCAGGTCATCCCTAAAGTTTCACGCTAAATTGAAATATCTCAAACTCAAGGAAGTAAAAATATACCTAAACATAATGTTTTGAGCTCAAAGACTACAAAAATTATAAAAAAAGTATCTTCATGTCCGTATTCATGAAGAATTAGGCAAAGGTACGACCAATGCACCCACGATTAGTCGAAGATACTTACGGCCAGTTTCCGGAACATAAATTAATTTTAACTAGGAATTAATCTATGTTTATTTTTATTGTTGTATCATTTGCTTGTAAAAATTGTATTAAACACAGATTAATAACTGTTTGTTAAAATTGATTTGCGTTTCGGAAACCGGCCGTTAGTCCCACAATATGGCAAGCCTATCGCCAACCGGGCAGTTATCCAATACCGACGATACTGTTTTTATCAGAAAACTGAAAAACACGTTTTTTTGAATTGCCCGAGCTGGGAATCGAACCCGGGACATAAGGTCCCGGGTGATCGTTGATCACCCGGGACCTTATGTCCCGGGTTCCTTATGTCCCGACATTAAACCATCAGACCGTAGAGGCGAAAATTTAAATTTGGTAAAAAGTGATTTAAATTTTTAAGGACCTATATTTTGAACACGATGATCGATTTTGATCTTTTGTACGCCATACAACGTAATTTTTGAGCAATTTCAAATTTTTGTCATTGATAAATCCCAAAGGTATCAACCGCTTTTGATGCGATTTACAGTATTTGCCACTTTTAAGCTGATTAGGTTTTGAAACCAATCAGTAGGTAATGGGTATATTTGTCTGAAAGTTATTTTAAAAATCTGCAGTAAATTTATTGAAAACCAAAATAACTTACTATTTTTGTTTTTCAATAAATTTTGAAGTTAGAGTTTTTCTAATATTAAAATTATTAACACTTTTGAACACTTGATTTGATTTTGATTTTTTAAACAGCAGCAGTAAAAGACCAAAACCGATTGATTGAAAAATCTTAAAATTACACCGAAAACAGTGTTATCAACTGTTTTACCGGATCATCACGGGTAATACGTTGTACCTTTAATGGGATGATTAAGTAGTTATAGATATAATTAAAATTAGAAAAATTAAAACATAAATAGTCTGTCTCGTGGTGTATGAGACAGCTTATTCCTAGACGGAGGAAGTGTTGAAGTTTTTTTGACGTTTTTCAAAAGTCAAAACGTCAGTAGCAGCTCGCGGTTTGGCGGGTGGTGTGATACCACTCCCGTGCCTCGGATGAGCACATAAAGCCCGGTCGGTCCCCGTTATCGCTAGAAATAGCCGATAATCATCATCAGGTTAGTAAAATGTGGTGATAGTTATGACCACTTATTTCGCCAACCTACAAACTAGTGAAATGTGGTCAACTGGAAATTCTATAGACGTTTTTTTTTACACTGCCTACCCTGCAAGGGCGTGATGACACCACTTATAATAATAATAATAAATTTATTTATTTGCGTTAACCATAATTATTAAATTACAAAAGTAGGCTGGAGTTCACTTTTAGGCAACTCTATGCCGGTTCCAGAGAACTCCGCTCTTCTATCTTACAATACACACAAAACACAATCTTACAAAACACAATATTTGTGCCTATAAATTACAACTTAAATATAATATAGAAATACATTATTTTTATAAAAACAATAAGTAAATTAAAATAATATAAAACCAATCAAGCAAACTGAAATATGGTACATACTCTACACGCTCACGTAGCAAAATTTATCGTTAATTTAAATGATGTGTGGTCTAAGAGTTGAGCATGTGAACAAACAAACATGGTCGATCTCGGGTAAGTAATATTTTACAATGCTTTTGTAAATGCAACTTGCAGTATATTTACGCTTATTTGAGGTAAAAAAAGTATTACATTTATTCCTTAAGTAATAGTTTGTAAAAGTTTTTCCGTACAGTTATAGGACAATTGTTTTAACCAATTATAAAGAATAGTTTTACAGTCAAAATTATGTTTTCCATAAATAATTAATTCTTTATTTACTCTATTATATAAATCAGCCAAGCGCATTACGTATTGATTATGAGCAAACTTAGTTCTAACAATTGGTAGAGTAACCACATTACTGGTAGCATGTCTGCTTTTCTGTATATCCATTTTTGAGAGATGAAATTTTCTGTGAGCTTTTAAAATAATATTTAGTATATATAACTTCCTGACCGCCAGTAAATCACAATCTTTGTAGAGATCTTCAGTAGGGTATCTTAATTTTTTAAAATACATAACTTTAAGTAACACACGTTGTGCACGCTCAATTTGAAGAAATTTAGTTTTAGCGGCCCCTCCCCAAACGCTAATGCAATACAATAATATTGACTGCGCTAGAGCAATATAAATATTATTTAGAAGGCCTTTTCCATTTGCTCATCGTATGCTAACTGGTATGACATATCTCAATATCCTAAATATATAAATAAGTTTTCTAAATCTATTGGCGACTTGTTCAAGGTGAGGGTACCAATTTAATTTGTCGTCTATTATTACACCAAGGTACTTGATATTTTTAACTTTTTTAATTACAGGGCAATTACAGACACTACTTGGATCTGGGTTACAACTATGTATTTTAATAAGAAGATCTTCTTTAGGTTGAGTGCTTTCATTTATACTAAATGAAATATAATTGGTTTTCTGCGTGTTAAGAGTTAATTGATTTTGGTATGACCATTTTGATACTAAATTTATGCCAGATTCAACATTTTGTTTTACATGTTCCCAGAAAATACCCATTAAAAACTATAGCAGTATCATCTGCATTAGAAAATAAGTGAGCATTTGGTAACTTTAAATTACATAGATTATTGATATATATTAAAAACAATGTAGGTCCTAAAACACTGCCTTGAGGAACACCATAGGAAACCTTGGATACATCACTTAATCAATTACCCACTTTAAATTTTTGATTTCTGTTAGTCAAGAAGTCCTTGAACAAATTCAACGGTGATCTCCTTATCCTATATTTTCCAATTTATTCAACAAGCGTGGAATTGAGACGGTATCAAAAGCTTTTTTAATATCTAAATATAGCTATACTTTTTCTCCCTTTATCAAGACGTTCAGTGATGATGGAACTTAGCCGTCACAGCTTGTTCAGTGGATTTTCCTTTTAGGAAACCAAATTGGGAGGGTGACAATATATGATACTTTTCCAGATAATTTAAGAGTCTTGAGTTTAATAATTTTTCAAGGACCTTAGACAAAGATGGTAGAACAGAAATAGGCCTATAATTGTTAATATCTGAAATATCCCCAGATTTATACACGGGAGCAACAATTGACTGCTTAAACAAGATCGGAAAAATACCTTGTTGAAAGCTTAAATTAGCAATGTGAGTTAAGATAGGCACTATAAAAGTCGAATTCCCTTTAAAAATGCAGTGGTTATATTGTCCCCTCCAGGAGCACTATTCGATTGTTATTAACTTCATCAGGATCTGTGTCTAATATGGCAAAAGAGTTAGACCGTGATTGTGACTCATCTACTTTATCTGTATTTAAAGGCAAGACTGATGAAATATTTTGTGAAAGCTCTTCACCGACATTTGTAAAAAATCTATTGATAAAATTGACAGATTCTGAAGGTGTAGCTTTAATATTTAATAATTCAGTATTGTGGTTATTTTGTTTTCTTGTGTTTGTAATATTTTTAATGATTTTCCATAGTAATTTGTTATCTTTGACTGTTTTTTCAAGAAAATATCTTTCACATTTTCTTTTTAATTTTTTTATTAAATTGTTGCAATGATTCCGGTACCTAATATAAGTTATTTTTAAGATATCATTAAGTGGATTATTACGCAATGTTTTTTGAAGCTTATTCCTATGATTAATACAACGCAAGATACCAGGAGTTATCCAGGGCTTTATTATGCGCTTACTCTTAGGTATTGTAGTGGTAATAGAATAGACCTCTATACACTCCGTTAAAGCTTTAATTAGTAAATCTGTTATAAAATTAGGGTCATTATAAATAAGTAATTCATTTATTTTTTTTCTTCTAAGTATAAATTTTGAGAAAGTTATGTAAGTAACTTTCTCAAAATCTATCCTAGTTTTATACTTATTGTCTATTTTAGGATTGATTTTTATTTTTGTTAAACATAAAAAGGTAGTAAAGTGATCTGTAACAGTAGTATGTAAGACCGCTACGGTGGCCGCCATTATTTTCTGATTAGTTCTTAACATTATATGATCTAGGCAATTATTTTCCCTGGTAGGAAGTGTGTGGCGTGGAGTAATACCATAGTGTGAAAGTGTTTGCAGATAATAAGTACGATTTTCGTACTCGTGAGCTTTTTCTTTAACATTAGGTTTGAGATTTATATTAATATCCCCGGAAATCACAATATTCCTTAATAGGGAAAGCGTGTTTAGGTGTAAACTAAGTGAATCAGTAAATCCCTTTGTATTACAGTTTGAAGGTGATCGATAGATACCCAGTATTGTACTGTTTGAAACATCCAACTTAAGGCATGACGCCTCGAGAAGCTTAATCTCTTTGACTTTGTGCCGTAAATTTCCTTTTCTATATATAACAACGCCATCATTTTAGTTAGGTAAATGTTGAGTGAAATAATTTTGGTAATTACTAAGTTGAGGTAAAGGTTTACTTATGTCAAGTCTACATTCTGTAAAAATCATAACATCAATATGTAATTTTAAGCTTAATATTGTTACCACAAAATCATCAAAATTTGCATATATACTACGGATGTTCTAGGTAAGTATAGTTAGATCCAATTTATTTACATGAATGTGCCTCGATAGATCGAAACTATCACACTCAAAAGTACGGGCTGTTTCAACTTTGTCTAATTCGTTGATAGTATGTTGGAAATCAGACATGGTATAAGATTTTAGATACCAGTCATTATTAGAACAAAAATATAACAATAATATCTACATAAAATTTTGTAAAATGATTCGGGCATAAATAATTATTAAGTATACAGTACAATAACATAAGATTATATTATGAGACTTAAACGTAGTATTATAATTATAAAATATGTAAACTGCTAGTATAATATTAAAATTGTTGTTAGATTGGTGTAGAGTTGTAACTGTGTTTAGGGTTAAAGCACTTATATTATTATTAATTTCAGCAAGTAGCACATTGAAAAGTGAAATTGATTTGGCTTTCATTGTTTATAGTTAATATTGGAGGATTTTCAGATTTTCTCACATATACTCGACCATAAGATATCCAGCAGTCCTTAATTTTTTTTTGATCTTACGAGATCTCTTGCAAGGTAGTAATCTTAGTGTGTCAATACCCTTTTTCTCCGGAATGATTAAATATATCAAATTGAAATCTACACCTATCAATAAAATAAATTTCAACTTGATACCAATAATAAAATACAAAATTTCAATTTATATTAGTTACTAGCTGACCCGCGCAGTTTCGCCCGTGAGTACCTAGATTAACATGTTAAGATAGCTTTTCATACAAAATTCATCCCCTATTTTAACTCTTTAAGGATTGATTTTTGAAAAAAAATTAGCCTATGTTTGACCCCGGCTCATCAACTAATTCTATGCCAAATTTCAGGAAAATCGTTCCAGCGGTTTAGCCGTGAAAGCATAACAGCCAGACAGACAGACTTTCGCATATATTCATACACGGGGCACACAAAAAATTTGCACTTCTAGCTAATCGGAACTATTTGAATTTCGAATGTTATATTTTTAAAACGTTGCAACCTTCTTAGTAATAAAAAAAAGACAATTGGCGGGAAATGCTTTGTCAATTGTTTTTTATCACACATCAAAGTTCTGCGTACGCAACGAAAATGGAATTAAGTCGAAAAGATTTTAAAGCAATGATGTTTTATGATGTTAAAAGTTCTCTTTCTCCGCAAGACTGTGCCGTTCGTCTTCAAAATGCTTTTGTGAGAGAAACACCTTGTTTGATCACTGTGAGGCGATGGTTTGCTGAATTTGAGAGAGGTCGAGTTTCTTTACATAACGAATTTCGTGAAGGGCGGCCTTCAACTGCCGTCAACGAAAATAATGTGGCTACTGTTAAGCGATTAATTGAAGGAAACCCCCGGATTACCTATGAGACAATTTGAGGACTATTGGGGATTGGTATGAGCCAAATTTAGAAAATTTTACACGAATAATTGAAAGTTCGGAAACTTTGTTGTCGTTGGATCCCTCATGAACTGACAGCGGAGCAGAAGCGGGTTCGCATGAAATGGTGCTCACAGATGCTACTGAAGTACAACCACGGACATTCTAATGCTGTTTATGATATTTTCACAGGAGACGAAACGTGGATTTATTGTTTTGAACACGAAAAAAAAAACAGTAATCTTGTGAATGGGTGTTTAAAATGAGAACAGGCCAACAAAAGTGAGACAGACGAGAAACATTGGTAAAAAAATGATCGCGTTTTTTTTCTCAGCTTCTCAGCTACGGGTTCCATCTGTATAATTCCACTTGAAGATTAAAAGTGTTAATGCCGAGTATTCTACCATTTGTTTACCCAGGGTGTTAGAAAAAGTTCGCGAAAGACGACCCAAAAGCCGCATTCTCCTACACCATGTTCGCTTCTTCACACACGGCCACAAAAAAGTCATTTTTAGCTTCCGAAAAAGTACATCTCGTCACTCATCCTGCATATAGCCCCGACCTAGCACCCTGTGATTTCTGTATTTTCCTCAAAATCAAAGATTTGATGAGAGTTTTTACTTTTACCAACTCCGAAGAGGCAGTGATAGCGTTTAATCAGCACGTAGAAAACAAGCCTTCAGATCTGTGGTTCTCCTGTTTTAAAAGATGGTTCGATCTCATGAAAAAATATTTAAAATGTAAAGGAGATTATTTTTAAAAGCAATAACATAATATTTTGGTTATATCATGTTGTTTTTTTAAGTTACGCAAAACTTATAGTGTGACCTATGTAATATCAGCAAAAATATTCACGTCTACAGTCTCTCTCAGTTGCGAAAAAATTAAACTTGTAAGTCTACGCGATCTAAAGATATGACCATTGATGTCGTATATTTTGCGTTTTGTTTGCGATTTCAAAATGAAATCAATACGTAGGATACTTCCCGTCGACCTAGAATGATGAAATTTACTTAAAAGCAATGTCTTACATTACAGCATATATATAAGAAAACTCCAAACACTGTAAATTTTAGATTTAAATCACAAAAAGATCAAAATGTATTAATGTCGCATGTTTATACAGAACCCCCGGTTTGCGAGTCCTGCTCGCACTTGGCCGTATTTTTTCTTAGAACAGAAATAATAGAAGCAATAATTACCTGGTTTGATAATGAAGTCTCCTAACATCCATGTTATCGTAGGCTTCGGACTTCCCATCGCTATGCATGGTATCCTCAAAGTTTTATCGTCGGTATACGCCTTAAAATATTTACTCCCGGTCCTTTTAATGGTGGCTGGCACTTAAAATATTTACATTAAATTTATTAATATAATATATAATATGTATGTATTTGAAAATTTCATAATTAATATTTTTTTTTTATTTTATAGCAGGGCTGTCCAAGCCAGATACTGTCCTGGGCCAAATATGAATTATCAAAGAGATTGGAGGGCAGCAAAGACAACTCACAACTTTCCAAATAAAAAAACGGATAAAAATTTAAAAAAAGTAATTTCAAGGAAAAATGATAAATGATACAGAGGTAAGGAAAACACAAAAATGCAGCTAAAAGATTTTGATATAAAGCATAATAGTACAAAAGGTGAGCTTATTTCGTAGTGCCCTTCCCCGCACGAAGACAGTCAATTTTTGTGTATGTTGCGGTAGATTAAAAATATTTCACGGGCTGCACAAGCTGGAGGGCCCCGCATGTGGACCGCAGGCAGTGCGTTGGACAGCTCTGTTTTATAGGATGGCAATAAAGGGCATGCTCCGTTGGTTCGGGCATGTAGAAAGAATGGTAGATGAAAAGTTAATAAAACAGATATACAGTGCGAATGTAGAAAGATGTAGGCACCTACGGGGGAAGACCAAGACTGGTATACCATACCATGATCATGAGATACTCTTTGCTAACGAGTCCAGTTGCGAGTTCAGTAAATCGCTATTTGCAAACCCGCGCACGGTGCCCATGCATACTAAACATTTTTATTGGATACTAGCTGTTTCCTGCGACTTCGTCCGCGCAGACTTGCTCTAGCTCTAGCTCCTCTCCCGTAGGTATTAGCGTGATAATATGTAGCTTATATGTTGACCCGACCTGTTAGTAATATTCATGCAAAATTTGAAGTAAATCCATGCAGTACTTTTTGAGTTTACCCCGAACATACATACAGACAAACAGACAAAAATTCTACAAACTATATTTTTGGCTTCGATATGAATTGTAGATCACGCCCTAAGTATTCTTTTTAAAAAATATTCAATGTACAGTTTTGACTTTCCTACGATTTTATTATATGTTATTATATGTAGCGAAAAGTTGCAAGACCCGAGTATAAGGAGTATGTATGAGATTCAGGTTCGAGATAGGTTGGCGAAAGTGAACCTACCGGACTTGGATGTAGACGAATGTTGGAAAGTTTTGAAAGATAGTATGACAGTAGCCGCGAAAGAAGTATGTGGTAGTGCAAAACTGTGCAAGTCAATGGAAGGAGATGCATGGTGGGATGATGAAGTGAAAGCTGCGATTGAGAGAAAGAAGAAAGCATGGCTAGACTATGTATCATGTTTGCAAGCGAATGATGGTATGAAAGACAGGAAGAAAGAATTGTATCGTTGTTGTAAGAATGCCACCAAAACCTTAGTGAAAGAAAAGCGTGAAAGAGAATGTTTGAAAGCGGAAGAGAGACTGGCGAGCAACTTCGAGGCAAACACCAAACTTTTTTGGAGGGAGGTGAAGAAGTCTAGGAGTTGTTCGGCAGCCTCCAGAATGAATAGGATTAAATCTAAGGATGGTGACATTCTTACAAGCACAGAAAGCGTGTTAAAACGATGGAGTGAATATTTTGGAGATATGTATGATGCTGTTCAAGACGCTGCCTCCGTCTCTGACTCAGTAAGTGACTCAGAGACGGTGGAAGCGTGCCAGGACATTACTATGCAAGAGATCGTATGGGCAATAAGAAGTATGAAAAACGGAAAGGCTGCGGGAATAGATAAGGTGACTGCTGAGATGATCAAATACGGTGGTCCTGCCGTCTGGGACTCTTTTTGGGTCCTCTGCAATACATGTTGGAGGACCGGTAGAGTACCCGAAGACTGGCGGCGCGCGGTCATCGTGCCCTTGTATAAAGGCAAGGGCTCACGTATAGACTGCAATAGCTATAGGGCCATCAGTTTGATCAGCTTAGCATCGAAGGTGTATGGTAAGATCATTGAAAGGAGAATGCAAGGGAAGTCCGAGGGAATGTTGTGGGAGGCACAAGGGGGTTTCAGATCTGGAAGAGGATGTATAGATCAAGTTTTCTCACTCCGCAACATCGTAGAAAAGCATCTGGCTGTCGGCCAGAAGGTTTTCTGCGGTTTTGTGGATTTGGAGAAAGCGTTTGATAGAGTTGTGCGAAAGAAACTTTGGGACATTTTACCCAGTTATGGGATAGATGGGCGTCTGCTGCGTGCTTTGCAATCCATGTACTGGGATTGCAAAGCATGTGTGCGGGTGGACGGCAACATATCGCCCTGGTTCGATGTCAATATCGGCGTCAAGCAGGGTTGTGTGTTGTCAGCTCGTCTGTTTATTCTATATCTGGATAAGTGTCTCCAAAGATTGAGGTCATTGAATGTGGGAATGCGCATGAGTGATCTAGTGGTGAACTGCCTGCTTTATGCAGATGACGCTGTACTTTTAGGCTCAACTCCATCTGAGCTGCAAACACTGGTCACAGTTATGAATGAGGATTGTAAGAGTATGGGCTTACATTTGAATGCGAAGAAAACTAAAGTTTTGGTATTTGAAAGAGAAACAACCAGAACGGATGTAAGAGTTGTGGTCGATGATGTAGTGCTGGAACAAGTGGATGAGGTTGTATATCTTGGATGTGCTTTTAGCAGGGATGGAAGGTACACCGCTGATGTTGAAAGAAGAGTGTGTGCAGGGAACAGAGTGAATGGAGCGTTAGGGAGATTACTTAATAGCACAATTTTAAGTCAGGGTGCCCGTCTAGCCCTGCATAATCATGTGCTTATCCCAACGCTATTGTATGGAAGTGAGAGTTGGGTATGTCAGAAAGGGCATGAAAGTAGAATCAACGCGGTCGAGATGAGGTCGCTAAGAAAAATATGTGGTGTGACACTCGCAGACCGGGTTCGTAATGCCGAAGTGAGAGAGAGGCTAGGTTTGAAAGAAAGTGTCGGTGTAAAGATGAGAAAGGGCATGCTCCGTTGGTTCGGACATGTAGAAAGAATGATAGATGAAAGGTTAACAAAACAGATATACAACGCGAATGTGGAAGGATGTAGGTACCGGGGAAGACCAAGACTGACATACCACGATCAGATTGATCGAGTACTGTCCGAAGGTGGTGTCAAGAGTCTTCGCAACCGGCGTGTGTGCATGAAGAGAATGATGAATGTGGAAGAAGCGAGACAAGCCTGCAAGGATCGTGATGTATGGCACTCGGTTCTCTCTGCCTACCCCGTAAGGGATCTGGCGTGAAGATATGTTGTTGTTGTTTATTATATGTATAGATAATTAAGTCAAAATTTAAATATTTAATTAAGTAGTAAAAATTTTAAGTAATATTACTTTTAAACATTTAGTATCAGAATCGTGTACTGAAAACCTTTCTTCAGTATGTACAATCTTTTACGAGTATATTCATATAGATATTTTGTCATATTTATTTCCTAATATATTTTTTTATATTATAAGATAGCAAACAAGCAGATGGGTCTCCTGATGGAAAGAGTCAACCATCGCCTATAGACACCAAAGATGTTAATGGTGCGTTGCTATCTTGTGGCGAGGTTTAATGCCACATGCATAAGTTTACCGGCTACCTTACCCTCCAAACTGGAACACGACAGCGACAAGTACTGACGCTATTGCGGCAGGAATAGGTTTAATTTAATTTCTTTACTTACCGTTTACGTTAACTTTATAAGTTATAGATGATTCGCTGTTATTATTTTTTGCTGTGCATTTGTAGAGTCCTCCATCATCGACTTGGACGTGGCGCAATATGAGGATAGGTTGGTCTTCCTTGAAAGTTCTGGAATATTATATTACATAATAATTAAAAAGGTATACCTTGATCAACTACTATATAAATCGATAGTGTCTGTCAGTGCTCTGTACATTAGTCTAATTGCGTGAAAGATATTCATTTTATGTTATTGACATCAAATTTTCAAATTTTTGTACTGTAACTCATTACCAGCTCGACCGGTCTTGATGAAAATTAGTCTACAATAAGAACAGGTGATTGCATGCAAAAAGGCATTTAACTTTTCTTAGATAGATTACCCTTCTTCAAGTTCAAAATGAGTTAATTGTATACTCACGTCACATCTTTGCCAGGGTTTTTTGGGCTGTAATGCGTCCATTTGACTTTTGGTTTAGGAAACCCATCAGCTTCACAAACCATGTATATGAATTTTCCCACAGTCACGTTAATTTTTTTTGGTTCTGATAGTATATATACGGGTTCTGAAAGTTACGAAATAAATTGACTCCATATAAGTTATTTTTCTTTAATATACTATTCATACATGTCCCAAACCCACGGAACATTTCCTTTCACAGCTTAATTAGTAACTAGGAATACGTAATGCAACATCTCAATTTAATTTTTAATAAAAGCATCTAGTTATACGAGTGGCATAGACGAAACGCTATAAAGGTCGGAATAAGGTTCATAGTATTTAACATTGATATAAAAAGGGAAGAAACGTTACCTAGTCACAGCGCCTGGTCCTACAAAACTAGGCCCGTAGACACAGTGACAATTGGTGACAATCAATCACGCGCGGGACCTCATATCATACACTTATATTTTCTGACTGTTTTTACCATTAAATACGTATCAAAATACCTTCTTGTATATTCAGCCAGTGTTATAATCACTCAAGGAAAAAAAAAAACACACGGGATTACTTTCCATTCGTAAGTACGGTTAAAACAATTTGTTTGAAAATAAGATTAAGTTATTGTTTAGTTTGCCATGTTTGCGAGAGTGAGATAGTACAATACAAAAGTAAGCGAAAAAAACGTAATTTTTGTTACGTTCTTCGCATTACTTTGCGTTCGACTGATCGAGCTTAGGTTTAGCAATTGAGATATTAGAGCGTAACATATTTTCCCTTTTTATATCAATGGTATTTAACCACTTTGTTAGTAGTCCTCATCGTAGTAACATCTTTACCCTTTTTTCAACTTTTACGAAATATCTGTCCGAATTCAGTTGATCTTATTATTGATAATTTATCTATACAAATAAATAAAATTGGAGTGTCTGTTTGTAATATTAAAATACCCGATTTTTACTAAATGCATATGGATGTATACACGGTACTTACACCAAAATAACATTTTTTACATTTTTTGTCTATCTGTCAGTCTGTCTGTCTGTCAGTCTGTTTGTTCCAGCTAATATCTGGAACGGCTGGACCGATTTTGACGAAACTTTCACTGGCAGATAGCTGATGTGATCAGGAGTAACTTAGGCTACTTTTATTTTCGAAATTTTTCACTCGAATGAAGTCACGGGCTCAGCTAGTATGTAATAAAACTACAAAAATCGATCTCCGTCCTATTTATCAGTGTATCTAGAATCTTGAATCAGATCTTTATATTTCTACTAGCTGCACTGTAAAGCCCGTTGCATTATAAAAGTAGTAAGTAAAAATGCGGTATAAAAGTATAGAGGAATCTGCGGGAACAACTCATTTTCCGGTATAAAATGTAGCATATGTGCTATTCCAAGTCATCATCTACGTGTGTGCCAAATTTATATATATATATATATATATATATATATATATATATATATATATATATATATATATATATATATATATATATATATATATATATATATATATATATATATATATATATATATATATATATATTTATATATATATAGTTCTGAGGTAATAAACATAAAAAATATTGTTGAATTAAAAACCAGAAGGAAAGAAGGACCTTTTGGAAAGGCGAATAAAACTGGTTTGGATCAATACCGACCAGTCAAAAAATACGATCAAAACATAATGTTTTTTTAAGTAACTTAACAAACTGGTACTTACGATAAATATTGACAGCCACATTTTCCTGAGCTTTACCTAAAGCACTTGTTGCTTCACATGTGTACGTGCCACGATCTTCTAGACTCCCCAAAAAGCTGAAACATTGATGAGACAATTTTAATAACTCATAAAAGAAAACTTAACAGCCAAATATAGCAGGTAAATTTAATAATCGAAATGGAAAGCCTAAGAACTAAGTATTAAAGACAACTCGTATAATTTGAATCCTGAAATGTTAAATCTTCATATAGTTTACCTAGTCAAGTTTAATTATTTAAAAAGAAAAACTTGAGATCAAACAAACAATTTTAATAATTCTAAAAGAAAAACCAAAGATTTATCGAAACAACTTAAATACTCCAGAGAGGAAGCCTAACAACTAAGTATAACAGATAATATTAATGATTCAAAAAGGAAAAACGAATACTAAAATGTAACAGACAATTTTAATAATCCAAAACGGAAAACATATCACCTAAGTATAACAGACTCGCTGCCACCTGCAGCCTACTGCATTACAAAAGTTTCGTGAATCTTAGGGGAACAACTTATTTTTTTGAGATAAAAAGTATCCTATGTGCTTTCATCATATATTCTAAGTCATCCATCTTTTAAATTTTCCTGCAAGCTAAATTTCTTCATTGGTCAAGCCATTTTTGTGTAGCTAAGTAACAAACATTCCTAAATTCAATCTTTCACCTTTATATAGACTATTAAGGTATAGATTATTACTATTAATATAGATGATTTAAATAACCCAAAAAAAACTTAATATGACATAAACATTTTTATAATCCACATTCTGTGAGCGACTGGTGCCTTATTAAAACATGCAACGATACATCCGGCCCTAGTCTCCAGAAGGATGTAGGATGCTTGTGTGTGCTCTATCGAATACACTATGGGGAGTGCTCTGAAGAATTGTTTTATTTAATTAATCCCTTCAGTTGCATATTGCAACTGAACTGTTGTTCCGTTCACCGTAGTGAAAGCTTCCATATACGTACCACCTAGGTACGCCGTTAATATCTTTCATTAAGGTTTCGCGTACATATCTTATACGCTGTAATGATAGAACACGCTCGCGCACATATATCTTATCGCACCACCGTTGTCACATTTTATCACGCAGCATACACGTGAATTTCTAGTATAAAAGCTTAATGTAAAACCCAGTTAAATTACAGTTACTAAAACACATTTATCAACCGATGTGTGACTGTCATTTAGTCGACGTAATATACGCTTTTTAGATCTATAGAATAATCTTCCTAGCCCGGTTTTCCCGCAGTACTATGAAATAGAAGAGGCAGATAAACAGACATTTCAGAAGCCAGTATCGCATTGACAACAACCTCTTATGTTACAGATGTCGATGGGCAGTATCTCTACTTAACATCAGATTGCTCGTCTGTTCGTATATCAGATGATATTAAACAAACTGAGTTTATCGCTGTAAAAAGAACACGATTTTGATGCTGCAAAAAGCTGATAGGCAGATGCTTTATCCTTCATAAATTCTTAGAATTCTTATTTTAATTTTATTACTTCCATATTATGTGAATTACGTAGAACTATAGTATTTAAAACTCTAATTACCTTAAAGTAAAATCCCCTAATAATTGATATTTAAAATTAGGTACAAGTGATTTTCCATTTTTCAGCCACTGAACCGTGGGAAACGGTAAACCGTCAATGTCACATTTCAGTTTAACACGTTCGCCTTCCTTGGCAATTATTGATTTTTGAGGAACGTCTACAGTTGGAGGATCTGAAAGAATATGCAATTTTGAATAATATTTATTCTATAACGGTTGCTAATCATTACTTAATCAATTAACGTGTTTTCAGAAGATCATTTTGTAAAATAGAGTCGGACAAAAAGGGGAAATTTATTATTATTATTATCGACCGCCCCGTTGGTCGAGTGGTTAGCGACCCTGACTACGCAATCGACGGGGCTCGGGTTTGATCCCCGACGGGGACAAGTATTTATGTGATGAGCATATATGTTTACATTCCCGGGTTTGGGTGTTTATTAAATATATTCTTGTATTTATATATGTATTTCTATGTATTAGTATCGTTGACTAACACCCATAATACAAGCAAATAAATCGCTTACTTTGGGGTTAGATCAGTAAGTGTAATTTCTCCCGTGAATATATTATTAGTATACGTAAAGCAAATAGTTTAAAACTTTTCCCTGTATTTGTCCGGGCTTCCTCGTGTTGATCCGGGCTTTTTAAAGAATAGGCCAAATGCCGTTCTGCCAGGCAGATCGTAAAAGGCGATCGATTAGCTATTCGAGTCACTACCATCGTGGCTATAGGTGGTGAATTTTGCATTGTCTGCCCAGGTTAACCTATTCCTGACGCAATATCGTTGGTGTTTATTACTGTCATGTTCCGGTTTGAAGCACGAGGTAGCCTTACTTACGTCGTAAGATAACAATGCACCATTAACATCTGTGATATGTATAGGCGATGTTGACTCTTTCCATCAGGAGACTCATCTGCTTGATTGCTATCTTATGATGTTAAAAAAAACTTACATTTCATATAAAGTTTCATGTAGTGAGCATCAGAACCATACAAATTAGTTGCTTTACACTTATATTCACCAACATCTTCTGCCTTCATTTTATTGACAGTGTAAACGTCTCCAGTCTCATATAATCTTTTCCAGAGACCATTTCTTTTAAAAAACCAAGTTATTTGAGGTTTCGGAATTCCTTTGATAAGCCTATGGAAAGAAAAACAGAGAGCTTTAATGGACAATAAGTATAGTGAATGCTATTTGTACAATTTATTACTTAGAGGTTTTTTGTATATTTTAACATAGAAAAACAAAAAATCATGTGGCTCTTCTGATGGCGAGGAACAACCACCATCAATAGACAATACGATTCGATGTAAATTTAAATATAGTTCACTAATTTCGGGTTATTGGATGATTCGCACGAATTTAACTCGCATGAAATGTGCTAATCGACATTGTTTGATATTATTATTTTTTCCGTAGACGATTCGCATGATGTCAATTTATTGGTATGCGAATCGACAACTCCAAAAATATGTAGTAGGCCTTTGGCACATATTTTATTTTACAGAACATAAAATAAAAAGTATAGTCATGTTCACCAGTTTAAAAAAAAATTATGCAAAATTAATCGAAACTTATATAGCAACTATTTAAGTTGAAACCAGGACAGCCACGCATACCTAATCATTTTACATGCTAAAAAGTGTAAGTTCATTTACTATATTTTTTGATTTATGTATGTTCAAATAGTAGTAATCTATTGCTTTGTGAACGAGATTTGATAATTTTTCAGTCCTCAAATTATGTCAAAGCAAATGAAGAGAACGCTTCGAATTTTTAACTTCCCGCTACGTATGTAGATAAGGAAGTCACTGATTTTGCCCCGATTTTCGAAAATCGAATTATCACCACATCTCCACGTTTGAGGTCCTAGGAACCTTTTCCGACTATATTGTGATAGCATGACGTCAGTATATCTGTATGTATGTATGTATGTATATATGTATGTATGTGTGTGTGTGTGTATGTAAATATCTCATAACTTTTGAACGCCTGGACCGATTGAATCGCGGTTGGTGGCATTAGATTGGATTCCGCTCAACTTAAGCTTCCTGAAAATTTGAACCAATCGGCGCGGGAGATTTTTAAAAATTTAGAAAAACTTCAGAAAATTTTTTGGTGAAACAGTATTTTTTAATATAACTTCCAGATTACTGTACTTACCGATTGAAACTAATCAGCTCTATTTTTTAAAAAACCACGTCTAATGTTTAAATTGCATCAAAATCGGTTTATCCGTTTGCGAGAAATCGTGGACAACAATTTTTGAAAAAAGTGTTTTTTCGACATAGCTTCGAAATTATTCAACCAATCATTTTTTGGGTATTCTACGATATTTTAGTACTAAAAAACTACGTCGAATGCCGTTTCAAAAATCAAACTCGAATCTAATTTTCAAAAGTTACAGCTTTTCAAATAATAAAATTACGTTGATTTTAGCAAACTTACATTATATTTTTGAAGTAACTTTCATGCTAATACACCGATTGACTTAAAAATCTTATCACTTTTTCTCCTTAAAAAACTGTATCAAATACCGTTAATTGGATAAAAATCGGTCAATTCGTTTGTGATTTATCAATGACGAAAATTTTTGAAAAAAATGTCTTTTGACATTCTTCGAAATTTTTCAATCTATCAGTTATTTAGCTGATGCAATATTTTAGATCTCAAAACTTAAGTTGAGTGCAATTAGAAAGATCGAAATCTATCATTGTTTCCAAATTATACAGCTTTTCAAAAATCACTATACTGCCATTTTAACAAAATGGATGTTTAAACTGAAAAAAATCCATAGTTATAGTTTTTACTCTTTTGAGCTTAAAATACCTTAATTTAGCGAGAAGTTTCAGGGATGGCCCACAGGGTCAACCGTTTACAGATTTTTTTAATAAAGACATTTTTGATTAATTTGCGTCTCATTTCATATCGATAAAAATATTTAATCCTAATTACTTTGGTACTAGAGTATACTTTATCATAACTGTATTACACAAAACACAACGTATGTGCCAATAGCCTACTACATATTTTTAAAGTTGTCGATTCGCACACCAATAAATTGACTTCGTACGAATTGCCTACAGAAAAAATAATAATATTAAAAAATTTCAATTCGCACATTTCGTGCGAGTTAAATTCATGCGAATCATCCAATAACTCCTAATTTCGAGTCTGTGTTAAAATTTTACTATTATAAAAGTTTATCCAATACGTTTTCTACAAAGCGGGAACATTCTCCGCATTGGTCCAGGGCCAGGGCACTTTTCGAAGAACAGATCAACTGATTTACGGTTAGATGTTTCGTAAAAGGCGATTATTGACTATACCCCCTAACCTATGTCTGCAACAATAGCGTCGGGGCTTGCCACCCATCATGTTCTGGTTTGTAAATGAAATGAAATTTATTTGCCTAAACATCTTACAGTATAGTTACTTCTTCGTAGGGACCGAATGGACTTGAGGAACGGAAAAAGTTTTTCATTAATCAAAATTGTTATTGTTAACCTAGGATTTATGTCGTAAAATTATTTATAGCTTGGTATACATGATAAATAGATAACTGAATTATTTATTATTTGTACATTACCTGCAAGGCAAATTAACAGTTTTATTTCTTTCTGCAAAATACATATCCACGCTTGTGTCAATCTTAGGCTTTTCTGAAAAAAAGATTGGAATATTTGATTAACATGGTGGCAGCGGTGGGTAAGAGTTTTTCATGTTATTGTAATGTTTTTATTCCCTAATGTACAAAATAAATTGTTAGGGTTTTAATCCCCTAAATTTCATAACTTAAAGAAAAAGTAAATAACTATTTCATAGCTATATACTTTTTCTTTAAGTTAAGTTTCTTAATAGTATATATTAATGCGATGTTTACCTCTAAACTGGATTGTAAAGCTTTATGCCTAAGGCTTTTGTGGTAGTATATCCCCAAAAATGAAATAAATTCGACAAAAAGTAAAGTAAAATAAATTTTAATAATATTAAAATTAAAAATATTTAATATGTTAAAATTTTTATTATTCAATCACTTTAAAACAGCTTAACTGAATAAAATAATAATTACTACTATTAACACACAGAATACTCCATACTCCAAGTAATCCAAAATAAATATTACTATATAATTTTATAAAATATAAATGTGAAAACTATGAGTTCGCACATTTATATTTTTATTAATCACACAAAAATGGCTAAAAGTAATTGCACGATGTTATTCAATTCAGTTAGATTTGGAATGAAGGTAATTTATTATAAATATATTATGTAAGATACTAAATATAAAGAATATTTTTTATTCTAGATAAAACATTATTTAATAAGTAGTAAGGATTTTTCCAGTCCGTCATTATATAAGAACACGTGTTGGGGCCTTATTAATAAATATTATAATATAATGGGGATAAAAAATATTAGTATATTTATTATCGTTTGTTTTTATAAAATTTCCTCCAACATATTTTTTTGCATAATTGAGTTAATGACGATCAAAAAATAACAATAAATTAGTGACAGAACTATAAATTTGGATTTAAGTTATCCTTAGGGTTATGCCCAATGCATACATGTATATTATCAATATATCTACAATACATGTGTCTATTATTGTAAAATAACTAAAATGCTTACCAACTCCCGACATTTTAACATTAAATTCAAAACTGTGCTTTTCGTATCTATTAGAAACTTTACAGGAATACTTTCCAGTAAAGTCTGGATGCATTTTTAAAATTTTCAAAGTAGATCCATCAGGTGATACTTTACAATCATCTTCCTCATGTATTTGCTTTTGGTTTCTATACCACACTATAGTGGCTGGCGGTGAAGCATCAATTTTACATACAATTTCCTTGCTTTCATTATACCTTACAGTCTGATCTAAAAAATACATAGAATGCGATTTGAAGATAAATTATAAATTAAAAAGATAATACAAAGTACATCCGCTGAAGAAAAAACATCCGTTTATCAATCATCCGCTGTGTATACCTAAGAAATAAAAACAATTATTTTCACGGAATAATACTCGTAACAAAATAACAAAAAGTTAATACTTTGAACACTTATATATATCATCGGCACTTGGTAAAACTCCATGTTAATTGTGTTAATAGTATGTTACAAATACTGGTATTGTTTTACTTAGATTTTATTAATAAACACCAAACGGTTTCGCGTTTTACCGCATCATCAGGGCAATAAGTCGATACTGTTTATTAAAATTGTCAATTTCAAAAATTGTAAAAACCGGTTGGTGTTTATTAATAAAATCTAAGTAAAACAGTACAAGTGTTTGTAACATACTATTAACACAAAAAGTTTATACCACAAACCACATGAATACTAATAGACGAGCCATTGGGAAGGAAACGTGTTACCGCGCATATGAGCAAACGCTCCTATTACTGTCAAAAACGTCATACATTTGTAGGTTATATTATATTGTGAAAAAAATAAAATAAACCATGTTGTACCATGTAACCATGTTTTAGTGTACCGAATGGGATGACAAGGTTTAAAAATTACCCTTGTGATGATTTTATTTCATCGGTACGTGGTATAACTCTGTATTTCAGTGTATAAATGCAAGTTACATTGACAAACTAAGAAATTGTCTTGAAAGGCGTATCCATTCCATTTAATCCGTGGTTTATACAATAGTAAACAAGTTACAATAGTAAGTGTATAAAATACATAATATTATATTTTCAATCACTACTTTTTTAATTCTTGTCATTACCATGTTCCGGTGTGAGGGTAGGTAGTGGTTAAACTTATTAAAGTGGCATTATTACCTCGCCACATGGAAAGCAACGCACCATTAACATCCTTGGTGTCTATGGGGAATATTTTTCTCTTTCTATCAGGAAATCCATCTGCCTGTTTGCTGTTTTATGATGTAAAAAAGTGTTTTTTTACAGCATGGGATGGCAAATAAACATGTAGCTCTACTGATTAGAAAAAAAATAACCTTTGCCTGATGACTCCAAAAAAGATAATTAATGATAATGATGATGATTCCAAAGTAATCATCAGGATCAAAATATATCATCGGGTCCAACTTTAGTTGGTAAAATATCAATAACAGGGTTATTTAAATTTATCTAATAGAAGCGTAGCAAAATTTCTCTTTGTTTTATGTTTCAAATAACATTAAGTAGTATATTATAGTATATTTGTCTTTCTACTTACATCGTGGTTAAGGTACATTGACTTGTTGTATTTATAATTAATATCTATAGACTTTCCAGTTCCCCATGATTCACTCTTTTCTAGGTTTTTAATAATAATAACGCGTTAATAAAAGTCTTAATTACTTAATTAAACTTTTTTTATTTTGACTATCGTTCAATCGGGCGTGGTGTTTTTTATTAAAATTAATAATTTGACAAACCTTCAGGCATTTGAATAATATTAAAGTATGGTTTCTTGACATTGACAACAACTCGTTTTTTAGTAGTACCAATACTATTTGTAGCCTTGCAGTAGTATGTTGCATTTTCTTTAGAATCTATATTCAAATTATTAAGGTATCTGTACACGGAAGTCCCAGATAAAATCTGAAAAGGCAAATTCAACTATCATGGGTAATAATTACTTTATGATTTTATTCGTAATATAATACTCAAATAATTACTTTATGATTTTATTCGTAATATAATACTCAAATAATTACTTTACTTGCAATAAATACTTTTATTACAATAAAGCATAATTAACCAATTTGATAAATGAAAAAAAGTCGTAAATTTGGCTGTACCACTTTTTTATGCACGTTTATTGATACTTTTGCCAATTGAACTTAAGTAGGTTCGGGCATTTTTTTTTGAATAAAAGGATTTTTTTTTATTTTACTAGGCAGGTTGTTGAAAACAAACAATTGCCTAACCCTGTCATTACTGTAATAATACTAGGTAGGTAGTAAAATTCTGCATCATCCCCGATTTGTTTGAGATGCTTGTAACAATGCCGAAATATCAGGAAAATAATTTATCAACTGACATCTTATCATGGTAAGATTCCGGTAATCTTTGAAAACTCATGTGAACTCACTTAGGGATATCCGACTCTCAGACCTACTGAATCCATACTAATATTATAAATGCGAAAGTAACTCTGTCTGTTACGCTTTCACGCTTAAACCACTGGACCGATTTTGATGAAATTTGGCATAAACATAGATAAGACGTCGAGAACGGACATAGGCTACTTTTTATCGCGGGAAAATATTTCGTTCCCACAGGAAATAAAATTAATCGAAAGAAATCGGAGCATAAAGCGTAACGTAGAACACATTAACTAGATGACGCTGCACGAAAATACATCGCGCTAACGTATTGAAACACATATACATGTAATTAAATCGTTGAGTTTAGAATTATCTTTATTATGATACTAGCTGTGCCCGCGACTTCGTTCGCGTGGAAAAATTCTAAAATAAAAACTCGCATAGATCCCGTTCCCATGGGATTTCCGGGATATTCAGTGGTTTGGCCGTGAAAGCGTAACAGAGTTACTTTCGCCTTTATAATATTAGTATGGATGATATGATATGATACGAGTATTTTAACGTTTGTTTGTTCATTGAATGCGCTTAATGCTAATTCCTGGAACTACAAGTCGGATTGAAAAAAAAAATTATGTGTATGTTTAATGATAGCTACATTCATGAGGATTACGTTACAATTATTCTTAGCGTAGTTAAAATATCGATATTTGTAAAATAAGTCGGAAGAAAAAGCGGTATCGAACGGCTGTATCCGCGTGCGCTTGCTGGCGTAATGCTTAAGTACACGTAAGTACAATGTACTACAAATATATTGGTTTTTAGTAGATGCACAAAAAAGTCCACGACACTATATATATATATATATATATATATATATATATATATATATATATATATATATATATATATATATATATATATATATATACTATAGCCGCATCGTGCACACTGCACACAGCCTTTCGGTTAATACCTAGATAGTACCTAGGTATGTTGAGTTATTTTCGTTTTACATTTTTTTAAACTATGCATCTAAATAACGTGGTATAAGAGCCAAAGTTTGTCTTCCTAAGATCTTCGTGTTGATGAAGTACTTTTTGTTAGTAAGGATTAATATGATAAGGATTAAAATTCACCTATTAATTTTCTATAATTTTTCGACTCAAAATTCCTTATTGTGTTATATATAGAGATATATATATATATATATATATATATATATATATATATATATACAATACAATATATAAGTATATATATATATATATATATACTACAAATATATTGGTTTTTAGTAGATGCACAAAAAAAGGCCGCTACACTACATATCTATCTCTTACAACACAATAAGGAATTTTGAGTCGAAAAATTATAGAAAATTAATAGGTGAATTTTAATCCTTATCATATTAATCCTTACTAACGAAAAGTACTTCATCAACACGAAGATCTTAGGAAGACAAACTTTGGCTCTTATACCACGTTATTTAGATGCATAGTTTAAAAAAATGTAAAACGAAAATAACTCAACATACCTAGGTACTATCTAGGTATTAACCGAAAGGCTGTGTACAGTGTGCACGATGCGGCGCACTACTCTGACCGCCGAACGAGAACCGAACATTGCCGAGAAGAGCCGAACTGTGAGAGCGTTGGCTTTACTATACTTTTTAAGGTTCCATACTTAAAGTTTAAAACGGGACCCCATTACTAAGACACCACTGTCCGTCCGTGCGTTTGTACGTCTATCTATCTGTCCGTCACCAGGCTGTATCTCATGAACCATGATAGTTGAAATTTTCACAGATGATGTAGGTATTTATGTTGCCTTTTATTTATGTATAATAACTAAAACTAAAAAAAGAATAAAATAAATATTTAAGGGTGACCACCATACAACAAACGTGTTTTTTTGCATAAACTCCCTTTTGCATTTGCATAAAATCACTTTAAAAATAAATAATTAAAATAAAATAAATATTAAGAAGGCTCCCATTCAACAAACGTGATTGTTTGCCGTTTTTTTATAGATTATGGTACGGAACCCTTAATGCGCGAGTTCGACTCGCAATTAGCCGGTTTTTTTAAGGTACATGAGTGGAATCATATACCTTTAACCTCTGCGGCCCGCGCGAAGTAGACATGTGACCGGCTCCTTTCGCAATAGACTTCTTTGATACGGAACGTTGGATTTTCCTTCTTTGAAAAAATTCACTTTACTTTGTAGTAGTTGAATATTCGATCTATTTTGTGTATTTTATGGTGTTGTTGAGGGATACATGATCGTTCGCTTTGGCCTGATTGATATGTGTCTAATTCGTTAGTAAGTAGGTGTAAGTACTGTATTTGTATAGCTACTTAATAAGGATTTGTAGTTATAATATTATTAAATCTTGCTTTAAATCTTCCCCATTGTGGAAACTGTTTAATTTTTGAAGCTGTAGGTATACCAACATAAGCAATCATTTAGATAGAAGAAGCACAAATTTTCCAAACAAGATTATATTGATTGGTTAGTGGTTACTTAGGGAAAAATCCTGAATCAGGCTACAAAAAAATTTTACATAGGTAAAGACCTTCGTGAAATCGTAACCAACATTAAAGACTTGATATTTAAAGTGTACCCGGAATTCGGATATGATAGATTTACCAAAAAAAAACAATTGATGTGTGTAAGGGCAATTTTATCTGCAAGAAATGCAAGCGTTGACGCCATCTATACAAATAAATAAAATTGGGGTGTCTGTTTGTAATATTAAAATAACCGTTTTTACTAAATGCATATGGATGTATACACGGTACGTATACCAAAATAACATTGTTTAGAATTTTTGTCTGTCTGTCTGTTTGTTCCGGCTAATCTCTGGAACGACTGGACCGATTTTGACGGGACTTTCACTGAAAGATAGCTGATATGATAGCGAGTACCTTAGGCTATTTTTTTTTAATTTTTCCACGCGGACGAAGTCGCGGGCTTAGCTAGTATGCATATAAAGATAGATAAGAAAGGCAATGAATAGCGTATTTAGAGGATATTATATAAAACGTTGCACAGAACAATGGATATTAATTACTATTAAACCGGGTTAAAGGCACAAAATACTTTATAAATGTTGAACCTCAAACTGTGAAAGGAAAAAACTTAATGTTAGCACAACATTTAAGAAATAATGAAGTGCTGCAAAACAAGGGCAATAGTTATTTGATACCGGTCGATATTATTTGTTCCATCCCAACTATCAATTTATTTCTCTGATCTAACTTCCAGGTCATTGTAGAAATTGACTATTTGTGCCGTTATAATATTTGGAGCAAAATAATTCATTTCAAAAACAAAAAATTGTAGCAAACTTCCACATGATCCTATTTCTAGTTTGATAGATGATTCGAATAGAAGAGCCCACTTTTCACTTCGCACTAGCTAATACGATCATAATGACTCACCAATAATCTATATCAATATTATAAATGCAAAAGATGGATGAATGGTTGGATAGTTGTTATTCAATCACACAAAAACTATAGAACGTATTACAATGAAATTCGGTAATAATAGTACATATGCTATTTTGTATCTTGGAAAAATTAAGTGATCCATGGGATTCACCAAAAACTTTTATAATGCAGTGGGCTGCACGCTGCAGCCAGGAATTTATAAATAATCATACCTTTGAGGATAATTTGTTTCCAAACTCATCCTCCCATGAAAATTCTGGCTTTGGATATCCAAGGATTTCACATTTTAACGACGGAATAGAATCATAATCCACATTCACTTCGGTTTCTCCTATTATATTCACAATAGGTGCTAAAAATATTAAGAAAATTACATGTAAATTTGTCAGTCCAGTTCATTATGTTCGATGGAATATTGCTAGATCGTGGTAAACTTGGCTAAAATTTACTTTATCTTGAGATAACTTTCCTGACCAGCCCACTTAGGGTAATATGTTGCTCGCGATAAAAGAGATGTTTGACCAATGAGAAGAACTTATATTTCGTTTAATATCATGGCTAACATTTCCTCGTTGCGTAGCGTCGAATAACAGAGATATAAGTTCTTCTTATTGGTTAAGACTCTCTTACACGTATGTGGCAGAATTAAATGCTAAGCGGGCAGTTGTCAGAACAATCGAAATGAAACACGCCAATCTGTCAGTCTAGTGGACCTAGAGTACTAGACAAATGGCATAAACGCAAGTAGAATAGAAAGAAAAATGTACGGATTTGACATAAGCATTCGATTGTGATTATGTGAAATCAAAACATTTCCACTAGCTTCATTCTAATCCATTAGCGTTTAACACTTCTAAGCTCTTGATATACCTATTAATAAGACAATCGTTCAATTTATTCTGCCCACTAAGCTAAAAACCTGTATTATTATAACTGTTAAACAAATTATATACTTAGTTGAACGAAGAACGTACCTGCACTTTGCGTTTCAACCGTAGTAGATCTTACACGAATTATACGTTCAGTTTCATTTATTAATCCTTTTACCTGAAATATTTAGTGAAAGATTATAAAATGACCGAAAACTAAGATTACACTGTAAAATATATTAAGCCAGTTTAACATAAATTGGACAAGAGAAGGGATTTGTTACAAACGTTATGCACGCACCTGATCTCCGTTTGGTTTGAGCAAAAACACTGGTGGTAGTTCAGAACAAACCATTAGCTAATGTGTACATTTATAGGTCGAAAAGTTGTAACACTTATCTAACATTATAGTTACCCAGATTATTGTTATTTGTCCATTAAAGACCTATTATTTTTTTAACATTACTCGTAACAATACTTCCATCAAGAAAAATAACTCTGAATTCCTAATGATGAAACTTGAATTTAGCTCACCCGTTTTTCTTATTATGGGACAGGAAAAAAGTAGGTGGCTCTCCTGATAAAAAGAGATAACCTTTACCTAGACACTAATGATAATATAAGTGGTCGGTTGATATAGTTAGCGGATCTAACCACTGACGCTATTGTGGCAGAAATAGGTATGCATGGTACGATTGGTACCACTACACTGGTAAGATTTGTACCAAACCAGGTACCAAATACTTGGGTGAGACGTTACGGAATAGTATCAACTTGCAGTAACCGTGGTAATGACACGTATATCCAATCGATCGCCTTTTACGAACTGCCTGGCAAAAATAGCACATGGTTTATTTTGTAAAAGGGCCTTTGATCAATACTTTATTAGGCGCCTCGTGAAAGGCGAGAGAAGGTTCGTGTCATTAACATCGTGATTTAACTAAGTGGTAGAGTTTTGGAACGTATATTCGACCGGGCAAAACCGTTTATGTAACGGTCGTGTTCTGGTTTAGAGAGTAGGTAGCCCTTAAGCTTATGCATGTTATTTTCTAACACCGGCCACGCGTATTTACGTCCATTAGTATCTTTGTTGTCCATGGGTGATGGTATTCTCTTTCCTTCAGGAGAATCAACTGCTTATATGCTATTCTATGTAACTTAAAGAAAATACCAACACAGGGAAGTAACATATTATAGTAATAAATAATAATAATATATCCTATATTGGGGTGAGTATCTACAAAGATGAAGGTCGTTGAATGTAGGAATGCATGAGTGCATTCATGTATGAGTGATCTAGTGGTAAACTGCTTCCTTTTTACAGATGATGCTGCACTTTTAAGCTCAGCTCCAACTGAGCTGCAAACATTAGTCACAGTTATGAGTGATGATTGTAAGAATATGGGCTCACAATTGATTGCGAAGAAAACTATAGGTTAAGTAATAAGTATATAAAAGAAAAGCATCCAGAACGAATATGAGAGTTGTGGTCGATAATATAGTGCTAGAACAAGTGGATGAGTTTGTATATCTTAGATGTGTTTTTAGCAGGAATAGAAGGTGAAATGCTATGTCAAAAAAAGAGTGTATGCAGGAAACAGAGTTAATGAATCGTTAGGGAGATTACTTAGAAGCACAGATTTAAGTCAGGGTACCCGCCTTGGCCTGTATTATTACCTGCTTATCTCACACGCTATCGTATAGAAGTGAGGTTTTCAGAAAGGACATGAAAGTAGGAATAACGTGGTCGAGATGAGGTCACTATGGAAATATGTGGCGTAACACTCACAGACAAGGGTTAATAATGCCGAAGTGAGAGAGAAGTTAGGCCAGAAAGAAAGCGTCGGTGTAAAAATGAAAAAGGGCATGCTCCGTTGGTTTGGAAATGTAAAAGGAATGGTAGATGAATGAATGGAAGAATATAAGTACCGGGGAAGACCAAAATAGTCATACTATGATCAGATTGATCGGGTGGTGCCCGAAAGTGGTATCAAGAGTCTTTGCAACCGGCGTGTTTGTATTAGGCATGGATCATTTAACAATTAACATATTAAATTTCGTACTAATTTTTTTTTAAATTAACAACTGTTATTTATATTAGCAAATACTGTTAAAATTTTATGCATCACTAAAATTACCAATAACTTCATATAGGATAATAAGTTGAGAGATCGTTTTATTTTGCTCGCTACCTTGATTTATGATAAAATAACTGTTAAAAGTTATAAAACTACTCCAGAGGACCTTTTCTTTTTTTTGGTCTTTAACTCGACAGCTTTGCATTTTTGCTGTTTCTAATACTTATTATATATAGGCTACTACTGATATAATATAACATAAAGAAATAACTGTTACATATTAATTAATTTTAGCAACATACTAGATAACCTAATTTAACAATAATTTCCATGCCTAGTTTGAATGAAAATAGTAAAGAATTTGGAGGAAGCATGACAAATGCAAGGATCGTGACATATGGCTGTCGGTCTTATGTGCCTATTCCGTAAAGAATCTGACGTGTAGATATGTAAAATATAAGTGAGATGTAACTAAATTACTTACTGCGATTCGGTACATAATATTTGGAGGGTCAAATGGCGCAGTACAATAATATTGTTGATCGTCATCTATTAATTGTAGTTTTTGTGTCATTATCACATTTTCATCCATATCTTTCAACTCCACTGTATCTAATTTAATATCTCGTTCCTCATTGTTGAGTTTTATTGATAAATGATGCTTGTCATCTAAAAATAAAGCCATAAATATCGAAATATATATTAAATATAATTGAAATATATAGCCATAAGCCAAACAGCACGTGAGCCTCACATTAGTTGGATATAGTTGGTACAATCTGACAACCAACTCTATAATCGCACGCGCTCATTGGTCAATTCAAATCTCAGGAGATTAAAGTAGCATTTAACTGGTTTCTTGTTACACATTTTCGTCGTATATCAAGAAATCACTATCACAGATTACAATTAGTAAGCGAGTGGATAGATGTTACACATGAAAGATAATTTTTTTAATAAATGGCGATTTCACAGATTTACAAGTGCAAAGTTTGACTTAAATTCACTCGCTTGTCAGTTTTTTAATTTACAATACGGGATAACTAATTCAAGCAATTCTTTTCTACTTTTTCTAAGAATGAATTTTTATTTTATACTATTTTATAATTATAGTTTGGCGGCTACCTTACTTCCAATCGAAACACGACAGTGACAAGCAATGTTGCTCTTGCAAAAGAAATAGGAAAGGCTGTAGTACCAGACCCGACCCAGACAATGCAGAACTCTACTACCTAGTAGCCACGCTGGTAGTGACTCGCATAGCCAATCTTTCGCCTCATACGAACTACCTAGAAGCACGACAGGTGGTCTATTCTTTGAAGAAGCCCAGATCAAACGGGAGAAAATTAAGATAATAAAATTCTAAGTGAACAAAATAAAAGGAAAATAATGTCAATAAAATTACTAACGATATGAAATATATTTTTATTTGCAAGAATACGATTATTACAAGTTGTTAAAATTAATCAAAGTTACCACCATGTTCTATCATGATTTTGTGTGCAAATATTAAAAAAACATTAGATTAAATTCTAGTAAGTACCTGGGTAAATCTCGTTGGAGCCATTTCCAAGTCTTGTTTTTTCTTATAATTCACAAAATCCCATATGTTATTCAATCAAAATTACATAATAAGTGATATTTTACTTTAACACTTAACTTTTTTTTTGTTTAACATTTTTGCTTATAAGTTAAAAATTCATCTACATTATGGTACGTTTTTTCTATTGGAAAATCAAGTAATGATTTGAGACGAGTGTATATGTAAGTCAAGTAGTAGTTGGGTTAATATTTAAGATTATCCAAAAAAATAATCGACTTCAAAAGTTGAAATAAAGTAAATAAAATAAGATAAAATATGTAAAATGAAATACAATATATAAGAACTGCATAAGAAAATAATAATAAATATGATTTAAAGTAATCATAATTAACAAAGAAGAATCATTCAAATCAGCTTGTTTATTTAATAATAGTGAGTTTTTCTTCATTTTTTTAATTTCGAAAGCCTTTAAAGCATCAAGCTTCTTTTTGTAACAGAAATGTAAGGTAAAAAATTTATGATCAGAGCTGAAACTGTGATTTTCTTTGTGCAAGTGTGTGTCTAATGCAGATTCCATATTTCCACACATACTTCTTATATAGTCCACTTTAATTTGGTGAAGATCTGATCAAGGTGTATAATATAAATTAAAAATTTGAAAATGAAAATGGAAAATGGAAATGCGATAGTGTTTATGTATTTTAAATATTCAAAATTCTTACATGGTGTTGGCTTTATCGAAGTTTCTTCGATAGAATTCGGCTTTGATGGAGAAAAACCATGTTCAAAAGTAACTGAAGTCGAACCAGTGATTAGGAAGGAGGTTTTTTTGGTATTGTTCGATAAAACAGTATACTCTTTTGATGAAGGTACGAACTTCACAACCTGTAAATTGCAATAATTATATTATTATATGAATATATTGTGTATAGTGCTTGTTACTATTATATTCCGGTTTGGATGGTAAGGTAGCCGATAAACTTTTTCGCATTTGGCATTAAGATCCCGCCACAAGGATAGCAACGCATCATAAACGTTTTTGGTGTCTATAAGCAATGGTTATCTTTTCCCATCAGTAGAGCCATCTGCTTGTTTTGTATCTAAAAAATCGAAATAAAGGTGACTGATGAATTGACTCATCTATGACTTCTACAACCGTGTTTTTTTCTAGGCACTTTTACATGGCACTACTTCTCTATGGAAAAGATTACCGTAGTGGGTGTTTCCAAATGGATACGACTTAGTGACTTTTAAACAGCTTACTCGTTCTTAAAAGAGGACGGCAATGCAGATTAATGACCTCTGGTGTTGCGGCACTCCATTGGTGGTTGAGATCACTTACCAAGGAGCCTCCTCCTTATTTGTCCCTTCTTTCTTTAAATAAAAGCTAATATTTTTTATAATTTTATAGTTTGGTGAATCCCATGAATACTTATTTTTAGTGATAAAAGCATTCTATATGCTATTTCAGGTCATCACCTACATATGCACCAAATTTTTTTGCGTTATTGCGTTTTTGTTTTTTGCGTGATCGCGTAACTACCATCCAAACATCAAAACTTTCGCATTTATAATATAAATAAAGATGCATTTAAAATACACCATCACTACATATTGTTACGAATAATCTAGAAGCGTGTAGAGTTGGAGCGCGCGCGCGCTAACTATCTAGAAATATAGGAAAGAGATAGCTACTCCTGTTGACAAACAAATAGTTGACCTGGGCTATGCCATAATGGACTTTGTGGGATATGGCATAAGGTTGAAAGTAGCGTGTACTAGGATTTATGACTCATAACATGTTTACGATAAGAAGTGATTCATTGTTTCCCGATACATTTAGATTTTTCTGGATCCAGCTAGGACTTTACCCTGCCTATAAATAGAGAAGTGTTGACAAACACAAGGCAGTTTTTATCAAGCGATCGAGAGCGATACATCAAGTGACCAGTGCGAAGCGAGATGTGTTTTATTGTGTAGTGTTCTAAGTTCAGCGATAGTACAGCGAGTGAGTAGGGTGTAAAGTGTATTTTAGTATTACGTTGTGTTGTGTTGTGTAAATACACGGATTTAATATAAGTGGTGTTTTCTTACAATTACGAACCCGATTACGTAACAATATTATAAAATAAAGGCCCCCGCGCGTCTATCTGTCTGTCTGTTCGGGATAAACTCGAAAAGTACTGGACGAATTTTCATACAGTTTTCAAAAACAAGAAGAGCGATCCCTGAGGAAGGTTTTAGTGTATAATAAGTTTAGATCTGTGCAAAATGACGATATTACGACGATATTAGTTCAACATGTCGGAAAAAATTAAGCCAATCGGGGGCTTTCCTCGAAAACGCTGCTAAAATCTTTTGTGCTATAACAAAACAATGTATGATAGGATTGTACCTTTTTAATAGATCTCCAAAAAAGTCCGTGATGGTATATGTCTATCTTCCAAAGATAACCCACAATAACCATTTTTTGTTTTTACGTATTAGAATAAAATGATGAATTATTTACGTACCTATTTTTTACAATACAGTATTAATATTATTCAATTAAATACATTAGATACGTTATGCATTTAATGTAGATAAAAATTGAACTTTACACTGTATGAAAAATTAATATCTAATGAGTTATCGCAAAATATAAATTTCCCGGCGAGAAATTAAATATCGATGAAGTGTAGCGAAGATGTTGCTCATGTGCAACCTATTACCGACCGCCTCTGCAACGCGCCTACCCGCCCTCTGTCGTCTCTGAATCTATACTAATATAACAAAGCTGAAGAGTTTTTTGTTTGTTTGTTTGAACACACTAATCTCTGGAACTGCAAGTCCAGGATAGGTAGAATTATTATGCAGGCATATTAATCTTTACTAACGAAAAGTACTTCATCAACAAGAAAATTTTGGGAAGATAAACTTTGGCTCTAATACCATGTTATTTGGATGCATAGTTTAAGAGAAAATGTAAAATGAAAATAATTAAGCAATAGTAGGTATTAACTAAAAACTGTACGAGACGCGGCGCGCTAATTGGTCGGCCAACGAGAACCAAATATTGCCGAGTAGAGCCGAACTGTGAAAGCGTTGGCTTTACTATACTTTTTAGGGTTCCATACCCAAAGGATAAAACGGAACCCTATTACTAAGACTCCGCTGTCCGTCCGTGCGTCTGTCTATCTATGTGTCCGTCACCAGGCTGTATTTCATGAACCATGATAGTTAGGCAGTTGAAAATTTCACAGATGATATTGTATTTATGTTGTCGCTATAATAACTAAAACTAAAAACAGAATAAAATAAATATTTAAGGGTGAACTTTGACGTTTTTTTAATGATGATGGTACGGAACCCTACATGCGCGAGTTCGACTCGCACTTGGTCGGTTTTTTTTAAGGTACACGAGTGGAATCAATCATATACCTTTAACCTCATTTTACGGTCCTCTCGGAGTGGACGTGTGACCGGCTCCTTTCGCAATAGACTTCTTTGATACGGATCGTTGCATGTTCCTTCTTTGAAAAAATCACTTTACTTTGTAGCAATTAAATACTCTCTATCTATTTTGTCTGTTTTACGGTGTTGTTGAGAAATACATTATTATCGTTTTGTTTGGCCTGATATGTGTCTAATTCGTTAGTAAGTAGGTGTAAGTACTGTATTTGTACAGCTACTTAATAAGGATCTGTAGTTATGATATTATTAAATCTTCCATAAAATCTTTCCCATTGTGGAAAACGGTCTAATTCTTGAAGCTGTATACCAACATGAGCAGTCATTTAGGTGGAGGAAGCACAAATTTTCCAAAAAAGATCGTATTGATTGGTGACGGGAAAGTTCCTGAATCAGACAACAAAAATTTAACATAGTTAAAGACCTTGGTGAAATCGTAACCAAGATTGAAGACTTGATATTTAAAGTGTACCCGAATATGATAGATTTACCAAAAAAGTATCAATTTATCTTTGAAAGGGCAACTTTAGCTGCGAGAAATGCAAGCGTTGACGCCATCAATGATAAAGTAATTGCCAATTACCAGGCGACTAAGTAAATTCAAGGCAGTTGATGACCGCCCTGTTGGTCGAGTGGTTAGTGAACCTACTACGCAATCGTCGTGCTCGGGTTCGATCTCCGACGGGGACAAGCATTAAAATTGTGTGACGATTATGCGATTCCCACTGACGCAAATTGCCACCAAGTGGCGCTGATATGTAGCGACTTCCGTATCGTTCAACTGATTGTCATGAAAATTAGTATGCAGATGTATTTTTTAATAGATAAAACGATTATGCAATTCCCATTGACGCCAATTGCCACTAGGTGGCGCTGCAATCTACCGACTTCCATATCGCCCAAACGATTGTCATGAAAATTACTACGCAGATGTATTTTTTCATGAAGAAAATGATTATGCTATTCTCATTGACGCAAATCGCGAAACGGTGGCGTTGCAATGTGTCTATATACACAACAAAATCTATTCAAAAAGCAAATCAACTAAATACACATCTGTCATCCAAGCCAATAAACATAAAATAATCACACAAATAAATAATATAAATAAAAGTGGTAGATCGACGAGAAACGTGTAGCGACTGAAGACCAAAAGAGATACTGAAACACTTGAACACAAAATATGTTTAGAAGAAAATAGAATTTAAGCTCCTTCTTTGAGAGCTGCTGAAACAAATAGTCAACTTAATGTTCGATTTGCAAATCTACGAACCATATTTTTAACCAGTTAAAAGGTAAGCATTTAGGTATTACACTACCCGTGCGATGCCGGGGCGGGTATTGAATAAAAATAAACATCACACACACACTACTATCCATTTTAAACACATCTGGTGGTTAATAGCCCGCCCGGTACGTAACATTTGACTAATATTGGAGTGTTCCGAAGAGTTATTCGGACTAATTCCTGCCGCTAAATTCCATCATCGCGTCAAAAATTAAAGTTCCATCCTCACCACCTCGATGTCTGGAAATCCACAACCGTACGCTTTTGTCGGCACTTTTTGCCTCGCACTACTCCTTTGTGGAATCAATTACCCTCGGGTTTACAATTTTTGTCTGTCTGTCTTTATGTTTGTTCCGGCAAATCTCTGGAACGGCTGGACTGATTTTAACGGGACTTTCACTGGCAGATAGCTGATGTGACAGGAAGTAACTTAGGCTAGTTTTCTTTCAAAATTTTTCCACGCGGACGAAGTCGCGGGCCCAGATAGTTATATATATTTCGATATCTATGTTTGTATTTCTATATATTAATATCGTCGAATAACACCCATAACACAAGCAAATGATTTGCTTACTTTGGGATTAGATCGCCAAGGAGTATTTTTATTATTAATTATTAACTATCAGCCTTCAATATAATCGCCTCTGTGGTCTAGGGGTCCGGTGTCGGAGTTGACCACATGAGGTCCCGGGTTCGATTCCTGGGTCGGGCAATTCAAAAATGTGTTTTTTCAGTTTTCTGATAAAAACAACATTGCCGGGATTGGAAAGTGCCCGGTTGGTGATAGGCTTGCCACCTATCACATTGTGGGACCAAGTATCTTCGGCTAATCGTGGGTGCACTTGTACCTCTGCCTACCCTTTCGGGGATACGGGCGTGAAGATACTACTTCAATACGTATAGTCTTACCAGTCTACCTGAATACCTGATACTGTTTTGTTCATGGTGTAAGTCAGTTCTCAAACATAAAAGAGATTTTAATGTCGCTTATGACCAAACTTACGGTCAAATTTGAACAAACGACGATTGTTAGTAAACAGTATTAGGCATATCATATTTTAACCCCTCAGCCCCCAAGAAAAATCCTTATAAAACTTCATTAAACTTCGTTATATTAAAATAGTCTGTACTTTTAGTAGTGAAAGGTTGAAAACCAAATAGGAATGCGACACTTAAGCGTCGTGTGGGTGCCAACTGAATTCCACTGAGAATCGGTGTGGCGCTTGTCGCACTGGGTGTTGATGGGTTTAACGTGAGAAAGGGCGATACTTACGTTACTATGAGGCAGTCTTACAAGAGTTTCTGTTTTTACTTCATTGCCTTCAAGATCAATTACAGAAAATTTAGGAGAATCACCCACTACAGAAATAACGACGTCTGTTATTTTACTATCGACTGTAAACTGAAATAATTAGAAAAAATAGGTAAGACCATAATATACTATACGGGATGAATGTTAAAGAAATTGCGTGCCATAGCTTAAAGATTTAGTATCGATAAAGGAAGCCAAGAAAAATAAAAAAATAATAAATAAAACCATAAAAAATATTGCAAGATTGTGCCGGGCTCCTTTAAAGAATGGGCCAACTGCCGTTCTGCCAGGCAGGTTGTAAAAGGCGACCGAGTGGCTATGAGCGTCACTACCATCGTGACTACTAGGTGGTAGAGTTCTGCATCGGCTCGACCGGGTCTGGTACCACCGCCTTATCTATTCCTGCCGCAATAGCGTCAGTGGTAGTCACTGCCATGTTCCGGTTTGGAGGATAAGGTAGCCACTAAACTTCTGCATGTGGCATTAGACCTCGCCACAAGATAGCAATGCACCATTAACATCTTTGGTGTTTATAGGCGATGGTTGACTCTTTCCATCAGAAGACCCATCTGCTTGTTTGCTATCTTATGATATAAATAAAAATAAATAATAAATAAAATAAGATCTAATTCAGTACCTACTAACCTAAAAAATGGCAATCGTTCAGAATTAAAATTCCTATTGAAAACGGCTCGTGACCTCGCAACAAATGCTGCAAGATGTGCGCCGCTACGACGGTATGTATGTAAATTACAATTCGGTTTTTGACTTTTTTAGGGTTTCGTACCTAAAAGATAAAACGGGACCCTATTACTAAGCCTCCGCTGTCTGTCTGTCCGTCTGTCTGTCTGCCACTAGGCTGAATCTCAGAAACCGTGATAGCTAGAAAGCTGAAATTTTCACAAATAATGTATTTCCGTTGCCGCTATAATAATAAATAGTAAACATAAAAAATGGAAGTATTAAGTGGGTCCCCATACAATAAATTCGTATTTTTTTCGTATTTCTTCTATGGTGGTACGGAACCCTTCGTACGCGAGACCGATTCGCACTTGGCCGGTTTTTTCAAGTTACTTATGTTTTATTTTTTACGGGTTCCGTTATCGATACTGAATTCACCGAAAAGCTCTGGCACGCAATTTATATAACACTCTGTATTATAATAAATAATAATACGTACTGCTAGGACTTCACTTTTGGATTTCTTTTTAAAAAAACAACTTAATTTAATAAACTTTATTAATATATGAGAGTTTATGATAAAACACTTTTACATAAGAGTTAGTGATTGGTGAGAGAGAGTAGAGACTAGTGCGCGACAGGAATTGTGGAAGGCGACTGACTGGAAGAATGATGCATGGCTTAGTGTTTAAGTGAATGGAAATGTATGATCAGCAGGTTGGATGTTGAGTGATGTAACAGTACCATACTGCGTTATTTAAGAAGTGATTTTTTAGTCAATAAAATATTTATAAATTACAACTTGTTTCGCAACAAGATAATTATTATAATTTATATCTCGCACGATTATAGTCAGTTGCGCTTAGAAAAACAACATCATTGTATTGACAACAGCTATTAACTAATAAAAGTTACTAAAAAAACTAAACCGACTTTAAATATTTGCCAACTATGCCTTTATCATATAAACGTCTGCACAGATTTTTAAAAAATTAGACTGTTCCCTATTTAAATCAAAAAGAATTATTTCGATTCCTGGTAATTTTGTGGACAAACATACAAATATACCAACATATGAATGTGCGAATGTTCGAACATACGAATATTCATCCATTTTTTGGTCGTTTAAAAATAAAGCGATTTCGTTTTTATTATAATACTTGTGAAACACAGGACGATTGTATTAATTGATAAACATTTTATTGAAACGGAGTTTCACTACATTTAGTGAATATCCGTCTTACTCAAACGATGATAATCATAGACATTCATAGACTTATATCATAAGATAGCAAACAAACAGATGGCTCTTTTGATGGAAAGAGAAGCCATCGCTTATAACACCAAAGATGTTAATGGTGCGTTGCTATCCGTGTGGCTAATTGGCAATGTCACATGCTTAAGTCTGCCGGCTATCTTACCCTCCACACTGGAACACGACAATGGCAAACATTGATGCTATTGCGGCAGGAATAGGTGAGGGGATGGTACTAAAATATGTAAGTATGTAATATGTATGTAATATGTAATACTCACAGATAATTGTTTTTTTCTATTACTCAATGTTTGACGTGCCAGGATAGTTTTTTCGCTCTTTATTGTGTTTATTATATGTGCAATAACCTGGAAATTTAAATAAAATAATTTTAAGATCGCGACTCCTAGATGGTGCAGTTATGTAACGTCCCTAAAGCTCTTCTGCATAAGTTTGCTGAGTAAGTAGGATAGCCGAAAAGGTGTGTTAATACTAGCGCCAACTTTGGAGCACATAATTTAAGCACAATCGGAGGGATACTATCCGGCCCTCTCGACTTGTGGACGCCCAAGAAAAATAGTGCTTTACGCACAGAAAACTGCAGGTTTTTTAGTTTCGACAAAGAACTATAGCACAGCGGTATCTTAGGCGTTGCATTTACTTGGTCTTTTAGAGGTGAGTTGGCCGCAAAAAACAAGCCTAGAAAATCGGCCTTCTTCTTTGCGGTATCAGTCAGAGAGTCATTGTTTTCGTGCAAGGATGGAAAAGAGGGCTATGAGAAATTCTCTAAGACAACCTTTGCAAGAAACCAGAACAGAACACACGATTTCCCAAAGGAAAGCAAACAAATTTCTCACCAATTCTGCCAATGTGTTCTGATTTTGCCTTATCGATAGCTCTTTTGAAGAACCTCAAGGCACAATTGTATTCCTTTCGGCTTGGTTTTTACATCACAAGATGCCAACGCAGCAACCCAAGGCGCTTTCGGTTTGGAGCCGTTTTGATGTAGAAACCAAATTAAGGTTGAGACTTACCACCAATAGATATCGCGGAAAACTAAAAGAAAAGCTTCATGCCTTGCAGCAGTGATAGATTCAGAAACAACACTTTGGTCATCCAGCGAAAAACTCATCTGCCTTTATGGGTAGGACGCAAAAATATCGTATTCCGTATCAATTTCTTGTTCTATAGTGCCTAACGTGACAACCCGAGGCCACGATAGGCGCCTAGCGAGCACTTTGCTCAGGATCAGGCAGTAGTCTGGCGTACCAAGTGAGACATCCACAGATACCTAGTGATGGTCCAATAGAGAGGTTAGCAAAAGGTTCAGTGAAGTTCTTGATCATCCATATCAGTAAGTCGTGTAGGTGAAGTTACAAATTGTGTTAGACCAAACGCCAAGGCAATATCGTGAAAAGACCTTCCTGCATGATTGGTGTTACGTGAACATAGCCATTCGTCATTGTGGACATTAAAATTGTCTAAGATCACAATCTCGGCTGATAGGGTTTGTTGTAAACGGAATGTACAGCTGCTTTTAGGTGCTCAACGAGCCGGTAAACCTCACTATTCTCGCCACGGGACCAGGTGATACTTAATGGTCATCGCAAATACGGGCGGCCAAAGGTTGGATGGGTAACAAATATCTTCTCGTGCACACCGGCCCGCGGTACAAAGGAATGTTCCAATTTGTACTTCGGGTAGAAGAGGTAAGAGGAAACAGTCGGAGAAGATATCTGTGCTTCGGTGAAAAAGAACGAGGCTGGTTTCGACGTCTCAAGATGGTAGTGGACGGCGTTCAGGTTTTAAATGAAACCTCCTGATATGACAAAAATCCACAGTGAGCGTGAAGTGGGTACCATGATTTTCTAGCTTCTATAGCCCCATGCGAGATTCTGTATGAGCGCAATTTTGCCCTCTTCTTAGAATACGCACATTAGCCTGAGTATTCGTGATCTGGCTGAGCATGGACGCCCAGCGGGTGATTCGCCTAGGGATGGATATTAAAATCGCCTAAGATCACAATCTCGGCTGATAGGGTTTGTTGTAACAGGAATGTACATCTGTCTTTAGGTGCTCAACGAGCCAGTAAACTTCAGTATTCTCGCTATGGAACCTGTGTAGATACTTGCATGGTCATCGCAAGCTACATCAACGGGAATCGAAACCAAGAACTTAAGTGACCACTTACTACTTTTAGGAATTCCCGTTGCTGCCTATTCACTGAAAGTCCGTGGCATATCCATTTTGTCACACGGATAGCAACACAATATTAACGTCTTTGATGTATATAGGCGATGGTTTTCTCTTTTCATTCAGAAAAGCAGGTGCTTAATTTTTAACTAATTATATATAAATGCATAAACAAACAAGATGTAAAAAACCAAGTATTTATTACACTACCTGATCTAAATTGTGTTTATCCACTTTACGAAAGACTTGTCCCGATGTTGCTTCTGCTAGATCATCGTAAACTAAATCCATCCGTCCATTGTCGCATTCACCGGTTAAAAGAAACGTAACCTGAAATCACACGTTTTAATATTAGTAAATGTTGTTTTTAACCCTCGACGCAAAACGAGGGGTTTTATAAGTTTTAGCTGTGTATCTGTGTGTCTGTCCATGGCATCTTTGCGCCCTCGCGGATGGTCCGATTTGTTTACGTTTTTTTAAAACTGAAAATCCTGTTTTGCGAGATAGTTCTAAATATGTTACGGATGTCTTTCTCTTTATTGTGCTATTCTTTATTTTTAAACTAGGGTAATATGAAAGAAGTGAACCTTTTAATATTAAGTAGAACGTTGCGACTCATAAGGCGTAAACTATTAAATGATTTCTCAAGCCCCAGTTGGATATCAAATTAAGACTAATATAAGTCAGTGACTCTATCTGTGCTCGTGTGTTTGCTTGTATTATTAAAGCAACGTCGTCTGCATAGCCTTTACGTGAGCATCCTACTGGTAAGGCTAGTGAAAATTAATCGTGAAATCCGAAGGTCCATTGCGAAAATACCAGATCCCTGTGAGCAGCCTCAGTAAGCCGTTTAGATGCGGCGTAATACTCTAGCTGCAATTTCGCAAGGCCGTTTTCAAAATACGATTTAATTAGTTTATATATATTTGAAAAATTGAAAACATCAGCTACCACGCGTTATCGAAAGTACCTGAAATATCCAAAAAGATACCAACAACAAAATTATTTCGTGACAGTTCCACCTTTTTTTACATTATAAAATAGCAAACAAGCAGATGGGTCTCCTGAATGGAAGATACCAAAATTGGTAATGGTGCGTTGCTAACTTATGGCGAGGTCTTATGCCAATTGCATAAGTTTTCCTCATCAGTAGCATTGCATCGACAGTGGATTTTTTGGCGGTAAATCCAAACTGTTGTTTATTGAATGTGGGTCCTCGTGGTAAGAGTCGAGGAACTATTATATGAATTGAATATATATATATATATATATATATATATATATATATATATATATATATATATATATATATATATATATATATATATATATATATATATATATATATATATATATATATATATATATATATATATATATATATATATATATTCAATTAAAACTATTACTTATCTCAAACTGAATGTAGTCTTTAATAATTTTCTAATTAATTTTGGGTTATCGGCACTGTGTATGTTTTCGTTTAATTTACAATAAGACTTTTTAATGTTGTCATTAATAATTTTCTAATTATTTTTTGATTATTGGCACTATGTACCGTATTTGTTTAATTTTCAATAAGACTTATTATTATTATTCAGTAATATTCAAATATTATTATATATTATATTATATTATTTTTATATAATATAATATTATTATAGATTATTTTATATTATATTTATTATTTAATGTTGTCATTAATAATTTTCTAATTATTTTTTGATTATTGGCACTATGTACCGTATTTGTTTAATTTTCAATAAGACTTATTATTATTATTCAGTAATATTCAAATATTATTATATATTATATTATATTACATATATATTCATTTATTTTCATGTATGTTATTAAATAAATATACAGACCCAACATCAATTATAAAATAAGTTACTGGGTAATTTTAATAACTAAGATACAATTTCCATAGTCAAAAAATTCTCAACTAAATAAGGTTACCTATTTTTACATATTATTTCACACACTACAGTGATGATATAGATATTTTTATCTGTTATCAAATCAGTTAATATATATTTTTTGTAAGCGACACAAACAGGTGTTAATAAAATTGTCAGATGTTTTATTTTGACAACTTGGGTAGCTATAAAAAATGTTAACATAACTACGAGTGTTAACATAATTTCAATCGAATAATTAGGTGTTTTTTTTATGATTTTCTTATTTTATGTTTGCACTTTAATTTTTAAATCACTCTCCTGTAAAGTTTGCTCAATGTCACTTAGTGAGAATTGCCTTTAAAGCGTCGATATGTGTGTGTCAAACGTATTGTAGTGTATGTAATGGCTTGTTTTTAATTTTTATTAATTTATCCCGTATTGAGTAAAACTTTAAAAAATAACAATAAAAATATTTGACACGACTGAATTTGGACTAGCAAACTTGCCTAAAGTCGAGCAACGCTCTTACCAACTGAGCAACGCGTCGGTGGTCCAATCGGCAAAATTCGAGAAAAAAATCTACAAAACTCCTCAACCGGAGGTTCCTGCTGAAAACAATCTACAGTCGTATTCATAACCTCTAATAGATTAACAATGTAGAATATAAAATAAAATTATGTTGAATAACATTTTACGAGATAGTAGAGTTTAAACACATTTTGTACCATCCAAATATTTAGTACCATCGCGCAACCTTTTTTGCCTCTATAACTATCGACGTGAATACTTGGTGGAAGAGTAATTTGTATTATAAAGCAATATCACGTACAAATGTTATGTCGTGTTTTTGTTTGTAAATAAGGTAGCCAACGACACCGCCAGTACGATGGCATAGATCTTGGTTATCTCTTACCATCAGGAGAGCTACATTCTGATTTGTAATAATGTGATATAGGCCTAAATACTGATATAAAATTATTCAACATTATAAAAGTGCAACTTCATATACAAGATGCATGTGAAGCACATGCATCTTGTATGTGAAGCACTCAAACTTATTTTAGACCACGACTATTTAGAACAGGAATAATGCTAAAACACAGACACACTTAAAATAAATTACATAAAATTAATTAAAAATAACAACCTGAATGGATTTTTCTTGACTTAATATTTTCACTTTTTCAAAATCCTCGTAATCTTTTGCGCCGGCATCGGTAAAGACGTAGAAAAATGAATTAGGTTTACTGTTCTCCAGTGCTAGATATATACCCTTCATTGCCATCTCGGGACAATCCAACCCACCACCTACTTGTATTTTTGCTAATGCTTCCATATATTCGTCGTATTTTGTTGTATTACATCTAACAGACGCATCTATAAAAAATTAAGAGATGTGTATTGTAGGTGTATGTGTATACGTTAGGAGACAAATGAAACGCTCGAGGTTCGAGTGCCAACTGGTTATGTTTATTAATTGTAATTATTTATATTGCGAGTACACATACAGTATTCCCCCTTTCTAAAAAAACACATTTTTAGTACACTGATTAGAAACAAAACACTTTTATCAAACACACAGGTGTTCACTTAATAACTATATATTACATTACATCACAAGGTCAGGAACTTGTTCCGCCACAAGCGTTTATGATATCACCAACCACACATTACAATAACAATTAACAATGTTGTTTAACTTTCTCTTAGTATTAGGATGTATACAGCAAGAGTACTTTTTATTATATTATTGTATTTATATTCATCACTACACAGTATGATATGTTTGCGTCATTTGTTGAGCCATAGGAATATTTATTTATTCTTTTGTAGGGTAAACTCAGGCAAATAAGTGATAATCCTAATTTCGTGATAGTCTGTTTCGAACCTCGTACTTAGTTAAGTGAGACAAATACACATCTTCAATATGAACCTTAGATAATAGAGTAATAAATCTTCTTTTTGTCTGAAAAGGTTGGTTCAAATCGTGCGAGAGAGATAGTAACAAATAACAGATTTGTCCGTCCGCGCGTAGTTTTGTGCGATGCGCGGCCGCAGAATTTTTGTGTTTAGGTAAAAAAATTAAAATAAATACAAAAAGTTCATAGATTGCAACAAAACTTACTCAGTTTAGAGTGAGACCAGTGCAGATTGTGACTTGTGGCTTGGTGTTAGCTAGTCCAGTAAAAAGTTTAATGAAACCATGATCTGACCAGTTTTGGCGCAATGAGTAAAAATGTGTTCATTAATACTTAAATAATGATATTATGAAAGAAATGTTGATTTAAATTTAGGGGAAAGGGATGAAAAAAATAAAAAAATTGTTGAAAAATGCCTTTTTTAAAAATAACTTAATAACTGTAGGAAATAGAAAAAAAATTTCAAGTAAAAGTTGTAGAGAAAAAAATTCTACACAAAAAAGTTCCTCTTCATTTTTTTGTCATCTGCTTTAGTTTACTTACAAAAAATAAAAATTAAATTTGCTTTGTAATTAATTATAAAAACTTACCAGAATTATTACGGCCCTGTACCATGCAGCGCGCGCATCACATAAATATGTACTAACACTACTACATATGTTTTCCCATTGGTCAAGTCGCTGCCATACGATAATTTAACATATGAATAATATCAATGCGCATCACTAACGGCAGCGACGTCACTAATGTCAACGGGCAATTTTGAATATTGCAAATCATCATCGCTACGAAGTACGAACTGTCGGGCTATCTTTATATTGTGCAATTATTATACTATTTCAAAATACAGTCCACACTTATTTCAAGCCAGAATTCCCGAGCTAGTAGCAAAGGCACTGGCCCCAACATATGGTCCACGAGCCGGATTAATGGGAAAAATGGACTAAGAAATCGCATAATCTTAAGGTCGTTACACGGTCACCGCTGAACTTCAAGAAGCTTCAACGCCTTATGTACGATGATCACCATGAGTGAACAATGCTGAGTCTTAGCGTTCGCAACTATAGCTGACACTCAAGGTCAAGGACATCGGAAACGTTAGAAGTATTCACATTGCAAGTTCGATCTTCAGACTGCCGACGGCACATTCATATCAGATAGCGGTCACACGTCATAAATCACCTTCACCGTCAAGAGGAGAGTGCATAAAAACAGTGAGATCGTTTCAATATCCTTTCATAATCATTTTCATACTTCAATCATAATCATCAATCATTTTATACAAAAAAACATAATAAATTGTGAAATCGATAAATAATACTGTGGTACTATATGTTATATCTACTTTACACTGAACAATGAACATATTATATTAACGACGACATTCAGTTCACTCTGTCTACTCCGCAAGCGAATCGTCGTGATAGACTTAATATATCTACAAATCCTTTATATTGTACGATCTTTCAACGATTTAATCACACAATACCTACCTATATCAAGTTTAAACTACACATAATTCAACATAAACGTTCAATAGTATACTTAAATAAAAACGACACTATTTTCTATTATATACAACATTCATTGCATACCTACCTATATTATAATTTCAAAATTTACATTTTCAATCACAAATTTAATAACTTATTGGTTAAAAATACTTAATATTCATTCGTCAGTCTTATATAATTATTGAATTAATCTTTGTATTAAATTTACATTAACTAAAATTAAATAATACAGAATGATAATAATTTTTATTTTTTAGGTCGGTATTTAGACAAAAATATATTACAACGCCTAACATTATAATATAACAAATCAATTCATTTGCTTATTGCAGTATTTTTATACACATGCCTGCCTTTTGATTCCATCCCTTTTCCTTATTGAGCGATCTTTAATTTTTGTGTCAGTCAGTAATAACAGTAATGGTCGCGATCTGGAAATTTATAGACTTAGAAAATATTCAGCTATAGAGTCGATGACGTCACGACAAAATTAATGTCAAGGCCAATTTGTGTCCTCTATGGCGTCATAAACAATTCAATATAGAGGGCACGCTGAGTATTGAACTTCAGTTCATGTGTATTTGTCACGTAGATAAAGTCGTTCACTCCTTTGATACGACCCTGACCCTTATTATGTAGTCCTGATCAAGGTGAATTTACATTGTGAACATGTGTTTTACTTCTGACGTATAATTATTGGATAAGGTACACATTAAGTGTATAGTATACAGCTTTCTAAGTTTAGAATTAAAATGTTGAACAGATCTCTTCTGTATGGCAACAGGTGAAGATCAAATTCTCTATTTATGAGGGTGATAAATCAAACGCCAATATAGCTCGCGGAAAAAGTTGTTTTAAAAATTTGCTAGGAAATATTGTTATTATTTAAACCGCAATAGGTTTTAAACTTGCTATCAGCAAAATTGGTAAATACCCAAGTTTTATTTGTGGCTCATAACAACAATGGTATAGGTATTGGGAATCACCAATCCGATAAGCGTTTCAAAAACAGGAAAACAGTACTCTCTAAACATGAATTAGTGAAAATTCACTGGAATAAGTGAATATTCATTAATTTTAAGTGCCAATCGAGCCACTTTGAAATCAAAGTGGCTCGATTGGCACTTAGAAAAAGTGAATATTCACTTATTCCAGTGAATTTTCACTAATTCATGTTTAGAGAGTAGTTAGTCTGTTCCCTGCTAATGAATGTCATAATAATTATTGTTGACATTGAACTCCAGGTTTTGGTCCTTGAAGCCTTTAACTTTCGCTGATGAATTGCACAACATTTTACTTGCTATCATTTTTCTGATCTATCTACTATATTTCTTCCACCTTTTGATATTTTAAATTGGATAATTATAATAACAACATCACATGCCTTCGTGAAAAGCATATAATACGTGTAAATTTTTCGAGTAATGATAATTAATGTGTTAATGTACAGTGTTGCATCAAGATATACAAAGTGACCCATAAAAAAATTTACAAGCGCTCGTAAATAGTTCTTCAAAACTACCAAAAGTCACGAACACTAAATTAAGTAGTAATTTACGTACGTAGGAAGCGAGCCTAAAGCCTAAAGCCCAATTGGCTTTTTTGTTATTTATATGCTGGAGTAGAATAACGTTGTTGCCTACTTGTAAGTGAAATAGGTACATGATGTAATACTTTCTATTCACGTTGAAGGAAAATGTTAGACTGTTATTATGCTAAATTGAAAATAAACACCGACTGATAACTGTGGGGAAATCCGATGACCGGCTGAACCCATAAATTGGCTTTATTCCAATATCGCAGTACCTATCTGGAGTTCCCGCGGGTTGCGATAAAACGAAGGTCAATTCGAAATAATATTGCCTTGGACATAAAGTTATACAGGAAGGAAAATGATAGACTGTTGTTATGCTACATTAAAAATAAACACTTAGGTTTTTTTATATTTGTAATTGTAAAAGAGTTTGTTAGAAATTATCCGAAAAATATCATAGTTTTACATTTAATAGCACCTAAATTTAAGCTGCACCAGAATTACCTATAACAAAACATATCAAGATTAGGTCGTGAAGAATATCTTATCAAGAAAATAAACAAAATTTATTTACAATGTCTTCTATTGCCTAAATTCAACTGTGATTTTGATCTTTCATTAATTTGTCTGTGCGCTTTTGATACAAATTGCTGTAAAATTTAGATTAGAATGATTAAAAAAGGTTTTGAAACTGTTATAATAACTTACTAGTGTTGTGACAAGCGATCGCAGTACACGATGATCCATTTGCTTGCACCAATTCGCGCGATAAATATAGAAGGATGTCTGGACTGAGACGAGCTTGACATGTTTTTTATTCTGAAAATAAAAAGGAAGTATAAGAAAGTTAAGTTAAGAAAGGACCCACTTTGGAAATATAAATAAAATTCATACTTACAATACGTCGTTATACGATTTATTGTTAATTATGTATATTGATCGAATGGCAAAGTTGTACATTTCGGAGCCTCTGACGCCTTTTTGCTCCAAAACCCTGTAAAATAATTTTGAATAAATAATTAAAAAAAAACAACAAATTACAGACGGAAAATATGGATGGTTAGGTTGTAGGCAAAGTACTTACTCTTCGATGATTGGTACAGCAGTTAAAACTACGTGGCGGTCAGGTCTTGGTGCAAGCATTCGCGAGATTGGGTGATCATGTCTCACATCCATCGGAAGTCTTTCTCTGAAAGTAAAAAGTGAGTCAACTTTATGGCACTCTAAAATAATAATTTTGGTTTCTTCTAATAATTCAAGAATACTTACGCCCGATCCTCTCCCGTTGGACCCAAGAGGTTAGGTTCAGGCATTATTATCTCAACTTTTACTGGTATAATTAAATCAATTCGGCCAGTGTCTTCATGTCTGACAAAAAAATAAAATCCAAAATTACACGACTCATAATGCACACAATGTATAAAGATATACAATCTTTTGGTTTTTTTATTTTATTAATTGCAATTAAATGACACTGAGTTACATAGCCATCCGCGGTAGAGGGCCTGCAATTCCTTCAAAGAGTTAAAAAAAAAAACATTTGACTGAATTAATGGATTTTTTGGCAAGCTACTACAGTGTTTACATTCATACTTGACGGACGGAAATTTTTTTTAAACTATTTTGATGTTTTTGTTCCGTTTCTATTGCACTAAATAAATTTTTTAAAAGTATGCAATTAATCTCCATTAAATAATCGAGACAATAGTATGCTAAATATCTTGATTCCGTTAACTAACAAGGGTATAATAATAAAAATAGTTGCCGAAATATGGGGCAAAAAAATTTCTACGATCGTAAACCACTCTCTGATGCTTCTTATCATCAGTCGTCCAAAATACCAACAACATTTTTTTGTTTTTGAATATCAGGTTAGAATTTTTCTAAACTCTCAGTTACCAAAGAAGTTAATCATGTGGTAAATCCGAAAGAAGCCGAACAAACCCGAGATAAAATTTATTAGAAGGACTCGCGTGAGTTCGTGGAAACACTCAAATTTTAACTAAATTTCAACATTGCTTTAGATAATTTAACTTCTGATTTTCGTTTAGAAAAGTTTCAAAACTAACAAAAGTATAATAGCAAATATAGTCGAAAAAAAATTTTAAATAAAGTTTCATGCAATACTTACATTTCTTCTATCTTTTTGAAAATATATCCAGGTCCGTTTTAATTATTGGTAACCAAACCCGTTACGTCTGAAACGGTGAGGCAGATTTTTACACCTTTTTTATGATTACTAATCGCTTGTTCTACAGCGTTAGTAATTAAGTATCCTCCAGTCTTCAATGGCCATTCTTTTGGCACCATGACTTCCGAATTCAAATACTGATATTCCTTCATATTTAATGATTTTAAAATTTTTTTATAACAGTCAAGCAATATTTGAATACCAGTACTTAAACTAATGCTAATTAACTACCCCAATACTGGAGATGTGTTAACCCGATGAATTCAAAGGAGCAACCAAAAATAAAAGCATTTTCCTCTTTGGGAGCAACTGAAGTCCCGATAACTATTTATATAAACCGCTCTTCCTGTTATCAGAGACGACTCGATAACCCGATAACCTGCTACGTTCAAACGTCGATAATAATAAAACTAAGTTACCATTGTATGATAAATAGCCGAAATAATTAGAGATGTTTATGTTTCATTGTTGTTATCTGCTGGAAGATATAAACGTAAACTGTGACCTGTGACAAAATTTAAAATCGGGAAAATCCAAATGTTTTTATCACGAAACAAACAACATGCACGAGAACAATATTGATAATATTTAGCTGTCTCGTTAACAGCATTATGGTTTATAAAATTATTAATTAAGACAAATGGCCGATAATGAACCTAATGTTCATTAAGCCCACTGTCGAAGTCGATATATTATGGTGTTAATGTTACTTTGGGAACTAATGTGACCTTTACCCTAAATTCGAACTTCGACTAGTAGTTACGCAGAAAATAGAGACCAGTGAGAGCTATTTAAGAGCTTACGTCACTTATAAGGTCGCGTTTATACAAGTCGTTAGACTGTTATTTGCGTAGAATCCGTATGAGGTTCATTATAATCTTCCGGGAATTCTCCAACCATTTTGTGTACTGTTTACGACTTTGGGTATAACCTGGGTTAGATTTTGACATTAATGATTGGAAAATTAGAGCAGATAGATAAATAAATTGACTTTTTAAAAAAAAAAAAGTTTCTCTGATACAGTTGATAAGAAATCGCTCCTATAATTGTTCAATGCCTCGACGGGATTGGTGGCTCTGCGGTGTTTTGCGTATTTGATATATGTGCAGCTCAATTTGACAAAACTGGAACCCTGTCACTGCTCAGTGTTTTTAAAAAGTTCGCCAACAAAAATACGGATTTATGAATTGTTTAGATGACTATACCTTGTGTTACCAATTACTTGCAGTCTATGTTAAGAAGAATTTGTTCATATTGCCTTTTATCTAAATTGTATATCACTAACTTGTTATTTAAAAGCATTCAATACTTTCTTGTACTTAATATTATTTTATAAGCACTAGTATTAATTTCCTCAAATTTTGTGACTTTTGGAATTTATGTCCATGTTTAGATTTTTCATAATAATTTTCTTGAAATACTTTTATGCGCACTTAATTCGTTCTATTGTGAATCTTCTTCTAGATTTTTATGATTAATAGCTTCTTTTTTGGACTCTTTGCAATGTTTAAGTCCAGTTTAAGGACAACAGTTGATTACAATAAAAAGTCCATAAGTTAAAACGTAATTTTACAGAAACCATATTACGAAAGTGCGACTTAAATAAATATTCTCAATTTTTTGATACGTAAAATGTAGTAACATCTGTTTTTTATAAACAGTTGAAACCTATTAGAATAGTTTTAATATCCTTGAATATTCTGGAACTTTTGAACAAAGGATTGTAAATCATGTCATCTTTGATGTCAAAAACGGTAAGATTTACAACGTTAAAATAAACATTAAAGCTGGCCAAAGGATTGCTCACGCTCGTATATGTTCATTAACTATATTCATGCTGTAATAAACGCGCCAGACTGTATGTCGCCAATGATTATGTGTGCACTTTAGATCTGACGTAGATATTTAGATCACCGGGTTTCAGAGATATTTTATTGCCTAATAAATTTTACATGTTCAGCAACGAGTGATAAGTATGGTCTGAGAATCAAATATATACCAATGCTTTTTAGTTTAATATAAATATTGTTACTTCTTTTACATATGGATATAATTTAAAAATACATTTTTAAAGGTAAAGGTAAATAAATTATCTACTTTTATAATATAAACATTTTTATTTAAAAACATTGTTAAAGTACTAGTGCATAAAATGTACATGAGATCACTTTACAAGACATAGTTATTACAAAGCTCTTAATGCGCGACCAAAAGATCCGGGTTCGATTCCCAGCCGGGACTATTTTTTCTTTTTGAATTAGTTAATCAAGAACAATTTAGAGAACTAAATTTTTCTCTAAGTAAGAAAGATATAACTCAACATAACAAAGCAAAACTGTATAACAAAAAACATACTGATTGACATCAGCCAGGCAATTGTACCTTTGCTTTCTAAGGTTCGTAACAATTGAATAAATGTTAAATTTACCTGTTTTAACTAAACTAGACAACGCAATATCAACAGCACAAAATGTCATAGCTCTTTCGAGCCCACTGTTGCAATGAACCACTATCGGACCTTTAGAATGCGTTCGGCAGCCATTATCCAATTTCCTGTTGACCAGCCATCGATCATGTGTCATTATCATCAGTACCAAGTGAAGAAAATCTGTCTCTTCTGGAAAAGTGTAATCCTCTTGCCATTTTTCGTACAAAAAGTGAGTGAGTTTCAAGCTACCTCCTTCCTTTTGTCAGAAACAAAATACGTCGAAAGGATTTGTCGAGAGCACCATACCATTCTCAACATGCAGATAAGCGGTTCTTATAAAGAATGTAAGAAATTGAAAAATATTAAGAAGAATCGGTTTCAAAACATCGAATGTTGGGATTCTACTAGGGTGTGTTTAAAAAAACAGAGACCTAACTACATCCATGCGAACTATGTTGATGGTTTTGAACAAGTCCGGAAATTTATAGGGACCCAATAACCGATGAACAACACACTCGAGGACTTCTGGAGCATGGTTTGGCAGGCTGATACTAGGGTGATTGTGATGTTGCATGGTGCCGACGCACCTGAAGTGCCCACTGTAAGTGACTATTCTGAATTGAAAGGATTTACAGTCATCGTAAAAAGTATCGTTTTGCAAAATGATTACGTTGAAATGGTTATGAATGTATTTAATATTAAGAGCATACGATCAAGAATTGTTCATATTTTCAATTACCTGAGCTGGCCAAAAGAAAGTGTTACTGACATATTGACGCTTACCAGTTTCATAAAAGTAGTGAATGACAGGCAAGCGCATTACGATCAACCCGGCTTTATGACTCCGCCGGGTCCAATCGTGGTCTACAGTACCACAGGCATCGGGAGAGCTCCAACGTTTTGTGCTGTAGATATCTGTATATTTCAATTAGTAAACTCAGCAATGGTATCGATACCATCAGTTGTATTTGGTATTAGACAACAAAGACGTTCAAGCTTCGAGTCTTTAGACCATTATGTTTTTATCAATAATGTGATAGTTTATTTCCTAGCGGCTATTCCACCGAATTGTGAGTTATTCTTTCGATTTCTCTGTAATCGCTCACTTTGAAACGCACTTTTTTTATCAGGTTCACCGGGGTCAATTTGAAATGAACTTCAATTATTTATAAACTTTGCTTCGAGTAAATTAGTCAACAAACGGTTAAATTCCATCATTGTTTGTGTTAAGTTGCTACCTTACATCATTACAGGAAAATATTTTAACATTAATGACGACAAACCACAAAACGGCATAAATAATGAATAATACTCATTATCAAACTGAAAATACGTAGCTATCATTGTTACGACGCTAGTATAATAAAATCTTTTAACACGGTAACACTCCTGCTGGTAGTTTTGACGCTTGCTCCTGGGTCAGCATTCATTACGATGGCTGGCATCTCCTTCGAATTTCTTAGTGTCAGTGAATACATACAACGAGCGAGAAATCCGCAATACATGGATATTATCTTTCAAGAATACTTGAACATTATGAATACACCTATCCAAGGTACCTGTGAAATCTTTTACTTACCGAAAAACAAAAAGAAAAACCGAAGTCCGGACTATCCATGTTGGGACGTTTCCCGAGTGGTGCTAAAATCCAACAACGGCTGGGATTACATCAATGCCAATTATATGGCTGGATTTGACGAGACGTAAATTTATAGTTACGCAAGAACCAATGGCAAAAACTTTCGATGATTTTTGGAGCATGGTTTGGCATGAAAACTCTCGGATCATCGTAATGCTGAATGGTACCAAGCAAGAATCACAACCTACAAGCCTCCAGTATTTCTGCGTGAACCAAGATCATATTAAGTTGAAAAGGTTTGTCATCATACAAGTAAGCATTAGGAGGGAATCCCATTACATGTACACAGAGTAATGAAGATTTTTCATAGACCAAGTGGAGAATCGAGAGTGATCCATCATTTCAAATACTTTGATTGGACAGAAACTGATGCTCCTGATGCAGGATTGATTCTTGACTTTCTGCGAAGTGTCCACAAGCAAGACCAGTATTATTTCAATCAAGCGCTGCTGCCTAACCAATTTCCTCCAGGTCCAATTGTCGTCCATAGTAATCTGGGTATCGGGAGAGCAGCTGCATTTTGCATCGCAGATATATGCCTTTTCCAAATAATACACACATTAAAGGTGTCAGTGCCGTTAATCGTGCATAAAGCCAGGCAACAACGACGATTCAGCATTCCGACTTTAAACCACTATATTTTTATAAATAATTTCATCCTTAACTTTCTGGCTACCATTAAAGTAAATCCTGAAATATACTTAGATTTCCGCTTTTACTTGACTCTAAAAGACACACAGCTGTTTTTGTTGTAGTATAGACCTATAATGTAAATAAATGATTAAAGTAACTGATAGTATTAACTGATGTTTTATTTATACTCAACCCCTTCATTTATGAATGGAGAGGAGGAAGTTTGTGAAATGTTTAGGCAAATTAAAGGTTTAACCTCCTAGCATATTATAATAATTTTAAACAAAAGAAGGAAAATAGTTTTGCTACCATTACTTTTTGTTAAAAACGCATATATTCTGTAAAATAATACTTTGATATAAAAAACGTGTTTTGTCGTGAATCATAAATTTCAATTACAATTGTCACTATATATTTTTGCAGGACAGCGATCGATAATGTCCCACTTGACGACTTTATAGTATTCACATTAGTAGGGGAGACTTAGCTTGAATTGACCAGTCGACTTTAAATTTTGATAGACTTAAAAACTTTCTTCATAGAAATCAAATTATTATGAACACAATAGAATCGAAGAGTAGAGTTTGTAATAAGTGGTAAGTAATTAAAGAAAATTATGCTACAATGATTTAATAGCTAGCATTTAAAAGCCTTGAAAATGTACTTTTTATACCGTTTTATAAACAACTATCTTTTATCGAAACTACAGTTTAATCATTCACTAAACTCACATTAATAATTGTATACAGTAAAAACAGCTACAAAATTAATATTCCTTAGGAGTGTGATATATTTTTCCCCCTTTCACCCATTGTATACATCATATTATACCATGTAATAACTCTAAAAATATCGTACCGGAAAGTCTGTTATAAGATAAATACGACCTAATTAGGTCTCAGTTTTGAACAACCATTACCAGCGACACCAGTGCCATATCCAGGATTAAAAAATATGAATTCTAAAAATGTGATTCTGGGAAATAGCTCCAGAAAATGGAGCTATGATTCAGCAATCAAGAACATCAAATTCGATCCTTCTGTAAGCTTCGTTGACGGGAATAACATCCCCAAGAAGTTTATGGTGGTGAAAAAATCAGCATCTGATTTTTCATATCCTAATTTTTGGGACTTGATATGGAAGACTGATAGCCGAGTTATAGTAAGATTTGACAAGGGAAAATCTATAAGACATCAATGGCTGAATAGCGATTCATCCCTGGCGTTCAATGTTGGACAATTTACAATATGGAAGAAGACTATTACCGATAAATATTACACTCAGATAATCTTGACTGTAAGAAACAACAAACAAAATAAATCAAGAAAAATAACGCATTACCAATACCACGAGTTTCCTGATCAACAGACACCCTTCTATTCTGCACAGCTGATATCTTTCTGGAAGATTGTGAACAAAAAGTATGCAAGCACCATTTCACCAGAAAAAAAGGAAAGCGGAATGTCCTATTCTTGCATTCGAACGAAAACACATTTTATAAATATTTCCGGGTTAATATTATGATCTGTAATATTTTACGACCGAGTCAATGATAAGTGACATTAATAACATTCATATTAAAGCACGGAATTTGAATGTCAGTGTGTTGTTTAAGGGAATGGCTTTCACTGAAGAAAAAGAGGTTTTAAATAGGGTTTAGAAGATTCAGGCAAGCTTTCTTTGAGGTGGCTTCGAGCAACTGTCTTAATTGTTGAATGAGAATGATAATGACAGCACATTAGTTGTTTTGTCGATTTGTAATCATGGATTGTACTGCTCAAATTATAAACAATGTCATAAGTAAACTGCAAAGAAAAAGAGGCAATAAATTCAATGTTATTAGTAAGTAAGGTTTACGGTTAGATGAATCAACTAATAATTGTAATTAAAATAAAGGTATTTTCTATGTGTCTTATGAATCTTTTTTAATTCAAGCCACTTATATTCTTAGTGGATTTAATACTTCACGAGATAGATACTAATGGTTCTCCATAAAATCCGAAATGGATTTTATTGAAAGGGATGTTATTCATAAACGAGCGTGCAATATCGCTAGATTTTGAGTATCAAGCAGCATAACTGTTTCCAATGTACCCATAAAAGGTATACACGGAGAGAAATGGATGGTAGATACCACTATACCAGTATGGGCGAGAACGCCATACAGTATGGTATCAAAGATTTTTGTCCATTATTAAACTGTACACATAGATGATTCGACCATGCGGGAATAGTAACATTGGCAATAGTTATCGCGGATGCCGCATGCTAGTATGGCCGTCAGGCCCATACTGGCTTGCTGTATGTACAATTCTTCTGGCAGGTAGACCTAGCCAATATTGTGATTTTAGCTACAACATTATTGGAGTAACAACAATGTTTATTTAATTATAAATGTAGGTTATGTCCGAAATATATTATATAAATGAAAAATGATATTAATTATTTGATTGACATGATTATTGTTTTTTTTTTTATTTTTACGCTGATATGAATTAATTTTAGTGAAGAAAAATAACAACAACAATCAATTAAAAAATTACAAGAATTTATGTCTGTCTTATTAAAAGTATGAGAGATTATTTAAAAAAAAATTATTCTATTTAAAAAAATAAAATGTTCTCAAAAAACCAATTATCTTAAAATTTATAGTTAAAAAATTATATTTATTAATTTATAAGAGTCGATTTGTTTTAATTAATTAAAATAAAATTGCAAGTGTCAATAACTAGGCCAGAGTCAATAACTGGCTCTTTTACCTTATATACACTGATAGAAGCATTTATTAACTATTAATAATTTAATTTATTTAAAGACAATTATTTAATTTATTAAATTTTAATGAATGTTTTTTAACATTTAATAAATATTTATTTGGGAGAAAAGTACATTGATGAATAGTTAATAATTATTTATTTATTAGTTAACAAATATTTATTAACAGTTGATAAATATTTTTTTGAGTAAATTTGTTTCCCTTTTAATGGCATATGATATGAAGATTGTTTATAAACAAAAATCATCTTTATAAATTATTTGCATTAATTATATTACATTATATTAACGTTTATTATAAAATACTAAATTCAGTCAATTCTATCACAGCTAATAATTATATTTTATATTTTTAAATATTGAAATCGTTAATTTATTTGGTGAATTGAATTATTATCATGTATTTTAGCTATAGAATCATAAGAAGTGTCAAAAGAAAATTACGTTAACTCTTAACAAATATTTATTAACATTTAATAAATCGTATTTAATAAATATTTTTTTAATTTTTAATAAATATTTATTAAATCCTATGATGTTAAAAAATCATTTATTAACAGTTACTAAAGCTTATTAAATAAAAACAAATCTTTCCGTCAGTGTTGTTTTGGTGGTAACACAAGAGTTTAATTGCTTAACACGCCAAAAATTATAGCGGGAACCGCTAGTACCCTTGCGTCAGCAGCAATGTAGTATGGGTCTCAGGACCATACTGTCTTGACAAGCCTGCTATGCATACGTGTAAAAAATACAATAGCACCATAACTATACTACATAGTAAATAACGCCATACTTATGGGGCTCGTTACAATACTGAATTGCAATATTACACAAACTATTTTAGTATCGGTCTGGAGACCATACTGACATTGTGTTAAACGCCATCCATTTCTCTCTGTGTAAGTTTCATAAAAATTAAAGTTTAGAGTTGATGAAAGATAAAACTCCAAGGTCAAGTCAGCAAGACCGTTTGCGACCTTAATAATCTTAATAATTATTGGTATCGAACATTGTTGACGTATTTTATGATCACAACGTTGACAGAAGGTAAATATGATACGGATTGACCCTATTCGTGATCCGGACTCGGCAGATCCAAACAGTGACAGAAGGTTACAACTACATGACTTAAGTGCTGTCAAAAAGACACTTTTAAGACGCTTCTGCATTATAAAAATCGAGGTTCAACATAACGGCCAGTTTCGCTTGTAGAAAATAATTTTTCAATTTTTTCTATTTTTTTCGGATTTAAATTCTTAAATTTCGACGTTGAACAGGTCCCTGGATAGAATTTCATTTGGAAAAGATTTTGCGACGAATATGTTACCTCACTTCAATAGAAATCCAAATGGTTTCAGTCACAAAATATTTACAGAAGAAACACGCTTGTTGTAATCAAGATATAATTTCTGGAGGAGTTGACATTGCAAGAGTGGCTGGCATCAACATCAAGCAGGTGTCATTCTTTGGGCGTTCAATACTATACGCGCCCTACTTACTAGTTATTGAAGACACTTCAACGGCGGGAGTCTATGGTCAAGTCGCTGCCATACGATAATTTAACATATGAATAATATCAATGTGCATCACTAACGGCAGCGACGTCACTAATGTCAACGGGCAATTTTGAATATTGCAAATCATCATCGCTACGAAGTACGAACTGTCGGGCTATCTTTATATTGTGCAATTATTATACTATTTCAAAATACAGTCCACACTTATTTCAAGCCAGAATTCCCGAGCTAGTAGCAAAGGCACTGGCCCCAACACCCATATTCATATATTTTTACATATTTTACTACAAATTTAATTTTTATTTTTTGTAGCTAAACTAAAGTAGATAGCAAAAAAATGAAGAGGAACTTTTTTGTGTAGATTTTTTCTACAACTTTTACTTGAAACTTTTTTTTCTATTTCCTACCGTTATTAAGTTATTTAGGTAGGTATAAGTGAAAGAAAAGAAATATATATATATATATATATATATATATATATATATATATATATATATATATATATATATATATATATATATATATATATATATATAATATATATATATATATCCATGAATGGTAAAGGACTTGCTGATAAATTTTGTATTGTTGTACTGCGGCATTTAATATATATGTTGCTATGCCACACTATCCTCCCTTTGTAACTTTTTTGAACTCCTTCCTTAAATTTCTTATACATGAAGTATATAATGAAGATACCGATTATTATTATTGAGATGCCCACTAATATAAAACCGTATCTCTCAAGTGTTTGCTCAAGATGCGAATTGGATGCGTTATTCGCCCCGTATTGAGCAATAATTACGTCTTCAGATTTTTTCTCAACATTGTATGATTTACCCATTTTGTACAGGTGAATTATTTACTATAAAAAATATAATTTAGACAGATTGAAATATATGTTATAACGTAGCCTTTCGAATGATGAAATATAATGTATTACAATTATGATAATATTATAAGCTCCAGTTTTACGTTGGCTCAGCAAAAGACGATTAGTTTAGTCAACAGATTTTTATACTACGTATATCATTAAGATTTGCTTGTTATCTATACCAATCGAGCTAATAATTGCTTTTATGACTATCACAAAAAAATCTTTTCAGTAATAATAATTAAAACATAATAAGCTCAATGCTTTTGATCTCTAATAGTTATTTAAATAGTAGTTTCTTACAGAACTAAGACTGATTATAAATGATAAATATTCTAAGAATTGTAAAAAGGTTAAGCCAAAAGATTATATGGTTAAGTTTTTTTTGATTTATGTTGTTTTTACGGGTGTTATTAATTATGTCAAGAAAAAGCCATGATTTCTTGACAAAGAAAAATACATAATATGCCTAATGTTGATATATATAAATTTTATTTACTCCTCAGAATTGTATCTCTAATGAAAATGTTGTTCATAGGGTCGTGACGGATTGATACCACAGAATACTTAGAGACAAACAGAAGACAATGTTCCATACAAGTAATATTCGAGCACAGTACACATAGCGCGGACGCGATATCTTGGACTGTTGCGGAACAAACTGTCCCGAATCATTCCGAGATATCGCGTCCGTGAGAGATGTCTATGTGTGCGTTGCTCGAATATCATATGTATGTAGATTGACTACTGTTAGTCTCCAGTATACTGTGTTGATACGATCGTGTGGGGGGTCTAGGACCCGCCTAAGATATCCCAAAAATATTTTTTTTAATTTTTCCCTTATTGCTAAGACCCTAAGAGCCCAGAAAATTAACCAGATATCTTACAAATCGAGTTTTTTTTCTCGTGCTGAAAGGGATACGGCACCTACGCAGTTATTTGATGCATCGGCTAAAAGTGCATAGGGCACGTTGGTTACTGGGAATGTCAACGTGACTGCGTTACTGAGACTGTTTTTGCACTGTAGGAATGCTTGTTCAGCATCAGGTGTCCACTAAATTACTGTTCCATTGTTCTTTTTAGCTTTATGAATGTATTTGTTTATTATTTCCAATTATTTTGTTGCTTTAGGTAAATGATTTTGATAAAAGTTGATCATACCTAAGAATTTTCGTAGCTGACTGACATTTGGGGCTTAGGATAGTCGACAATCGCCTGTAGGTACTTTAGATTTTAATGGTCTAATACCTGATGTAGATACCTCGTACCCTAGAAATTCTACACTAGAAGCATTGAATTTACATTTTTCTAAGTTTATCGTGATTCCGTAATCATTTAACCGCTGAAATACTTATTCTAGATGTTCGGCATGTATTTTGCTGTTTACTGAACTAAGCAAAATATCGTCGGGAAAACAGTATAAAAAATCTAAGCCTGATAAGACCGTATTTATCATAAAACGCTGAAACGTTTGTGTGGCATTTCGTAGGCCAAAAGTTAGACGTTCAAATTCATATAACCCGAATGGTGTGGTGATTGCGGTTTTACAGATATCGTTGGGATTAATCATAATATTATGATAGGGCTTTTTATATCGATTTTCAAAAATACTGTTTTTCCGGCTGAAAAATATGTAAAGTCTTGCACGCGAGGTAACGGGTGTCTATCTGGTCTGGTAACTGCATTAAGTGCACGATAGTCACCGACAGTGCATATAATATATGATGAGAGATAGCAGTGCCTTCCCAATTATAGGCTAACCACAGCTTATACACAACAAAGATTAATTATTTTAACCAAGTTTTTTGTTTAAAAAAATAATTGTTAAATAAGGACCCCGTGTAAATCCAGGCTCCTTTGAAGATTAGGCCAACTGCCGTCTAACAGAAGGTAGTAAAAGGTGACCGATTGGCTATGCGAATTACTACCATCGTGGCTACTAGATAGTAGATTTCTGCGATGTCTAGACTGGGTCTGGTATCACTGTCTTACATATTCCTGCCGCAATCGCGTCAGTGATTGTCACTCGCCTATCATGACATGATAGTAGCGCATCATTAACATCTTTGGTGTCTAGAGGCGGTGGTTGACTCTTTCCATCAGGAGAACCATCTGCTTGTTTGCTTTCTTATAAATAATAAATAAATAGATATTCACAGGACAAATTACACTTACTGATCTAACCCCAAAGTAAGCAAATTATTTGCTTGTTTTATGGGTGTTAGTCAAAGATACTAATACATAGAAATACATATATAAATACTGTTACATACATAATAAACACCCAAACCCAGAAATACAAACATCTATAATCATCACACAAATGCTTGTTCCTGTCGGGGATCGAACCCGAGCCCTGTCGATTGCGTAGTCAGGATTGCTAACTACACGACTAACGGGGCGGTCAAATTTCTTATGGTATAAAAAACAAGGATATTTTATTTATGAACTTACCAGGATCATTAAATGTAACTAAAACAAAATTATCTATCACAGAGGAGTTCGACTTATACACTGCATCAAATACATCTCTTGTTTTAGATTTTACAGCTGCTATATCTTCCTCCATAGACCCTGTATCGTCTATAATAAATGTCAAACTACTTTTTACTCGTTCCGCGTTTATTACGCATAAAATACTAAAAAACACTAAAATTTGTCTCATTTTTATAAACAAATTTAAGACGAAGGTAAAGTTAAATTATGTATTTAAAATTTATAAATATTTTGTAACAGATATATTAGAGCTTAAAACACGACAAGGCTATGACGGTCATATCTGTTTACTATGAAATATCAGCCGTAATTCACTGTTTATATACTTCTGATGAACATGAATGTGTGATCTAATTAAAACTTATAACGAGTAGAATTAAATGTAAGGGGTTTTCCCCGTATTTATTTGTGCTTTTAATTAAAATTAATCGGTGACAAGCGGTTTTCCGGTTTTCATTTATAGCAGTGGTTTCCACTTGCAACAAATGAAATTCCATTGTTGGTGAATACATTGTCTCAAGGTGATGTAGATTAAAAATGAAACGAATATCCTGTAACTATCCAGCCAATTAATTTTATTTCCTATGTTGTTCCGGGCTACCTTTGAAGAATATACCACCTATTATTCTCCTAGGCAGTTTGTAAAAGACGAATGATTGGCTATGCATCTACTACTAGCATCGGATTTTGAGGAGCTTGCACTTCTCAGACTGGAATGGCGCTCCACTATATGGAAAAAAGTAGATCATTTTGAAGATTTGCGACTAAAAGAACTCGACGTGAAGCGCCAAGTACAGAAGACGAGACCAAAGCGATCTTATAACTAAACCTATAACCTATAACGCAGCGGGCCAATTGTATTGCACCTCATGTGATCGAATTTTTAAAACCAAGTATGGATTCACAAGTCACATCAGCACTGAGCACGTAATGAACCTACCTAGAAACGTGTAAACAGTCGCCATAGCCGGACACAGTTTGGAGGTGATGATGATGACTAGCATAACTAACTGGTGTTAGTGTCCTGCATTGTCTCGCCCGGGTATTTAGCCACCGCCAAACCTATTACTCTCGCAATAACATCACATTTTGTCATCGTCGTGTTCCGGTTTGGAGGGTAAAGTATCCGGTACACGTATTATGCAAGTGGCATTAACATCCCACACACGGATAACAACGCATCGTCATCGTCCTTGTCTATAAACGATGGTTTTCTTTGCACAGGAGAGCCATCTGCACGGGTATTTGATACCAACGCTTTACATATTCCTGTCGCAATATCGTCAATGCTTGTCATTGTCGTGTTCCGGTTTGGAGGGTAAGGTAGCCGGTAGACTTATGCACGTGGCATTGCCATCGCGCCACACGGATAGCAACGCACCAGTAACATCTATGGTGTCTGTAGGCGATGGTTTCTCTTTCCATCAGGAGAGCTATCTGCTTTATTTGCTACGTTATGATATAAAAAAATATATACTACTCAGAAATCAGAAATACTTTATTCAATAAAACTTTTTACAAGTTATTTTGACACGTCAACGTATTTTTTAAAAACTACTACCGGATCGGAAACGCGGCCACACACTGAGAAGATCCGGCGGAAGAAACTCAGCTGGCTTGTCTTTTTTTTTCATATAATTGATTTTTTTACATTATCACAATATTACAAAAAATATATATGAGATCGGTATGAGGAGCAATTAATCCCAGGCTTATTTGTCTTCTAAATAATCGGAGATTTTATAATATCCTTTTTTACACAGTTTTGTTTTAACACATTTTTTAAATTTATTGACTTTTAGATCTTTTATAGTTTCGGGATGTTTATTGTAAAAGCATATACATTGCCCCATAAAAGAGTTACTTATTCTGTGGAGACGAGATGCATGCACAACAAGATTGTTTTTGTTCCTTGTATTAAGTGTGTGTACGTCACCATTTTTTTAGTGTAAGGCTCAGTCATTTATTTTTAAATAATCTTAACCAAATAATCGAAACTAAATGGGTGGCATAATCAGTGTTAGTAGCACGGGACCGTTCAGGGATAGAGTCAGTGTTGTTAACTAACAGGAAGATACGATTAAATTCATTCTAATTAAAGTAATTTGCGTTGTGTAAAATATTTGCGAAGGGGCTTTCCCACGTCTGATTAATAGTGTTAAATAGTTTTAAAATATTAATAGCATTTAATCCAATTCATAACGAGCATTTAAATTATGCTCCCAGTTCTTTTATATCGTATGATAGCAAACAGCGACTGCTTTCCTGACGGAAAGAAATAACCAACGCCTATAGACAACAAAGTTGTTAATGGTGCGCTGCTATCTGTATGACGGGCTTTTATTGCCACATGAGTAAGTTTATCGGATAACTTACCCTCCAAACAAAAACACGGTGGTGAGAAGCATTGACGCTATTGCGATAGGAATAGGTAAGGAGGTGGTATCAGACCCGGGTGAGACGTTGCAAAACTCTACCACCTAGTAGTCACAATGGTAGTTACTCGTGTAGCTAATGTTTCGCCTGCTACGAACTGTCTAGCAGAATGGCAAATGGTCTATTCTTCGTAGAAAACCTGGGCCAACCAAACACGAGAAAAAATTACACATAGCGTGGTATAACTCGATTTCTTGCTGCTTGATTTTGATTGACTGGAATATTTGGCGTTATTGGCAATCGACTTCCGAAAAAGGAGATTTAAGTATGGATTATTATATTTTTATTTGTACTTATGGCATTAAATTAAAAATGTTTTTGAATGCCCGGGAATGAATTAGTGCCCGGTTGGCGATAGGCTTGCCTATCACATTGTGTGGGAGTAGGTATCTTCGGCTAATCGTTTGTATGCTTGTTGTACCTTTGCCTACCTCTTCGGGAATACAGGCGTGAAGATATATACTTACAGCATAACTCGGCATAATATTTAGACGGATTTGCGATTTTTTTCTTGATTAGAAGAATATACTTTCCTTTTGGTCCAATTTTTCATTCTCGCCGTGTTGGTTCGAGCTCCTTTGAAGATAGAAGATCAACTGCTGTTCTGCCAGGCAGGTCGTAAAAGGTGACCGATTGGCCATACGTGTCACTACCATCGTGACTACTAGGTAGTATAGTTCTGCAACATCCCGCGCGGGTATGTAGTACCACCGCACTGCTTGTCATTATCATGTTCCGATTTACAAGCGCCTAGGTAGGTACTTTGAGAGATTTCTTTAACAACCATAAATAATAAACAGCTTATCAGCTATCATCCCGAAAACAATGAAATTTTGGGACTGGAATTTAGGTCGGCAAACTTCTGAACGTATTATTACCTGCAGCTGTCAGAAGCGTGTGAAGTGGCGTTAGCGCAGCGGAAATGACCTACGTTGCAACTAGGTGTTTGTTTACCAGGTGATTTTTATGATGACACGAAAATTAGTTAGCTTGATAGACCGTGGTCTCAGAACATTTTTGTTTTTGATTAATAACAAGCTAAATATTTGTGAACAACTTCGTTTTGACGAGATGCCCATCTTTTCTCTCTACGAAAAATCTCGAATCGAGTAAATAAAATCGGTAACTAATAAAGAAGGGGGCCTCAAATATGTCAATTTTGTAAAAAAAAATTGATTGAACATATACAAGCGATTAAATGAAAAACTGCTTGTTAGCGATCAAGTCTTTAATGCCAGCGTTCCCAAATTTCGTTCGGGATGGAAGCTGGTTAGCTGTATATTATTTATGGTTGTGAAAGAAATCTCTCAAAGTACCTGCCTAGGTGCTTGTAAGCTTTAAAGCGGATCCAAAACGTGATAATAAATCCTCTGAGCCACCAACTTTCAATCAGTGTATCGTATTTCCAAGTGGGCCATGAATTTTACGCGGCATCAAAATCATGAGTAAAAAATGTTTGCTAAATAAATAAGAGTACCAAATGTGTAACCTGGTACACTTGGTTAGTTAGCCAACTTTTCATCGGTGTACCGTGAAACATTGATGAAATGAAAAATGTGCTGGTGAAACCAAAAGGTGGAAGACGTTGGTTACCTGTGGCACCGTAGGATTTATTACCATTGGCCAATCTTGGATGTAGTACCCCAGTAGTAGAGGCGCTTCAAGAAATGTCAGTGCAATATCCGATCAAAAATTTTAATTATGTCTAAACAATGGCCATGACATTTTCCCTTCATGCTACGTATCATGAAAGAAAGCTAAAACTTGGGTTGAAGAGAGCATGAAGTCAACGAATAACGTTAGTAGGTGTATGTAGGATTTTAAAAGGTGCTCGAAACAAATATTAACATATATTATACGTTTTATTATGTAACTTTTGATATATCGCCAAGAGTTTTAGCGGTTTTATAGTCTATTCCAAAACGAGATGTGTAATTAAACGCAGCTTCAAATTCAATAATATTGCAGCAATAAGTAAAGCCTCTTGTTACGTTTCTCCACTGATTATTTTTCATCCATTCAATTTTGTCACAAATATCTTCACAAAGTACATTTTTTATGGCTTCAGACTCAGTCAAGTGTGGTATATTTACTTGAATTATAGCTAAGGACGCTTCATTTTCTAGATCTTTAATAACCTGAAAAAAATCCCCGTACTAAAATTATGCAATATTGCAGTCCACACAGTGACAGGACGACGACTGGCACTACGTGGCATCGACATGTTACGCTAAATGTGGACGATCTACGTTGTGCTACCACAGTCACAAACCATATAGGATGAAGTGTTACACTTGTAGACTCCACTCCACTCCTGAATAATTATTGTCGCAAAACAAAAATAATGTAAACAACAACGAATACAACGATGTTTATAATTGTGCGTGCGCTGCGTGAATGAGCCATATCAACGAGGCGGCGAGGTACGGGCGAGGGACGTACCGACCGGATACCTCTTTTATCTTATATTACAATGTATCTATATATTACAATGTTATATTTTTAAGTTATATAATTACTGTACTGTTTTCCTAATAAAATAAAATAAAATAAAATTAAATAAAACATTGCCCTGCCGTTCATTCTGTGTTCAGTAGTTTCTTTCAGTGTTCGGAACGGAATGAATCATACTGCAGCTTATGCCAATTATTTGCGTAACATAATTCGTCCACATTAACCGATATTGACACGTGTGTCTGATACGGTCACGGTATAATGTTTGGTAAATTATCACAAAATATGTGAAACCACGTGCCAGACTTATAGAACGCGAGCCAGCGACAGATTTTATGACCAAGTTCCTCTCTGGCGATGACTTCTAAAATGCTTCTGATAGTAGTATCGTGAAACAGCTTTGCTGTATTTCGGAGAGAAGGGCAAGACAGGTAGTGTAATTACTGGCACTGAGACTTAACACCTAATGTCTCAGGATAGGCAACGCATAAGCGATTAACCTGGGCCAGTTCCAGGTAAAATTGTTTATGTTCATTGGCGACGTCGACCACTTACCATCAGGTGGCACGTTTGCCAGTTTGCCTATCCAAATAACATAAAAAAAAAACGTCAGCTGCGGCACAGTGGGTGCGTTAAGCAGAGGTAGTCTCACACTCACGTTGAAAAAAAATTAATTTTAATCATTTTCTGATTATTTTTTTTATATAATTTGACATTTATTTTACCGAGATACTGCCAGCTGACGTATTTATTTATTTACATCATCATGACAACTGTTATTTGACAAATGATATTGGGCACATTTTACCCGCTTTGTCAAAGTTGGCGTACACAAACCAAATATGTTTCTAATGAAAGAATTAAATCCCACTTTTCCCCAGTACCAGCTCCTACTACATTTTCACTGTGTATCTGTTTTAATAACCTTTCATCTATCATTCTTTGTACATGTTCGAACCAATGGAGCATGCAGTTTTACACCGACTCATTATTAAGTCGACTTTATTTCAGGCCTAACTTCCCGCTCGCCACAAATTAGTGAGTAAGAAACCTATTATTATTTATGTTGATTATATCTTTTACGCCATTTTTAAAAATATTTATCTATATATTTCAATAAAGAAAGAGGTTTACCTATGTTTACCTATTTTACACAATGCCTAGATAAAAAATAAGTCAGCTTTTTCGGTAGTCTGAAACAGCCGTTGAAAATATACTTAAGTTGGCTACCCAGCAAATAATAATGAAGAAAACTATACTGAGGAATCAAGCATTTAATGCTTTCAGCGTTTAGCCTTGCAGAATTCTCAAATTTTGGCGAACCACAAACGGAAATCAAGCACTGAATATTCTCATTGTTTGGCCCAACGGTGTTCCTGAATTTTGGCGAACCGTGGACCGAAACCAAGCGCTAAACGCTCTCAACGTTTGGCCTCGCCAAATTCCCGAAAATTGGCAAACCGTCGGGAATATCAGTAGGCATGTTTTTTTTCTAAAAAGTAGACCTAAAAATATCATGTACACAGAAGCTATAAATACCTACAACAAAACTACTACTAAATACCTATATATTTACCTGCACAATACTTTTACTCAGCGTTTCCTTAATATTCCTGTTCCCGTGATGTTTTTAACTTGAAGATTGTTACTGATGTAAACCGATTTTCAAAAATCGAGTTTTCACGAGATCTCCACATTTTGAGAAACTAGGAAGCTTATCTGACTAGTTTCATGATGACAGCACGTCATATGTATGTGTGTGAAAACCTCTCATAACGTTTGAACGACTTGAACGATTGAAACGTGGTTGACGTCACTCGATTTGGTTTCACCAAACTTAGACGTCCCGAAAATTTCAACAGATTTAAATAAAACTCAAAAAGTCGCCAGATCTTCAATAATAACACCGTTTAAAAATACGTTCGTTTCAACGAACTGTGGAGACGAGCATCCTCAGTATTAAGGTCACAGAAAAACTGAATAGTAATAAGATTAGAAAAAAAACCTAAGTACTAGATGTAACGCATTACACACAATGTCTAAAGGGGAAATGGGCTGGTCATATTGCCCGCTACTCTAAAGGCAGATGGCCTTATCGCGTTACGAAATGGAGAGGTCCTGCAGAATAAAGACAAAAACCTAGACCACGAGCTCGCTGGAACGACGAACTGGTAAAATTAGTGGGAAAACTGGATGGAGGTCGCAAAAGACAGGAATAAATGGAGGCAACTGGAGGTGGCCAACATCCATCAACATTTTTTTAAAATTACATAAATTATTTATTATATATTAATATATTATTGACATAGAAATAAAGAGGCTTATTATTTAAATACTCTTGCTGATCATATTGTGATGTACTTATAAGTTTCTTAAAGTAATTGCATTAAATATTACTCTAAAATTAATACATTATATTTTAGGTCTTTCCACAAATTAACGCGGATGAAATCGCGCAACATTTATACGTACAAATAAATTGAAGTGTATGTAATATCGAGATAACAGCTATTTACTAAGTGCATATATAAATGTTTGCAAGTTACTGGTACAAAAAAAACACATTAAAATATTATATGTCCGTGTACATGTCTGGATCTTTCTGTTTGTTCCTGCTAATTTTCAAAAAGGCTTAACCGATTTTAATGAAGCTGATTCTGACGTATATAATTATATAAGGAGTAAATTATCTTACTATTATTTTAGAAAAATATTTGGCTTTCCGTAAAAAACCTTAGATCTTAGTACACATGGACGAAGTCGCACTGCTAGTATATAAATATGGGTTTTGGTCTCCCCGATATTTATATATTTACATTGTATACCCGTTTGGTCGACCGATCTATTGTCATTATTTCTATAGAAAGATAGCTTAGTAGCTAATATTGTTGATGTTTGAGTATGGTAAATATAATTTAGTAGAACGTAAAGACGTTTGTTTTTTTTATTGAATTTGCATATGAGCGAGTGGGCCACCTGATGGAAAGCGGTCACCACTGCCCATGGACATTTACAACATAAAGGGTTAGTTGCCAATGCGAAGCCGGCTTTTAAGGAATTTGTTGATTCTCCTCTTAAAAATCCCAATATCGTAGCTACTCGGAAAAACCGTGTGAGGTAAACTGTTCCAAAGCTTGACTATTTGTATAAAGGTACGTGCAAATCGAACAGTCGTAGATGACCAATCGTCAAGATAGTGTGAGTGGAATCCCTCACTAGGGCGTGTAGTGCGTTGGCGGAACGAGGTAGCCGGTATTAGATTAAAAAGCTCATCAGAACACTCCCCATTATATAAGCGGTAGAAAACACATAGAGAACCCACATCTCTCCGGTGGCTAAGGGGTTCAAGACCACTAGTAAGAGTGGGGCTGTCGACAAGGCGCTCCAGTCTGCGTTGTATTTTGTCGAATTGCAGGGTTTGATACTGGGGTGCACCGGCCCATAGGTGCCTACAGTACTCCATGTGCGGTCGGACTTGCGCTTTGTAAAGCATTAGTATATGGGCAGGAGTGAAGTACCGTCTAGCCTGATTTAATATCCCCAGTTTCTTGGAAGCTAATTTAGCTTTACCCTCCAAATGGTGACGAAATAGAACGTCATTTGCAATTTCAACGCCTAAAATATTAATGCTATTAGAGATGTTAAGGGGAGTGTTCTGGAATATTGGAGCTTCATTAAAAGGATTCCTTTTACTGGAAAACGCACAGGCTTGTGTCTTGTGGGGGTTAAATCGGACAAGGTTTTTCTAGCCCCAATCTGAGACCAGCTCCAGAGATGTCTCGATTTCTGACACCAGCCTACTCACACTCTCATTTATTTGTGCCTTCGAAAGATTCGCACAGCCTGTGTATATAGCATCTTCCGTACTGTCGTCTGCATAGCAATAAATGCTGCTGTTTTGCAGCATATCATTGATGTGCAGAAGAAACAGCGTAGGTGATAGTAGTAAATGAAGCAAATACTTTGTATCTTCACGCCCATATCCCAGGCAGAGTTACAAACAGTGCACTCACGATTAACCGAAGATACTTAGTCCCACAACGTGATAGGTGCAAGCCTATTGCCAACCGGTCACTTATCCAAATTATCTGAAAACTGAAAAAACACTTGTTTTAATAGCCGGACCCGGGAATCGAACCCGGGAACTCACATGGTCAACATCGACACCTGTAAATAATTGAAGCCAGCTGGCACTTACAAATTCTTCGATCAAGAAATATATTGTGTCGCTCAGCAATAGACCCTACGCAATTGGGTTTTGGGGGACTAGAAACTAAAAATTTTTCAAGTCCTTAGATTATAATAAAATAATTGGAAATAATTATGAAACATAAAAACACCCTAGTCATTACAAGTGTACCATAAAAAATCTAGAAAAATATTGAGCTGGATGTAGTGGCCTTGTGGAACGCCAGCTTTGATTGTTTCCGCTTTAGAGCATACGCCATCAACAACGACTTGGATGCTGCGGTCTTTCAAGAAGCTGGCGATCCACGTTTGCAGTTTCGAAGGCAAGCCATAAGATAGTAGTTTTGATAGAAGTGCCCTATGCCAAAGCTTTAGAAATTAATAAAATGAGAAATAGCCCTCTACTATTAAATGAGAAAACAGAGTTAAATAGTTCCCCTTTGTTGAATATTAATATAAACTAAAATCATATTTTTCGGAAAAAAAATATTATTTGGTTCTTAACATATTTATTTTATATAATTTTAATTTGACATTTGAAAATCAATTAATTTAAATTGACATTTACCTTTGTAACAATCATTTCATTTTAATTTTAATTTATTTTATATAATTTTAATTTGACATTTGAAAATCTATTAATTTGACATTTAATTTTGCAACAATTATTTCATTTTAATCTAAAACTTAGATATTGACATAATTTGTAACGGTCACTGACATTATTTTATTTGTCTAGTTAGATTTTAATATTATTCCATCCCATTTTAGGGGAAAAAAATCTTCCCTTGGCAACATATATTAATGACGGTACTTGCAAAATAATTATTGTTTATCTATCTGATGTACATGTATTTAGTTGTCATCTTGCGTGTGTATTTGTCATGTTCAAAGAATTTATAAACTAAAAGCCCTGATGATGCTGTAACAGGCGAAACCTATGCTATGGTATGGCTTCACAACAATTAAAGGTTAGTTGTGAAATAGTACAAATGTTTGACAAAACCAATCTGCTGACTTATGCCAAACTCTTTAAGTAGCAATGGGACGCTTATTATTCTAACTCGTTGGCGCAACAGATTGTATCAGGCAATGGTCGGATGGTGCACTAAAGGAGCACTAACCGAGACCGAATGCGCAAACGCCAGCTCAAGGGAGAAAATTGTGCTCCAGGTTGTATCCTGAGTACTTCAAATAAGCGACATCTGACGGAGAGGATATTTGTGTCTCGGTTAGGAAAAGGATCGCCGGCTTTGCTGTTTCGAGGTGGAAATGAACAGCTTCTAAATTGGAATGTAAGCCCCTTATATTGCAAAGGTCCACTTGAAATGTGGAAGGGGTTGCCGCTGTAGAGAAACTCTTCTTTTTTGACTTGACCATATAATTTTGTAAAATTAATTATTTTTTTTTTAGAGAGAGGAGATCGGAATTGAGCGTCTCTGTCGAAAGGCAAGTCAAAGTAAGGCACTGGTAACTTGTTAGGTAGTCTGGGTTGTGTGGGAGGCTAGCATGGGGGACGGAAGGGCCCCCGATCCAATCCACAAAAAAATTGTCACGTTCCACTCCCATATCCCATTCCGGCGCGACAAACCTCCTGTGGGCTTTTTTCATTGGTGGCGGGACAGCCTCCTAAACCGGGACAGCCTAGGTTCGGGTCCCCTACGAACCAACGGGCGGCCAGCGGACAACCGTTTCATCGGGTCTCCCTGCCCCCCACGGCAACTATTTACGCCCAGTTACACTAATTTGTTTATTATGCGCTACGTACTCACACTTCGCCAGGGACAATTTGGGAATGGGGAACTGGTACCAGGCCCTACTGCCGGAACACACCATTGCGGTATTTGGCGGCAGACTCTAGTCTGGCAGTGGTCATATGCCAGGCGAACCCAGGAGAGGGCTCTACCACCCTTTATATTTTGGTCACTCGTTAGCACCGCCCAGGGGGCACGTGTAGGGACTCAATGGGTTACTACCTACGGACGTGAGTGACAGCCCCCCAAAGTGTTTTGTTTTCTTTTTTATGTTTTCAAAACAAAAAAGTTTCAAAAAAGTTTTTAAGTGAAACAAAATCATAGGTGGTGGTGGATTTTATTTCAAACTTAAAATTGAAATTAATCAACACAGCTAAAATGCCAGAACTTAACTCATAAATACACTAAGAAATTTAAAAAAAGAAACTGTATAAACTATTTACCACTACTACTACTTCTGTTGTCATAATTAAAAAATATTTTAAAAATGTATTTATAATTATATGAGGAAAGAAAAAGTATAACCTCATTCTTATCCTTGATCCTTAATATAAAAGTAAAGGTAAAATTAAAATTATTAATTAATTAACCTTTGTTAACTTGATGCATTCCGCCGGCCACGAGGTTCGGCAGGATAATTCCAGGACTTTTGTTCTGTGTTTCCAGTAATGCTCACTCTCCTCTACTATACCTAATTATTAACACCCAAACCCAGAAATATAAACAACTATGCTCATCATTCAAATGTTTGTCTCTGTTGGAAATCGAATCCGATTCCCATTGATTCGTAGTTAGGTTCGCTAACTGCTCGACTAACGGGGCAGTTAACCATTTATATACATTAAAGACGTTAATGGTGCATTAACGTCTTTGGTGTCTATAAATGGTTTACCTACCTTTACCTGCTATTTATTTATTTATTTACTTTTATGCACTAAAATTGTACAATGAAATGCATTCTCTGCCAGTCAAACAGCAAGTGAAGCAGAAAAATTTGAATAGGGAGTGTATATAAATATTTTAAATGGAAATAGAACTACAGTATGATGGGCTAAACGGAACAAAAAATAAATGATTACTAGGAAAAAGAATATAAATAGATACACTGTAACATATTTACATAAACTTATATTAATAAACAGTTTATTATGTATGTATACAGTCTATTATAGTCTATATACATACATAATAAACAAAATATTTAACTACGCAGGTAATTATAAAAAACGTATTTAGTCTGTCGACCATTGCAATTTCTTTTAGATACTTTGTTGATAAATAACAAGGAAAGCTAAGTGCTAAGATAATGGTTCGTTAACGCACGCTTGACAACTTTGAAGAGGACCTCCTTAATGTCAACTGGAAGAGAACTGCAGAGCTTAACGCCTTGAGTAAAGAAAGATTGGTAAAGAAAATCCGTTCGAGAGAAAGGGATGTGAGAAGAAAGATCTTTATCAGAACGGAGGGAAAGAACATAAGTGCTACACTGAAAGCAGAATGGAGATTTAAGATAAGTGGGAATGTTAAGGTATAGAGTATTAGGGAATATAACATGCGCAGCATTCTAAGTTCTCGGCGTTTATCTAAGGGTAGCCATTTAATTTTTGAACGAAAAAACGAAATATCATCAAATTTGCGTAAACTAAAAATAAAATCTATTCTAACTTCTAAATCGAAAATGGCTCTTAAGCATTGATATTATTGCGATAGTACATATGATGGAAGCTCTAAGCCCATATTGCAAAGCCCTGCTACATAGTTTTATTTTTTCCTCATTTAGTAAAATTTTATTTCGTCTTATAAAAAGTTAAATACTTATTTTCAGACACAGTAAATTGTAATATTGGTATCTAATATGCTATCACTTACCTTCCACAAAAATTTAGGTACTGGTTTTCTACGATTACTTTCATCTCTTACATATATTTCTGCATTTGACGTGTTGCTAGGTAATGTTAATTTTTGTGATGTGCCAGCCCAAACAACTAATTTATAGTCAAATGACATACATATGAATCTTATTCTTCTTTCAAGTTCTTCCCAATTCTGTAAGATTATCAATTTTATTAATAAGATATTTCATATCAAATGATAAATCTAACGAAATAGTCATTTTTGTTTTATATAACTTAAAAAACAATGACGATTTTGAAATCATGAGGATTAGATATTAATTAGCATACTGTCCACATTTTATCTATGTTCATCAAGTTGTTTCAGTTTAAAATAATAACAAACCTACATCATCATAGACACACATAGACGTAAACTTATTATGAGATTGCATCATCATATTCAAATATATGTAAACAAACTTACCTCAGTATTACACGTACTCCAATGAGGTACTAAATTCATAAAATTATCTGTTCCAAACAGAGATAAGCCTGGAAGTACATCACGAGGATTTACCAACTGTCTCTTCCGGAAACTACATTCATCATTTTTATGTGAAAAACTTTCTGAAGACCAATATTTCGTACTATTTTTTTCAACAATATAAGGTCTTGCAAAATTTGGGTCGTCTTTTAAGACCACATTAGAAATAGTCTTATCGATACTGAGTTTTGTATAGAGTGCTATGTTATTTTTTCTGTCGTAACAAATTTCATAGATTCCTACAAACTCTGTGTCTAGATTAAATCCAACATGAAATAATTCAAATTCATTTTGTGCAGGAATACATTGGGCACCAAAAGATTCAGTCACCGGTCGTATCTTCTCTTGACATCTAATTTTAGAGAATTCTATTACTTCTTTAGTATCCTTTATTGTGAAAAGAGAGTTCCCTAGGCATGAGATTAACACTTTATCTAAAGATTTTATTTCAGGATTTGAGAAATGGGTACCGGGACACATTAAATTGAAGTATCTGTGTTTCGGTATTTTAATAAAATTTTCTGATTTCTCAAAATGCGGCCATCTTTGTGAATAAGATAAAAGAAGCGGTTGATATTCGTGAAAGTCGGTATAAATGTTTACTGAACATTCTGAAAAGTTAAAATAAAACATTATATGTCACTCGTGAATGATTGAGATAACCAATACCTATGAATATCATACTTACATGTGCTGATGATGTCTTGTCAATTGTGTACCGGGGATTCATTTTATTTTTATATTTCATAAGATAGCAAACAAGTAGATCATTCTCCTGGTGGTAAAAGATAACTGTAAATGTTGCGTTGTTATCCGCGTGGTGGGATAGTAATGCCACTTATATTAGTCTATCGGCTTCCTTACTCTTAAAAACGCAACATGACAGCGAAAAACATCGTCGCTATTGCGACAGGAATGGATAATACGGTGGTAAAAAAACTCCGACGGGATGTTTTAGGACTCTATCATCTAGTCAGTAGTCATGATGGTAGTAACACCTTTTAGCCTTCTCTCGCCTTTGATGAGATGCCTAGCAGTAAAACAGTTAATCTTTTCTTCAAAAGGGGCCCGAGTTAAATCACATTTTCCAATAAGATGTGATAGCGTTACATAAAAGCGACGGGGCTCGGGCTCGATACCGACTGGGACAAGCATTTGTGTGACGTTTGCCCACGTCCCCGTTGTGTGTTTATTAAAAATATTCCAGTATTTATATATGCATTTCTATGTATTAGTATCGTTGACTAACACCCATAACACAAGCAAATAATTTGCTTACTTTGGAGTTAGATCAGTAACTATAATTAATTTGTCCCGTGAATATTTATTTATATTCTACCACGGTATGGTGTGCAAATATTTTAAAATTATAATTATATATCACGAAATTAAAAATGCTGTAAGTCGATTTTATAATTACTACCGGATCGGAACGCGGCCACACACTGAGAAGATCTGACGGAAGAAACTCAGCGGGCTAGTGCTTTTTTTCCAATTATAGGTTCCAAGTATAAGTACTCATTACAAATTACAATAAATAATTCACATCACAACACTTATTTCTATAATTTACAATATTTAATTTTTTGTTTAATTAAAGTGTTTACAATTTACCAAGTTTAAAGACAGACGAAAGATAATAGATAATTTGTATCAGTATGGGTGTTCCAAGTTGTACAGTTATGTGTTATATACTAGCGACCTGCCCGCGGTTTCACCCGCGTAGCTTTTGTTCCTCGTTGTTTTGGTTTATATACTAAAACCTACCTCAAGAATCAATCTATCTATTAAAATAAAACCACATAAAATCCTTTGCGTAGTTTTAAATATTTAAGCATACATAGGGATATAGTGACATAGGGTCATAGGGACATAGGGACAGACAAAGAAAGCGACTTTGTTTTATACTATGTAGTAATTTATCAACAATATCTATACAGGGTTACTTTTAAAGACCCGGCTAAATTTTAAAATTAGAAACTAAATATTGAAGTGACTCTAAGTACATTTTACCCGATCACTTTTAATTTGGTTGAAAGCACTAAAATATTTTGGTTTGAATTTTGCGTAATTGTCAATATATTCATAGGTTTTGTTTTTTATGTCGGATAAAAAGAAATTTTGAATTTTTCTTATTATTTTTTTATTACATAAATCGAACATATTATCGATTCTGAACAGCCTCTGAAAATTTGGCCGGACCTTTAAAAGTAGACCTGTATAAGGTGCAAAAATTACATATGACAATTTTATAAATCTAAATACTTTTAATTTAACAAGAGTAATTTTTAAATTTATACTAAGTTAAATTTATTAATTACAACGTTTTTCTATAATTATACAATAAAATAGTGATTATTATATTAATATCTAATTTTATCAGCAAAAAATTAATTTATATTATAATAAGGTTTGTCTAGTAGTAAATAAAATAGTTGTTTGTGGAATTTATTAAGAGGTAAGGATTTAAGACTATCATGAATATGATTATACATGTTAACTGTCATATAATAGGCATTTCTTTTAAAAATGTGGAATCTTTAGCTGGGCATATGCAGTTTCTCACTTTTCCCAAAATATGTGTTACATCAGTATTTGTTTTAAATAAATGTTGATTTTTTTTACAAATACGCTTGCCGGCAGAGTGTAAAGACAAGGTAATGATAGTATTTTAAGAGTTTTAAAAAATTGTTTCCAAGTATAAAGTTGATTCACATTTGTGTTTTATTTTATGTCATTTGTATTTTAAATATTTTGATTAAATCCACTGAGTTTCCCCAAATAGGGATTCCGTATTGCAATACAGATGAGACATATCCATTATATTTTATCTATGATGATTTGGATGTATTGACTTTATTGTAAATAGTTCTATGTAAGTAACTAAAGTTAAAATTGTGTAGGAAAGACAATGTAAAAGTGTACTAAAACTAATACTTACCGGTTTTCCATTTTTGAATATGAATTGTTCTCTTTTGGCAACGTCAATTTTATGAATGCGATTTCTTGAAATTGTGTTAGAGTATAGGAGCCCAAGAGGGGATTTTGATATTTACTCGAGCGCGTCAGATTATCATAGGAGAGGGTACCTCGCATACTGTTAAGGTTCACCAATAAATACAGGCCCTAATATAGACAATATTTTCTTTGCAACTTTGTGCCCCCCCCCCCCCCCGCTCCCTTACAATACACTTGAATCGTCAGATTTTCTAAATTTTAACTGGCAATTAACCCACCATACCCTAATCTAACGCGCTTCAGTATTTCCATATTACTCATATTTTTTAAATATTTTATTTTATCTTTAGATTTTTTCCCCACCTTTGAAATAAAAAACATTATATAACCTTTTATTTTTCCTATAATTTCATCTACAAAATCCAATAGGTCCCTACGGCGCTACGTACCTACGCTCGAGTACCTACCCATTTAGCATCTTAGGCTCCTCTACTATTACTTTTTAACTCCCGACACAAAACGAGGGGTGTTATAACTTTCAGGTATGTATCCGTGTATCTGTGTATGTGTGTACCTGTGTGTCTGTTCGTGGCATCGTAGCGCCCTGGCGGATGGTCCGCTTTGGTTGCATTTTTTGTTAAATGAAAGTCCTGTTTTGCGAGATGGTTATTAGCTATGATTCAATAGAATCTGTTCAGCCGTTTCAAGATCACCAACTCCTTTCTAATAAATGAATTGGTCTTGTTGCTGTAAGTACTAAGTTTGATTTCTGCTCATGATGACGAGGATCTGAAGATGAAGCTGAAAAATTGCTACGAAATTCATGCGTAGAATATAGAAAGAGATAAGATAGTCAAGTTCCAACTCGATGGATTTTTGATGACGTTTACTTTCTATTACATATAATGTGGAAGATCTGAAGATAGAACCGTAAGAGTGCCATTGTGACTATAGAAATGGCTAATATAGTGGAGTTTGGAGTAATTTCATTTGTTACAGTAAGTTCTTGATAAGGCTCTGAAGATTGAGCCGAAAAAGTGACATTGAAACCTCAAGAATGCAGATTCAAAATGCAACTACAATGAACTCCTAAACTAAATGAGGCAATGTTTTTGAATTAGCACTTAATTGTCTTTTATTGGAAAACACCTTAGTGCTGGACGATTTCTAGTACCTGATGATTTATTTAGTGAATTGGAATTGGAATTAGATAGATTTAGTGAATTGGAAGGTAGTGATGGGAACTTCTAAACTAAACAAGATATAGCTATCGAGTTTTGGATCTTTTGTTCTGTTTTATAAACATCGTGATCCTAGACGATTTCCGAGATCTTATAATAAAACTGGTGATGGACATCATACGAACTTTGGAATAAAATGGAGTAAATTTTTGCAAGGATTTTGAATTACAAAGGTTATCAGTGCTTGATGTTAGAACTGAAAAAAGTTAATAAGAACTTCAACGCAAATCCACATAAACTCATTGAATGTGGGCTGATTGGGTTTATTTTGACATACACTTTGGTAATGGTAATTTTTAGGATCTGATGATGAAACTAGATAAAATAAAACCATCAAGCAATAGACCAGATAAAACCATCGAGCTTAGATTCGTTTGTCCTGTTTTGAGAAATAATCTGGTAATAGATGATTTCAAGGTTTCGTTTGATTTGTTCTTTTAAGGATTTTGGAGCATGATGTTTTCCAGTGTCTGATGATAGAGTTGGAAGAAGTCCATGAGAATTTCTAAGCTAATCTAGAACAACCCATCGAACGTGGGCTAATTCAGTTTATTTTGACAAACACTTAGGTGCCGGATGTTTTCTAAGATATAATAATGATGGAACTGGAAGTTGGCCATCGGAGATTGGGCTGATATAGTTGGCCTTTATTACTAAGAGATACGCAGGGTTTGATAATGGAATAAGAAAGTGACCATGGAACTCCTGCACTAAAAAAAATAAGCCCACTGAGTGTGGTCTCATTTGTTATATTTTTCTTTGAATCAAAATGATTTCCAGGGTTACGCAGTGGAGCTGGCGGCAATGGGAGCTTTGCAATAAAATAACTCAAGCTCATTTAGTAAAGAACCATGGTAAACTTAAACTGATGCTGCAAGATGCCCTTTCGAAGATCATCAGGTCCTTTCATGTTTTGCTCTTAAAATGATGCATATGTAGCAGAATGGCGGTCTGAGCATGTGTCGGGGGTTTTTGAAATTTTTAATTTTATCTTGTTACTAAAGTTTTTATTATTTATGATGTAAACTTAAATTATTAGTTATTTTACACACTTTTAAGCTATTTTTATAATAAATTCTTTAAAAATTATCACATCTGTTTTAAAAATGATAGACCTATCTATCATTTTTAAAACAGATGTGATAATTTTTAAAGAATTTATTATAAAAATAGCTTAAAAGTGTGTAAAATAACTAATAATTTAAGTTTACATCATAAATAATAAAAACTTTAGTAACAAGATAAAATTAAAAATTTCAAAAACCCCCGACACATGCTCAGACCGCCATTCTGCTACATATGCATCATTTTAAAAGCAAAACATGAAAGGACCTGATGATCTTCGAAAGGGCATCTTGCAGCATCAGTTTAAGTTTACCATGGTTCTTTACTAAATGAGCTTGAGTTATTTTATTGCAAAGCTCCCATTGCCGCCAGCTCCACTGCGTAACCCTGGAAATCATTTTGATTCAAAGAAAAATATAACAAATGAGACCACACTCAGTGGGCTTATTTTTTTTAGTGCAGGAGTTCCATGGTCACTTTCTTATTCCATTATCAAACCCTGCGTATCTCTTAGTAATAAAGGCCAACTATATCAGCCCAATCTCCGATGGCCAACTTCCAGTTCCATCATTATTATATCTTAGAAAACATCCGGCACCTAAGTGTTTGTCAAAATAAACTGAATTAGCCCACGTTCGATGGGTTGTTCTAGATTAGCTTAGAAATTCTCATGGACTTCTTCCAACTCTATCATCAGACACTGGAAAACATCATGCTCCAAAATCCTTAAAAGAACAAATCAAACGAAACCTTGAAATCATCTATTACCAGATTATTTCTCAAAACAGGACAAACGAATCTAAGCTCGATGGTTTTATCTGGTCTATTGCTTGATGGTTTTATTTTATCTAGTTTCATCATCAGATCCTAAAAATTACCATTACCAAAGTGTATGTCAAAATAAACCCAATCAGCCCACATTCAATGAGTTTATGTGGATTTGCGTTGAAGTTCTTATTAACTTTTTTCAGTTCTAACATCAAGCACTGATAACCTTTGTAATTCAAAATCCTTGCAAAAATTTACTCCATTTTATTCCAAAGTTCGTATGATGTCCATCACCAGTTTTATTATAAGATCTCGGAAATCGTCTAGGATCACGATGTTTATAAAACAGAACAAAAGATCCAAAACTCGATAGCTATATCTTGTTTAGTTTAGAAGTTCCCATCACTACCTTCCAATTCACTAAATCTATCTAATTCCAATTCCAATTCACTAAATAAATCATCAGGTACTAGAAATCGTCCAGCACTAAGGTGTTTTCCAATAAAAGACAATTAAGTGCTAATTCAAAAACATTGCCTCATTTAGTTTAGGAGTTCATTGTAGTTGCATTTTGAATCTGCATTCTTGAGGTTTCAATGTCACTTTTTCGGCTCAATCTTCAGAGCCTTATCAAGAACTTACTGTAACAAATGAAATTACTCCAAACTCCACTATATTAGCCATTTCTATAGTCACAATGGCACTCTTACGGTTCTATCTTCAGATCTTCCACATTATATGTAATAGAAAGTAAACGTCATCAAAAATCCATCGAGTTGGAACTTGACTATCTTATCTCTTTCTATATTCTACGCATGAATTTCGTAGCAATTTTTCAGCTTCATCTTCAGATCCTCGTCATCATGAGCAGAAATCAAACTTAGTACTTACAGCAACAAGACCAATTCATTTATTAGAAAGGAGTTGGTGATCTTGAAACGGCTGAACAGATTCTATTGAATCATAGCTAATAACCATCTCGCAAAACAGGACTTTCATTTAACAAAAAATGCAACCAAAGCGGACCATCCGCCAGGGCGCTACGATGCCACGAACAGACACACAGGTACACACATACACAGATACACGGATACATACCTGAAAGTTATAACACCCCTCGTTTTGTGTCGGGAGTTAAAAAGTAATAGTAGAGGAGCCTAAGATGCTAAATGGGTAGGTACTCGAGCGTAGGTACGTAGCGCCGTAGGGACCTATTGGATTTTGTAGATGAAATTATAGGAAAAATAAAAGGTTATATAATGTTTTTTATTTCAAAGGTGGGGAAAAAATCTAAAGATAAAATAAAATATTTAAAAAATATGAGTAATATGGAAATACTGAAGCGCGTTAGATTAGGGTATGGTGGGTTAATTGCCAGTTAAAATTTAGAAAATCTGACGATTCAAGTGTATTGTAAGGGAGCGGGGGGGGGGGGGGGCACAAAGTTGCAAAGAAAATATTGTCTATATTAGGGCCTGTATTTATTGGTGAACCTTAACAGTATGCGAGGTACCCTCTCCTATGATAATCTGACGCGCTCGAGTAAATATCAAAATCCCCTCTTGGGCTCCTATACTCTAACACAATTTCAAGAAATCGCATTCATAAAATTGACGTTGCCAAAAGAGAACAATTCATATTCAAAAATGGAAAACCGGTAAGTATTAGTTTTAGTACACTTTTACATTGTCTTTCCTACACAATTTTAACTTTAGTTACTTACATAGAACTATTTACAATAAAGTCAATACATCCAAATCATCATAGATAAAATATAATGGATATGTCTCATCTGTATTGCAATACGGAATCCCTATTTGGGGAAACTCAGTGGATTTAATCAAAATATTTAAAATACAAATGACATAAAATAAAACACAAATGTGAATCAACTTTATACTTGGAAACAATTTTTTAAAACTCTTAAAATACTATCATTACCTTGTCTTTACACTCTGCCGGCAAGCGTATTTGTAAAAAAAATCAACATTTATTTAAAACAAATACTGATGTAACACATATTTTGGGAAAAGTGAGAAACTGCATATGCCCAGCTAAAGATTCCACATTTTTAAAAGAAATGCCTATTATATGACAGTTAACATGTATAATCATATTCATGATAGTCTTAAATCCTTACCTCTTAATAAATTCCACAAACAACTATTTTATTTACTACTAGACAAACCTTATTATAATATAAATTAATTTTTTGCTGATAAAATTAGATATTAATATAATAATCACTATTTTATTGTATAATTATAGAAAAACGTTGTAATTAATAAATTTAACTTAGTATAAATTTAAAAATTACTCTTGTTAAATTAAAAGTATTTAGATTTATAAAATTGTCATATGTAATTTTTGCACCTTATACAGGGCTACTTTTAAAGGTCCGGCCAAATTTTCAGAGGCTGTTCAGAATCGATAATATGTTCGATTTATGTAATAAAAAAATAATAAGAAAAATTCAAAATTTCTTTTTATCCGACATAAAAAACAAAACCTATGAATATATTGACAATTACGCAAAATTCAAACCAAAATATTTTAGTGCTTTCAACCAAATTAAAAGTGATCGGGTAAAATGTACTTAGAGTCACTTCAATATTTAGTTTCTAATTTTAAAATTTAGCCGGGTCTTTAAAAGTAACCCTGTATAGATATTGTTGATAAATTACTACATAGTATAAAACAAAGTCGCTTTCTTTGTCTGTCCCTATGTCCCTATGACCCTATGTCACTATATCCCTATGTATGCTTAAATATTTAAAACTACGCAAAGGATTTTATGTGGTTTTATTTTAATAGATAGATTGATTCTTGAGGTAGGTTTTAGTATATAAACCAAAACAACGAGGAACAAAAGCTACGCGGGTGAAACCGCGGGCAGGTCGCTAGTATATAACACATAACTGTACAACTTGGAACACCCATACTGATACAAATTATCTATTATCTTTCGTCTGTCTTTAAACTTGGTAAATTGTAAACACTTTAATTAAACAAAAAATTAAATATTGTAAATTATAGAAATAAGTGTTGTGATGTGAATTATTTATTGTAATTTGTAATGAGTACTTATACTTGGAACCTATAATTGGAAAAAAAGCACTAGCCCGCTGAGTTTCTTCCGTCAGATCTTCTCAGTGTGTGGCCGCGTTCCGATCCGGTAGTAATTATAAAATCGACTTACAGCATTTTTAATTTCGTGATATATAATTATAATTTTAAAATATTTGCACACCATACCGTGGTAGAATATAAATAAATATTCACGGGACAAATTAATTATAGTTACTGATCTAACTCCAAAGTAAGCAAATTATTTGCTTGTGTTATGGGTGTTAGTCAACGATACTAATACATAGAAATGCATATATAAATACTGGAATATTTTTAATAAACACACAACGGGGACGTGGGCAAACGTCACACAAATGCTTGTCCCAGTCGGTATCGAGCCCGAGCCCCGTCGTTTGCGTAGTCGGAGTCGGTAACCATTCGACCAACGAGGCGGTCAAATGGTATATATAATATGTTGGTAACTTAATCACATTTTAATTACTTGTAACTCATATATGCTGGCAAATAAATAATTTCTTTTCATTTTATTTCATTTTATTTATCACAACTCTTACTTCCGTTACCGTTACTTCTCTTTCAAATAATCGAACTTTAGCTTTTTTCGCATCAAATTGTAAACCCATATTCTTACAATCATTATTCACAATTGTAACCAGTGTTGGAAGCTCAGATGGAGTGGAGTCTAAAATTATAGTGTCATCAGCGTAAAACAGGCTACTTACCATTAGATCAATAATGCAAATTCCCCTATTCAATTACTCTTTCTCTTTGGATCTTTGGAGACACATATCTAGATATAAGATAAATAGGCGAGCTGACAACAGACAACGCTGTTTGACACAAATATTGACATTGAATCAGGGTGATTTGCCATCTACCCACACACATGCTTTGCAATCCCAATATATAGATTGCACAATACGCAGCACAAGCTCATCTATTCCATTACTGGATAAAGTGTCCCAAAGTTTCTTTCACACAATTCTACCAAACGCTTTCTCCATATCCACAAAGCAGCAGAAAACCTTGTGGCCTAAAGCCAGATGTACCTCTACGATGTTGCGGATTGAGAAAACTTGATATATATATATATCCTCTACCAGATCTAAAACCCTCTTGCGCCTCTCACAACATTTCTTCGAACTTCCCTTGCATTCTCCTTTCAATGATTTTTCTATACACCTTCGATGCTAAGCTAATCGAACTAACGACCTTGTAGCTCTTGCATTTTATACGTAAACCCTTGCCTTTATACAATTACACGATATCACCATATTATTTATATTTATGTGTTATAGTCACTTACTATAAAACTTAATAGTCAGTGGTTCTTAACCTTTTCTTAATGTTAAACCACTTTACGAAATATCTGCCTTGTGATGATACTGTTTGGAGGTAATATAGGTACTTGTATAGTAAGTGAATAAAATGTTGTGTTGTAGTTATAAATAAACCACCGAACTACTTCAGGGACCACCAGTGGTTCGCGGACCACCGGTTAAAAACCACTGAATTAATCGTGAATCACAAAATTAGACAGACACGATTCAGTTCGTGTTTTAATACAAATTAAAATACGAACTGAACCGTGTCTATCTAGATATATTAATATTTTGGAGCATAGTTCGGTGAGTATTGTTCATATTGGAGATATTCCAATTAAAGCACCTGTAATTTAGCGAGATGAATTTTACCAACCTGATACCGTGTATTGCTTGTTACCTGCGATAATCGAGGTCGAGAGTTTTCCGTGTTACTAGTGTGCACCTCCAGATTTTTGCTGTTACTGAGGTTTTAATTCATCTAGGATCCCAAACTCATTAATATTTTCATTTAGTTGAAGATCAAACCGGGATCTCATGATCTTGCCCGAATAGGCAAAACATTAGATCGCTTTTTATACATACATACATATCTTCACACCAGACCCTTACGGGGTAGGCACAGAGAACTGCATCCTTCCGACCCGATCCGGGAACGATCTTGCAGGCTTGTCTCGCTTCCTCCATATTCATTTCTCTTTTCACACAAATACGCTGGTTGCGAAGACTCTTGGCACCCCCTTTAGACAGTACTCGATCAATCTGATCATGGTACGTCAATCTTAGTCTGCCTGTACCTACATCTTTCCAGATTCGCATTGTATATCTGTTTTGTTAAACTTTAATCTATCATTCCATCTACGCGTCCGAACCAACGGAGCATGCCCTTTCTCATCTTTGCACGACACTTTTTTCCAAGCCTAACCTCTGTCTCACATCCACTTTACAACCCGTCCGGAAGTGTTTAACCACATCTTTTTCATAGCGATCTCATCACTTTTTATACAATAATTTAAATGCAGTAAAACTGCACATCATACTTCCAGCTTCTCCATATCTCTGGAATCTTGAATCAGATCTTTGTACAAATGTATATTTAATCAAACAGGAAACATACCGTTCGATTAAAAAAAATGTAACTGTTTATTAAATGGATAAGGTCTATAGTATCAAGTTTAAAAAATACAATTGAATAAAAATCTTCTCCTTTTGGGAAGTTTTTTGACAAAATAAAATACATTCTCTTATACAAACCTTCTGTTTTAATTTCAAACACCCGCTTTATCTTCCCGTATTTATTGCTGATTGTGCATTCATACTGAGCTATTTTTTCCTTTGTCATTGTAAAATTGTAAGACATTGTTGAAATACTAATTCTGCGGGTATTTCGAGTCCAAACAACCTTAAACACAATTATATTCTGATTAGTTATGTATGTCGCTCATTTGGTGAAACATTGAAGAATTTGAGTTATCCGTCACAACCAAAATTGAGTTATACGTCTCAAAGTACCTAAAAAGAATAATATTTTTGGGGAAAACGAAGACGCAAATTTATTTCTAAGAATTATCGATAGACGGCGTTAGTTTCGTTCTGAATTAATGCCGATATTAATGCTAGTTCGTAAAGATTCCGCGGAAAGAGCAACCTAATGGTTAGTTTCACTTGGGGCTCCATGTAATGCAGTTGTATTTGATTGCTACATCGATGTAAAGGTAATTATGACATTATAAGTTGTCGTAACTTTTGGACCTTTACCTCGATGAATATTTTTGGAGCTATAATGACGCTATACAAAAAAACGTCAATTTTTGTGACTCTCTTATGAGTTTTTTTAAATGGTAATACATTATTCCGATGAAGAACTTAAATTCCTAAGAGGAAGACCAATCTCCTCTGTGGTTTAGTGGTTTGGTGTCGGTGTTGACTGCATGAGGTCTTGAGTTCGATTCTCGGAGTAAATGTGGTTTTTCAGTTTTCTGATAAATACAACGTTGCCCGGAATTGAAAAAATGCCCAGTTGGCGATAAGCTTGCCACCTATCGCACTGTGGTACTAAGTATTTTTGGCTAACCGTGGGTGCACTGCTTGAACCTCTGACTACTTCTTCGGAGATTACGAGCATGAAGATAATTTTTTTAAGAAGACCGAGTAATTTTTATAAAAGAGAGAGATGCGTAAACTCGCTATAGCGTTAAATCTCACCCAGCCGGTTCAAGGAGCGACGCAGGTTCCTGATGTTGAGAGCCATACAGCCAATTGTTTCGACCTTCTGCTGACTATGGATCCGGACCGCTACTCGGTGGCGATTTCCTCGCCGCTTAGTAGCTACAAATACTGTCTGGTGAAATCTGTATCTGTCAACTCGCCGCCGGATCCCAGTCCTAGTGGCTCCCAGTGCGTGTAGCGATACAAGTCAGCCGATTGAGTCGAGATCCTTTCCTTCTTTGCGTCTTATCCTTGGCGGCCTGTCTGCTTTTCTTCTGAAGACTTCTCGACCTGCGCGGATGCTGTGATAGATGTGCTGCGACAGGGAATGGAGTACTTTATCCTTTTATAAATATATAGCCATATAATATAATATATAGCCATGTCCAGTAAAACCCCCCAATTCATGCAATTAAGTCAATGCGCTTAGGTCATATAAAAAAAATAAAAAAATAAAAAAAAGGTCTCTCACACACATAAACACGATAGAACGTCGACACATGAAACTAATAACATGAAATACAAGCGTATATTTTTATACATAATGTATTTTAATTTTTAAAAATGATAATCCATTTTCGCTTTTGAATAGCATTCAACGCAATTTTTGAGCTCTAAGTTTTAGCTACAAAATCGGTACGTAAGTTGAAATATATCAAGTAATGTAAAAAAAGTATCTTAATGCCCGAATCCCCGAAGGGATAGGCAGAGGCCCAGTGCACCCACGATTAGCACAATGAGGTAGGCACAAGCCTATCTCCAAATGGACACTTATCCAATCACGGGCAACGTTGTCACTTAGTTGTAAACTTAGTCAAAAATACTTACTACTGGTTTTGGCACAGCCGTAGCGATACAGTCTAATGAAGCTACTTCTCCTTCTGTAAAATTGATATATCTGTCATATTTGTTCAGAAAGACTGGTTCCATCGTAACTCTTATTCTGAGATGTTCTGTCTCTGTTGAATTGTACGTAGTTACTCGACAGGAGTAATTTCCGCTATCAGTTACCTTAACATTAGTTAACTCTAGCTCCCCACTGAGGAGAAAACTTCCGTCCTAAAATTCAATTAATTAATAAAATTTGGGTTTTAATTACGCCGGTTAATTTTAGAAGGTATAAAGAGTAAAACAAAATTTTTACATTAACGTTCAATACAATATACCAATTTGACGGCAAGATGAGTGAAAACTGCTGTTCTTTTTGTTGTATTTTCCTCGTGTTGGTTCTGGGCTCATTCGAAGAATAGACCAACTGCCGTACCAGTAAGGTCGTAAAAGGTGACCGATTGGCTATGCAAGTTACTCACATCGTTACTTCAAGGTGGCAGAGTTCTACATTGTCTCGCCCGGGTCTGGTACCACTGTCTTACCTATTCTTGCCGCAATAGCGACACTGCTTGACACTCGTATTCCGGTTTGGAGGGTAAGGTAGCCGGTAAACTTATGCATGTGGCATTAGACCTCGCCACAAGATAGCAACGCACCATTACCATCTTTGGTGTCTATAGGCGATGGTTGACTCTTATCATCAGGAGACCCATCAGCTTATTTGCTATCTTAAAATGTAAAAAAAGAACTAGGACTATCGATTATTGCTTGCGGTAACCGGAACAGATACAGGAGTACGTCTCATGGTTAGAGAAGAAAAATGTTAATATATTATACCACTTTCCAATTTCTGTGCTATTAGATAGTGAGATAGAATTTTTTTACTCAATGTAGTAGATAGCTAAATATTTCGAAATTTTATATTTTTCGACGTTCTTCAAGGCAAAATGAGCATGCATAAGAAGTTTATCATAAGTTTGTCATCAGTTTACCACAGTTTACCAGTATAAAATACCAGACGGTGTAACGTTAAAGCCTCTACCTCTATGTAGATGGAGGAAGAGCGTCTCTGTCAAATGAGAAACTATCACCAGATTCCTTGAGAATCAAGAAACCTAATGAAACAAAAGGGAAATTAAGTAAAAATGCTTCACTTCACCAAACGTATATAAGTCATTAAAAAAATAAAGTCCGGCATAGTCAGGATTTCAATCACCTTTATGCATTAAATTAAAAATAGTTAAATAATAGAATTAGAAAATGAATAACCAAATAATTATAGCTGGACTTATTAATAAACGTGTTTCATGTTGTTTCATGTTTACAGCAACTAGTTTTTCAATGTTCTTTAAATAATATTTTTATAAAATTGTAGCGGTTTAAGCAATCTTACAAACGCTACAAAAAATAAAAAAATAGAAAATAATAAATTCAAAAATAAATCCTAAATTACGATATCACAATTATTTATCTTCTACACATTATATAAAAGTTTCAACGCTCCTCAAATGGATTTCGGCCCCAGGCAGTACACCTTACCTTGCTGCGAAGATCTTCCTTTACTTCATCCTCGTCACGATTGTGATGTCATCAACCTCCACAGTTATAACGTCACTCTGACAGTAGTTGATACGTTGGTTCTGCCGCTAAGCTGTTCAGTGGTGACGATCTGCGCCGCCACAGTCACGTCAGGTTCTTTCCAGTCAGGCTAGGTGTACTGCCTGGGGACCGAATTCCGATTGAGAAGCGTTAAAATTTACATAAAGTGTGTACAAGATAAATGATTGTGACATGCTTTAAAAACAGAATCTGAAAAGTAATCCCATTTTGCCATACCCAGTCTCACAATTGAGATTTTGTGGTGGATAATGTCGGTTTATTTTTTGAAGTGATAACTGACATTATCCATAATATTAACTGATGGCGCTATTAAACTTTGAAGTAGTCTGGTAAACCATTCCTTAAAAGCTTCAGGGTTCTACGTAAAATACTGGGCCCTGTACAGAAACCTGATGGAGGCTGGAGGAGCAGGAAGAATGCTGAGATTGAAGAACTGGTAGGCTGTTCCTAACATAATAGGAGAAATAAAATCTCAAAGACTCCGTTGGCTCGGCCACATTGAAAGATTGGGAGAAGATCGGGGAGTAAAGAGAGCAAATTTGCGCCGACCAAGTGGCCGACCCAGATACCGCTGAAGCGACGCTGTTGAATGGGATCTTCGTGAGCTTCAAGCTAATAACTGGCGAGATATCACAAAGAACCGAAATAAATGGAGTACTTGCGTATCGGAGGCCAAGATCCACTTTGGGTCGCTGCGCCAACGGAGTAAGTAAGTAAGTTCAGGTTTCAATCACGGAAAACCCCTTTCGCTTCTGACAAAAGTCAAAGAGTAGCATTTCCAGCGTGACAAACTAAAAATGCAAATACAATTAATATATATCCATAAATATAAAAATACAGTTGAAACAATGTCAAATTGCAAAATAAATTACCAATTAACCTCGTCATTTTATACCTACACTAATTTGCTTGAAAGATTTTAAATGAACCAAATTTCATCTATGTAGTCTTGTCCATTTGTCTCCAATTTTCTCAAAAAGTGTAATTTAGCGCAAATAGTTTTTCCTCTATCCATTAATCGCTTAATTAATTTTCTAATTTGTTTCCAAGAACCTTTGCAATGCCATAGAAGATTTGCTACGCCTGATCCTTGTATTTTCTGTTTTGTAGCCTCTCAAGTTTTTTATAAAGGCTTAAATCTGTCATTGGTCGAGATTGACCGCCCTATTGGTCGAGACGCAATTGACGAGGCTCGGGTTTGATCCCCGACGGGAACAAGCATTTATGTGATGAGCATATATGTTTGTTCGTATTTCCGGGTTTGGGTGTTTATTAAATATATTCTAGTATTTATATATACATTTCTATGTATTAGTATCGTTGACTAACACCTATTTATATTTGACCAGTGCAGCACTGAATTTGATACCACACTAAGGCGTAACACCGAATTAGAGCGAATACTTAGTATGGCACAGCAAACAATTGATAAAATGGAGTGTGATATTTGGAACAACAGACTAGCACATACCCAATTGCTGTATGATGAAGGTATGCAAAACACATGCTTAAATTCAGCCACTTCTTTTCTAAAATCCAGTCAATCCTATAATTCTATCCCAATAGTTACAATTGACCTAACCGATGACAATAATTCTATAAAAAACACGCATACTAAAACTTTTTCTAGTAAAAATATATAAAATTAAATAAAACAATAAGAAAAACACAAAAGAATATTCATAAAAATAAATTGATCTTAAAAAAATATAAACTATGCAGAGAAAACCTAATTAAAACTAAATATATTTTAAATAAGTATGAAACTTGAATAAGTATGAAGTTTCCGCCGTGTTGGTCCCGGCCTCCTTTGTAGAATAGGCCAACTGCCGTTCTGCCAGGCAGGTCGTAAAAGGCGACCGATTGGCTATCGAGTCACTACCATCGTGGCTACTAGGTGGTAGAGTTCTGCATTGTCTCGGCCGGGTCTGGTACCACCGCCTTACCTATTCCTGCCGCAATAGCGTCAGTGCTTGTCGCTGTCGTGTTCCGGTTTGGAGGGTAAGGTAGCCGGTAAACTTATGCATGTGGCATTAGATCTCGCCACAAGATAGCAACGCACCATTAACATCTTTGGTGTCTATAGGCGATGGTTGACTCTTTCCATCAGGAGACCCATCTGCCTGTTTGCTATCTTATGATATAAAAAAAAAAAAAAAAACTGACATACTATACTTACTGACTGAAATTAATAGTTTACAAAATTCTCTACAGAATATTACAATAAAATATGAATTAGCACAGAAGGAAATAAAAGAACATATATTGGCTATGAATAGTTTGGTAGATCTTTGTAAGTATAATGAAGAGAGGTGCAACTCTTTTTTCAATAATTATATACATCATAAGTCACCCACTTTGACTGTACAAACCCTCAGACTGAACTTCTTGTGGCAAAATTTGTGCAATTCAAAGACGGTGGTAAATGATTTTGTACAGTGGGTGACTTATGATGGCATTAGAGACAAGGCCCTCGATCTTTTGATTTCGTGTTTGAATGGAAGAACTCTTCTGAGTTCTTCCATTCAAACACGAAATCAATGGATGGAAATCAAAGGTCAATGGAATTAGATCAAACGGTGCCACTGTCACAATGGGTGTTCCACAAGGATCCATTCTTGGTCCGTTTTTGTATCTGATATATATAAATGACTTGCCCTTTTTTGTTAGCGATAGGCATGGAATCGTACTGTTTGCGAATGACATTTCACTTTTATTTAAATTGAAAAGATGAGTTGGTAAGTATAACGAAGTGAACATTGCGATTTCAAAAGTTGTACACTGGTTCAATGTTAACAATCTCTTATTAAATGGGAATAAAATCAAGTGTATTAGATTTTCAACGCCTAATGTAAGGCATATATGTACAACTTAACTGGGACAAATTGGATCTTGTGAACTCTACTGTCTTTTTAGGGATAGATAAATAAAAAATATATGATAGATAAAAAACTACAGTGGGACCACATGTCAACAAATTAGCCAGTAAACTGAGTTCAGCAGCATTTGCAGTTAAAAAATGAGACACATTAGTGACGTAGACACTGCGAAAATTGTATTTTTTAGTTATTTTCCTAATAATATATCTTATGGGATTCTACTATGGGGAAATTCCGCTGATATAAATAGAATTTTTGTTTTACAAAAAAAGAGCTGTAAGAGCTATTTACAATCTCAGTCCAAGAGTTTCCCTAAAAGAGAAATTTAAAGAAATTAATATTTTAACCGTACCATCGCAGTTCATATTTGAAAACTTGATGTATATTTGTAAAAATATTTCTTCATTTAAGAAAAATATTGGTGTAAATAATGTAAACACAAGGAACAAAAACGATCTTGCTCTGCATGTATCACGTCTCCACAGAATAAGTAACTCTTTTATGGGACAATCTATACGCTTTTACAATAAACTTCCAAATGCTATTAAAGATCTACCAATACACAAATTTAAAAAATGTATCAAATCAAAACAATGTAAAAACGGTTATTATAAAATATCTGAATATTTGGATGATAATAAGGCATGGGATTAATTGATCCTCATCGCAGTAATTATAATATAAGTAGTAATTATAATATATTATTCATAAATTATTATGAATACATTGTTTTTAAAAACAAATGTATATGCATAAAAAAAGACAAGCCCGCTGAGTTTCTTCTGTGTAACCACGTTTCCGATCCGGTGCTAACTCAAAAATTTTTTTTTTTTTTTTTATAATATAAGATAGCAAACAAGCAGATGGGTCTCCTGATGGAAAGAGTCAACCATCGCCTATAGACACCAAAGATGTTAATGGTGCGTTGCTATCTTGTGGCGAGGTCTAATGCCACATGCATAAGTTTACCGGCTACCTTACCCTCCAAACCGGAACACGACAGCGACAAGCACTGACGCTATTGCGGCAGGAATAGGTAAGGCGGTGGTACCAGACCCGGGCGAGACAATGCAGAACTCTACCACCTAGTAGCCACGATGGTAGTGACTCGATAGCCAATCGGTCGCCTTTTACGACCTGCCTGGCAGAACGGCAGTTGGCCTATTCTACAAAGGAGGCCGGGACCAACACTCAAAAAATGTTGACTCGTGAAAAGTGCCTTTAAAGGATAAATTAAATAAAAATGTTTTGACTTTGACTTATAACACAAGCAAATAATTTGCTTACTTTGGGGTTACATCAGTAAGTGTAATTTGTCCCGTGAATATTTATTTATTTATTGACGTACGATTTCCCTAGGAATACTTCGCGCACAACGATTTCTTTACTTCGCAAATCATCGCTACAAGGTTACGTGGTTTTTAAAATCAATATCTTGCAATTTCTTGGGATCTTCTTTAATTTTACACAAAAAGGTTCACATATTAATTATACGGCAGACTTGTCGATGCACTTCATTATCAATGTATAACATGATATTTTTTAAAAATGCGTCCATGTTGAATTCAGTTGCAAATACATAAAAATCGGTGACCTTTTTTTAAAAAGGTTACCGATTTTTATGTATCAATCGGGACAAACGGAAAAAAACTGGTTTGCTAATCGCGTTTTTTTTTCTACTGATTGTTAAATAACAATTTTACAAAAATTACACGATATACCTGAAGATATTATGTAAGGAATGTGCTAACTTATTACATGATAATGTACTTTACTCGATCATATAAAATCATCGATCGAGATCATAGCCGAAAACAGGCTAAAAAATCTCTAAAACAAATAATTTGTTAATAATATTTCTAATCTTCCACGTGATTTTTATATGGTGTTATTTAGTTTTAAATATAAAAGAAAATGTTCTGAATTTTGGTTTTCAGCTGAAGTCCCATATAACCGCTGGGAAACGTGTTATTTGAAAATTAACACGTTTCCCAGCGGTTTCAGAACACACCGCTTCGCCCATTTCCTATAGAATTGACGCGCGTCAAAATACCGCGCCTTAAGTGGTAAGCGCAGCCCAGTCACAAACGTGTTTTATGTACAGTAGTATTCATCTAGATGGAAAAAAAAACATTTAATTTATTTTTTACCTTGTGTTGGTCCGGGCTCTCTTTGACGAATAGATCATTTGACGAATAGGCGAACGATTGGTTATCTGCGAGTCATATCCATCGTGGCTACTAGGAGGTAGAACATTTTTTCGTTACCTGCATTGGTCTCGCCCGGGTCTGGCACTACCGCTTTATCTATTCCTGCAGCTATAGCATCAGTGACTCGCTATCGTGTTCCGATTTGGAGGATAGTGTCCGGATATCTTATTCTTTAAACTGGAACACGACAGTAACACATGAATATGTGGCATTAACATCCCGTTATAAGGATAGCAACGCAACATTAAAATTTTTTGATGCCTATAATCGATAGTTACCTCTTTCCATCAGAAGAGCTACCTGTTTGTTTGCTATCTTATGTATCTTCACTACTATTGCTATCTTATGATATTATAAAAATCCCAATCCGCTATTTGAATGTACTAGTTATCAATTTTGAAGTTCAAGAGCGGAAAACGCTAAACTAGAACAAAGAAGTAGATTAGTAGATTTTACCTTAAACCAATTTAGCTTATCTCCTTCTTTATAAGGCAACTGACAGTCTATTACGATTGATTGTCCTGCTTCTAATAACAATACGTCAGGCGGTGGTTCCTTTAGCTCTGGACATGCTTCAGAAAAAATCAATCTGTTTATTAAAATAATTAATTCTCGTTGGTCGAATGGTTAGCGACCCTGACTACGCAATCGACGGGACTCGGTTTCGATCCCCTACGGGGACAAGCATTTGTGTGATGAGCACAAATGTTTGTATTTCCGCGTTTGTGTGTTTATAAAATATATTGCAGTATTTATATATGTATTTCTATGTATTAGTGTCGTTGACTAACACCCATAACACAAGCAAATAATTTGCTTATTTTGGGATTTGATCGGTAAGTGTAATTTGTCCCGTAAATATTTATATTTACATATTTATTATAAGTTTTAGAGTTCTCCTCTGATTCCTATCGTCAAAATTCCAGGTCTAACTATTCTCTTGTGTCGACTGCTAAGGCGTGGTAGACGCGGAACTAAATCAGTGGCTAACTACTGGTAAATATTTATATGGGAAATTGGCCTAGCGATTGGACTAAATGACTCAGATCTCGAAATCTTTCAAAATCTAACAACCAATACGGTATTTGGTGGTGGTATGTAAACACACCCGTGCCTTAGAAAAAACGTTAACTTTTGTTTATTTTCACGATAAACGCATAAAATATGTCTCTATCAGGTCCGCACAAAAAATCATCAGGCGTGACGCCAAACGACAAATCGGTGAATTACCAGGAACCGGGACGAGTTTTTATGCCAGTTTACTCTGCCTACCTCGTAAGGGTACCCATATGTATATATATTTAGATTTTAGTTACTTATTTCAAAAATCTGAGGAAAATATTTCAGGTGCCTCCTATTGCTTCACTCTCTCCTTATTTTGTCGTTATTTCTCAGACTTTGACCATTATAAACATAACAATGTAACAAAATACAAAATGTTCTCTTTGTTTCAGCTGATAGACTCTAGTAAGACTATAAAAAAGATTTTTTTCATAGCAAAAAACAGTAAACAGGTGCCTGTCACTTAATTCATCTATTTTTACAGCTAAATGGTTTTCTGATGGCATTCATTCCTAAGAAGATTATAGTACTAGTAATTATTTATGTTCCTATCCGCTTAAGATAAGTAGTAAGATAAGGTGTAAAGAAGAGATATTTGATGATTAAGAAGAATTTATATCTTGTTTATTGACGCAATACAACAAGGTACATGTATTAGAATGAAATTGTTGAGATACATGCTTTAGAATAAATGAGAAATATGTTTTGAAGCAGCTGCCCCGCAGCCAAACATTTCTCAGGAATACGTCGAAATTAATTTATTTGTATTTGTGGTCAAGGATCTTTCCAATTTTTTATACTCTCCATATACTCCACTACTTAGTAGTCACGATGATACGTTGACTTACGTTGAACATATTTTACTTCAACTTTTTGTAATTTGGATTTAATATAGAGTATCGTATTGTATTGTTCTCATTTTTGAACAGAAGCTACACTATACAAGCCTCTATTGATCTATAACAGCGTAAAATAGATCGAGTTGTTCATGATGAAGCTATTTTCGGGTTGATTATTTAAAGTGCTGTCATTCTTCTGAATCGTTTCGCATTTTTTATTGATTCTATCACGATGAGAGTTTGAAAAATTGTTTAGGTTATTTCCAGTCCCTAAGTTTTGTAATCAGTCATTGCTTTTGCTTTTTTACCATCCTTACTACTTCCAGGCAAGACCAGTCTTTTAATTGTTCCTACTTTGCATTACCTCTTTTTATAACTAGAATTATTTTGTTTTTACGAACTGATCCAACTGAGGGATAAAGGCCTTACTTATTTTAAAAGATTGGCAACGTAACTGCTAGACTTTTGGTTTTTTAAATATTTATCGATAACAAAGATTAGTCACCACTATGTAAACTTTTTGCCCGTTTTGCTCTCTTTCTTTGGTTTATAAAAAATTACACTGAACGCACTCAAAGTGTTAATTAATTTTTGTTTTTTTTTTACTTAGTTTTGCGTTTTCAGGCAGCTAATGTAGCGCAATTGTTTTGAATTTTGCGAGTGAAAAATGAAAAATATAGAAATTAGGGAGAGATTTAGTATCGATTAGAATATTAATCATACTACTCACGTAGTACTTCCACTTCGTATGTAATATAATCTGGTCCAAGTTCGTTTTTTGCTTGGCAAGTATATACTTTAACATATGGTGTATCTAATTTCTTGATTAACAAAGTGCCATCATCTTCTATATCATATTCTGGAGTCCCTGTATTAAAGTAACAATGTAAACGTCTGATAAAATATATTCCATACAATTTGATATTATAAAGATTACAATAAACTATTAATATCTCTGGTATTTTATATATATATATATATATATATATATATATATATATATATATATATATATATATATATATATATATATATATAAAAGTATCTTCACGCCCATATCCCCGAGGGGTAGGCAGAGGTACAACAAGTGCACCCACGATTAGCCGAAGATACTTGGTCCCACAAATGTGATAGGTGGCAAGCCTATCGCCACCCGGGCACTTTCCAATCCCGGGCAACTTTGTGTTTCTCAGAAAACTGAAAAAACACTTTTCTTATGTGCCCGACCCGGGAATCGAACCCGGGACTTCATGTGGTCAACGCCAACGCTGGACCACTAGACCACAGAGGCGACTGTATATATATATATATATATATATATATATATATATATATATATATATATATATATATATATATATATATATATATATATATAATATATATTTTTTCTTATTAATGAAAAGATTTTTATATTATTATTTTATTGATAATGTCATTGATCTACCTATATACCTCTTTCGGATCGGACACTTTTCCAGACAAACATACGAAAGAAAAATATTTCCCTTCTTTTACTGCTGATTTATAGTAAGCTTTTAAGTATAAATGTACTAAAGTATACCTATATACCTACCATACCTATGGACATTTTAAAAGTAACTGCCATGTCTTGGTCGACAGGATAAGGTTAAGTTGCGTATCAACCCTTCTAAAAATGTATTTTGTTGAAAAGATTTTTTATCATATTCCAGGAGAATTCTGGTATATTTTGGAGAAGCAGTGCAATAAAATTATTGTAATTGGTATGAAACAGTGTTCGAAATGTGAATAATGCTCTCCAGAAAATAAAATACAACCTAGATCATCACGAAGGCAAGAATAAAAAAAATGGTGAATTTCAAAACTTAATCTCAGAAAACTGTCTAAGAAACATAATTATTATTTTGTAGGATTTGTCGCTCTCTTTTTGTGAGCTAATACGAAAGAACATGCTCAATTCATTATAACCTCAAACTCAAACAAACGATCGAATGATCTTGCTTACTTATTTTAATTATTATAATAATTAAATATAATAACAAATATGTACCTTTTGTAATATTTATGCCATCGCAGATCCACGTTATCTCCGGTTTTGGATTTCCTATTGCTTTGCATGGTATTCTAAGCACGACGTCTCCAACGACGGGTTTAAGCTTTATGGGATTAATTGCAATAGAAGTTGGTGCTGTAATTAATTGTACGATAAAAATAAATTATATATATATATATATATATATATATATATATATATATATATATATATATATATATATATGTGTGTGTGTGTGTGTATATGTGTGTGACTTTTAAACGACATTTTATATATGTTTTTCTCATATATCATTAATTGAAATACATTTTTAGATTATAATATTTTTTTTCATAATAGTAGATTGCAATACTTACAGCTGGTTTCTGAGACGCAAATATTTTTTTTAACAAGCAATTAATCTCTGTTTTAGTTAGTTATTTTTTAGTTATTTTTAGTTGTCTGTTAAACAGAGATTAATTGCTTGTTAAAAAATTATTTGTATCTCAGAAACCGGCCCTTAAGCTTCAAAATAAATGAATTTATTAGTCTACATTTACCTGTAACGTTTACTGTATAAGTGAGGCTAACATTTCCACCGATATTGCTTGCTGTGCATCTGTAATATCCTTCGTTATCGATTTGGACTTTACGCAGTGATACCAGTGACGGGTTTCCAACTCTGAAATTTTTAATTAGACGTAAAATTTGTGGTGAGCACTTTTCAACAAATACCACGCTACGCTTGTAGATAAGGAAGTTAGTAATTTGTGCCCCGATTGTGAAAATCGAGTTTTCATCAGGTCTTCACGTATCGAGGTCATAGGAACCTTTCTCAACTATTATAGATATTATAAATATATCTAAATATATTTCTAATTGCTGAGAAAGGTTCCTATGATCTCGATACCTGGATAGATATTATAGATATAGATAGATTATAGAATCACAGGTCACTTCGACCGATGCGCCCTCTACCGACTTATATATATGTGTATGTGTGTATATATGTATATATATATATATATATATATATATATATATATATATATATATATATATATATATATATATATATATATATGTACAAATAGTCCTAGCGTGCGACAAATTTCTTACTGCGTTCTTTCGTCGCAGTCAAAAGTCGCAGTGATAAATTTTGGGAGATTTTATTCATCATTTAACAAGCAGTATGTACCGTCAGCATAGTAATATAGCTCAAGACAGATAGATTATTATATTTGGAAAGTTTTTTTTTTATATCATAACATAGTAAACAAGCAGATGGGTCTCCTGATGAAAAGAGTCAGCCATCGCCCATAGACACCAAAGATGTTAATGGTGCGTTGCTATCTTGTGGCGAGGTCTAATGCCACATGCATAAGTTTACCGGCTACCTTACCCTCCAAACCGGAACACGACAGTGACTAGCACTGACGCTATTGCGGTAGGAATAGGTAAGGCGGTGGTACCAGACCCGGTCGAGCCGATGCAGAACTCTACCACCTAGTAGTCAAGATGGTAGTGACACGCATAGCCACTCGGTCGCCTTTTACGACCTGCCTGGCAGAACGGCAGTTGGCCTATTCTTCAAAGGAGCCGGGACCAACACGGGAAAAAGAAAAGATGACGATAGAGCTTATAACAATGTTTTCCGTTATTCGAAAAATGTGTTTTTGTCCGACAAGATTATTGCCATTTTTAATCATTTTTGTTTGTGACAGAAATCAGTTCTTCCTTTTTTCGAATCGCTTAGTAATTATTAATGTCATGAAATAGTCATAGTGTGCGACAAATTTCTTACTGGTTGTTTTAGATTATTGTATTTGGAAAGATGACGATAGAGCTTTATATTATAACAATGTTCAGAATAGTCAGTCGGATTTAAGTACTTTAGTCCTACATGCAACACATAAAAATAAATAAGTAATTCGTTTGTTTCATTGTATATCAATGCTCTCCTCTTGACCACACACAATAATTACTCCTTTTTTATATATCAAATGAGTAATTACCGCCACCCATGGACAGCCACAGCACCATAGGTTTCGCAGCTGCGTTGCCAGCCCTTTAAGGAGGTGTAGGCTCTTTTCTTGAAGGTCCTTAGGTTGTATCCATTTGGAAACATCCCTGTCGGTAACTAATTCCACAGAGGAGTAGTGCGTGGTAAAAATGCCCAGAGAATCGCACGGTTGTAAATTTCCAGACATCGAGGTGATGAGGAAGGATCTTTGAATTTTGTCCGATGATAAAATTCAAGGACAGGGATCAATCCGAACAGCTCTTTGGAACACTCTGCATGATAGATGCGGTAAAAGATGCTAAGCAAACTTACATCTCTGCGTAAGCCAAGAAGTCAAGCCGATTGAAGACAACCTGGTCGGCAACGATTCGAACCGCTCTATGCTGAATACGATCAAGAGGAAGAAGATACTGTGGAGCTCCCACCCAGACATCAAAACAGTACTCCATGTGAGGACAAATTTGCGCTTTGTAAAGTTGCAAACGATGAGCCGGCAAGAAGTACTACTGTCTCGCTCTACTTAGAACACCTAGCTTTTTCGAGGCCAGTTTAGTTTTTCCTTCTAAATGATCACAGAACTGAACGTTGTTCGATATGTCAACGCCAAGAATTCCAATGTTAGCTGAGGCTGTAAGGAGAGTATTCCCAAAACGAGGTGACGACAAAGGGCAAATTTTTAGCGGTAAACGCACACAGTTGTGTCTTCCTGGGGCTTAATTGGATTAAGTTGAGTCGACCCCATTCCGAGATTTTAGCGAGCTAAGTCTCGATTTCAGACACTAGCTTATCCCGATTCTCATTGACGTATTCCCGAGAAATACCGCTACGAATGGAGTACGAAGCATCACCAGTACAGGTGATAGGTTCAGGTCATCTGCATAGCAATGAGTGTTACTAATTCGCAACGTCATTGATGTACAGAATAAACAGTGTAGGCAATAGCACGCAGCCTTGCGGAACACCAGCATTAAAAACTTAAGGTCAAAGCATGCACCGTCGACTACGACCTTAATGCTCCGATCAGCCAAAAAATTAGTGATCCACTTGCATAATTTCTCAGAAAGCCCATAAGAAGGAAGCTTCGAAATAAGCGGTCTGTGTCACATCTTGTCAAGGGCCTTCGCTATGTCTAAACTAACTGCTAGTGCCTATACTTGGACTCAACTGCCTGCGCCCAGCGATGTGTTAGGTATACTAGAAGATCACCAGCTGATCGAGCGCGACGGAAACAGCCCAGATCAGACAGTGGTCAGACGAACCAACAAGAACATCCACTGATACATGATACTAATCCGGTGAGAAGTTAGCAGAAGATCCAACATTGAAGGTGCATGGTCATCCACATGCGCATCCACATCCACTCGCGTGGGTGAAGTAACCAGTTGCGTAAGAACATACGCAAAGCAAAATCGTGAAAAGACCTCCCCGCGTGATCGGTTGTGCGTGAGCAGAGCCACTCGGTGATAGGCGTTAAAATTACCTAGGATCACGATTTCTGCGGTAGGTGTCCTTTGTAGCATGTAATCTGCAGCTAACTGCAAATGCTCGACGAATCGGTCGATTTCGGCATTCCCGCTGTGGGACCTGTATAGGCACTTATAGATGCGGGGATGGTCGTTGCAAGCATAAGATGGATAGGTTCAAAACGCCCTTCAAAACTGCCGAGACGTCGGTAGCAGATATCTTCTCTGGCGTACACGCACTCACCAGCCCGCGGTACAAAGGAATGTTCCAATTTGTACCCCAGGCAGGAGAGTTAGGAAGTATACACCGACTACGTGTCGGTCGAAAAAAGCAAGGCTGGCCTAGCCGTCTCGAGGTGGTAATGGACGGCGTTAAGGTTTAAATGAAGCCCCTTAATGTTGCAAAAGCCCACGCCAAGCGTGGTAGGGGTTGCTTGAGTTCCTTGCTTCAATTGCCCCATATAGTGTGGTTAATGAGCGCAATTTTGCCCCCCCCCCCCTCCCCCTCAAATTACGTAGGGCAATCTGAGCATCCATGATTTGGCTGTTCAGGCACTCCAGAACATGGATGCTCAGAGGGGGATTCTCCACCGCTAGTGCTAGTGATACCCCCTGGGGTAAAATACCTTTTGATTGCTCTTTCATGTATGCGGGGAAGGAGGAATTAGGCTTCCGGGACTCTCACAAACCGGACAAAACCCAGCAGCTACGCTGTTACTTCACGTCGATATTAAGTGACAAAGTGATATCTACCCGGGCGTGCCGGCTTATTCGGCTGCAAATACAGCATGGCACTACCACTAATCGACTGACTGCACCGGTGGAATAACGCCGGTATGCACATCACACGTACGCATCAAGTGTAATATCTCGTGGACACAAAATTTTTAAAAAATGTTGTAAAATCATTCATTATTAATAATAATAAATAACAATTTTGACAGACAAAACTATACCGATAAAACAATTTTGACAGACAAAACTATACATTTTTAAAGAGCTTATATTACACTTCACGATAAAGTTAACAAAAAAGTCTATCCGATTGATATTGCCTAATACACACAACCTACAGACCACGTTTACTGGAAAAGTATCAAAATACACAGATCTCGCCATTGAAATTAATAAAGTCAATGGCGAGCTAACACAATGGAAACTACCCCATTATTATTTCCACAATCAGAGTTATTCCCAAAACATTACACAATAGCCTTGAACCACTACAAACACATCCACTTATTTCCATCCTCATGCAGAAAGCAGTTATCTTAAACACTTGCAGAATTGTTCGCAAATTTTTATCCCGTCAGACTTAAAACACAATAAATTTGAACACTATCTCTTACTTATGCTTGGTTAAAAGCCCGTAGAAGGAAGCTTGAAACCCTTTGAAATAAAGGAGAAAATTAAAATAATAAATAATGATAATGTTGCTGGACAAATTACAATAATTGATTTAAGCCCAAAGTAGACGAGCTATTTGCTGTTAGGGGTGTTAGTCAACGGTAATAATACGTAGAAATACATATAATAAATACTGTTACATACTTAATAAACACCCAAACCCAGAAATACAATCATCTATGATCATCACACGAATGTTTGTCCCCCATCAATTCGTATTTAGGTTCGCTACCCGCTTAACGGAGGCCAACTCATTGCACGCGCCTTAATATTTTAAAGTACATTTTTCTAAACATTTTAACATTATGCAATATTTTAATAATAATTTCAAAAAATGTCAATTCATACTCGTAGCGAAACCACTAACCACAACATTATTAACTTCCGCGGATTTTTAATATTTTCAGAACTTATTAAATTTCGTTTTATCTGTAGGATGGTGGACGTGGACTTATAAGTAAATGTGTCCATAAACCTACATTATCTCTTTTGGAGCAATATTCGTATCGTAGCTATAGAACGTCCATTTCACTTCTGGCTTTGGATCTCCATCAGCTTGACATTCCATATCTAAAGAACCACCAACTTTTAATACGTATGTAGTTCTTTCAGGTGAATTTATAACAACTGGTGCTGTGAATTAATAAATAAAAAATGTTACAAAACATATATTTTTAAAATTTAAAAACTTTTTAACGACTCAAACTTTTAGTTATTATTACATGTATTTACGAACTACGAACACGTTTGTATCTTAAACTCATATCAGATTGCACATATTCATAATATTTCTATTATCAAATTCCTTGTTTTGTAATTAATTTTCTTGTTCTGACGCTGAGCTTGGATGAGTTTTCAGTACTAATTTGATCAAAAGTTAGTGTTATTGTCGAAATATAGAAACGATTATTAAGAGACATACTGTAAAAACTGACTGTTATAGTTTCTTGAGCCTTATACGTAGCGCTTGAAGCTTCACATGTATAATTTCCATTGTCTTCTAAATTTCCGATAAACCTGTAACATATATATTTTGAATTATTATAATTCTACTGTAGTTAACAATTTGCACTCCTTCCACAATTCACTATGATCATAAGAAATTAAACAAAATAATTCGCCATTATCAGGGTACTAAATTTAGTGATTAAATAAAAGAAAGAAAACCAGATAAAATTACGCAATAATGATGTAAATAATTGTTAAATAAGAAGGAGCTACGATACTAGGAAAATGTGTAATATCCAATATAATAAAAATGCTAATATGTTAAAGGCATTTCCAATTTTTTTTTCTTGTGGTATTATCTTATTATCTTCAAAACTATCTACTTTTTGTGGAGCAACAAAATGCAACATGATAACATTAGGTAATATTCTTCAACTTTTGCAAATGTTTGTCGCGCTTTGTTGAATTATAGCATCGATACCATCAATAACATAATGTAACAAATAGTAACCAGCGAGTTGCACAGCATATGTTCACGAACTACTGCAAGTAACGGGCATGTACTCTCGCTAAAAAATTACGTGGAACATGGAAAGTGAAGAAGTGATTATTGTCACAGCGTGTTTACTCATAATAAATTTAAATAAATAATATATTTTACTATCAAATGTTACCCCCAAATACTTGGAAAATATAATATTGCATTTATGCTTCAAAGTGAGTAATAATTAACCAATAAGTTTGATCCTGTGAGTTTAAATTTGATCATAGCGCCATTAAAGTTTTTTCTACTTTTTGTTGTCGGTACTTCATCTGTAATTTTGTTAATATACTTGTATTGTTTCACAAACCACTTTTTTTATAACATACGACAGTAAACAAGCAGATCTCTCCTGACGGAGAGAGAAGAAACCATCATCTATAGACATCAAAAATGTTATTGGTGCGTTGCTATCCGTGTGACGAGATGGCAATGCCATAAATCCAACGAATAACATAATCAGTAAATAAAAAAATAAAGTTTTACCGAGTCCTAATCAAAAAACTTTTATCAGTAAACTTTGTTGTTTTTTATCTTAAAGAAAATGTAGTACTTTACTTTCAGCAAATTTAAAAAAAAGTTATAAATGTGAATTTCGACTGTACCGATGAACTCATTTAACTAGTTATACGTATGTATACCTAGCGATCAGTACAATCGACGTAATCGATCATATAGCAAAGAAGAATTTAGCCACGCCGAGCCGGTCGACACTAGCTCAGTGGGAGAGCGTTCCGGCTTTAGGGAAATGGTCGCGGGTTTAATCCCTGCGTGTAAATATTTTTCTTTGTTATTTCTAAAGTTTTTTCAGTTTTCCAAAGCACGGGGTGAGTGCTATAATACAAAAAAAACTAGAAATACGAAAGTACTGATCAAAAATTATAAATTTGAATTTCATCTGTAACGATGAACTCATCTAACTAGTTATACGTATGTATACCTAGGAATCAGTACAATCGACGTAATCGATCATATAGCAAAGAAGAATTTCGCCACGCCAAGCCTGTCGGCACTAGCTCAGCGGGAGAGCTTTACGGAAATGGTCGCAGGTTCAATCCCTGCGTGGCAATATTTTTCTTTGTTGTTTTTAAAATTTTCCAGTGAGACAGATAATAATAAATAAATAAATATTCACGGGACAAATTACACTTACTGATCTAACCCCAAAGTAAGCAAATTATTTGGTTGTGTTATGAATTTAATTGTATTATACTTAATTAAATTATAGTACAATAAAACGATTCATGGGAAGTACTTTAGTTTAAAAACTTACGTACCTAAAACTTTTAAAGTAAGTGTTAACATATATTTTATAATCTCTATTAATTGTGCCATGTTTCAAAATAACTTGTCGAGGATAGCATAGTAAATTTTCTTTAAGATATGCAGTGATAAAATTTACTGACAAATAAGTTTCTTGATTACGACTCAAGTAAAGTTTTTTTAGGTGTTAAAAATCTTTGTAATCGGTGTGTGCATGAAGAGAGTAATGAATGTCGAGGAAGCGAGAGAAGCATGCAAGGCTCGTGATGTATGGCACTCGGTTCTCTCTGTCTACCACGTAAGGGATTTGGCGTGAAGAAATGTATGTAAAATATTTTTCTCAGTAATTTACCACATTATTCATTAGGTTTGTACCTGTAAACCATAACGGAGTTTTTTTTTATAGTAGAGGGGGCAAAACGAGCAGGTTGTGCACCTGATGGTAAGTGATCACCGTCGCCCATGGACAACTGCAATACCCGAGGTCTCGCAGCTGCGTTGCCGGCCTTTTAAGAATGACTAAGCTCGTTTCTTGAAGGTCCCTAAGTAGTATACGTTCGGAAACACCCCCGAGGGTAATTGATTCCACAATGGAGTAGTGCGAGGCAAAAAGTGCCGACAAAAGCGCACGGTTGTGGATTTCCAGACATCGAGGTGGTGAGGATGGAACTTCAAATTTTGACGCGATGTCCGATGATGGAATTTAGCCGCAGGAATTAGTCCGAATAACTCTTCGGAACCCTCCCCATGATACATAATGTAAAAGATGCAGAGCGAACCTACATCTCTGCGTAATGTCAAAGAGTCAAGCCGATTAGAAATAGCCAGATCGTCGACGATTCGAACCGTTCTACGTTGAATGCGATCAAGACGAAGCTGGTACTGAGGAGCTCCGGCCCAGAGGTGAGAACAGTACTCCATGTAAGATCGAATTTGGGCCTTGTAAAGTTGAAGGCGATAGGCTGGCATGAAGTACTGCTTTGCTCTACTGAGTACGCCAAGCTTTTTGGAGGCTAGTTTAGCCTTTCCTTCCAAATGACCGCGGAACTGAACGTTGTTCGATATGTCTACTCCCAGTATTCCAATACTGGTTGAGGCTGTCAGGTGAGTGTTCTCGAACCGAGGTGATACGACAAAGGGTGTTTTTTAGCGGTGAATGCACAAAGCTGTGTCTTTTTGGGGTTAAATGTAACAAGTTTGTGACAACCCCATTTTGAGACATCGGTTAGTCGATTGTCGAGTTCAGACACGAGCTTGTTCCGACCCTCTTCGACGTGTTCCCGAGGAATACCGCTATGGCCGAAGTATGTAGCATCACCAGTACTGTCGTCCGCATAGCAATGTATGTTACTAATTCACAACATATCATTGATATGCAGAAGAAGCAATGTCGGTGATAGCACACAGCCTTGGGGAACACCAGCATTGACAGGTTTTAGGTCGGAGCATGCACCGTCGACTATGACCTTGATGCTCCGATCAGCCAAAAAACTGGTGATCCACTTGCATAATTTCTCGGGAAGGCCATAGGAAGGCAGCTTTGAGAGAAGCGCTTTATGCCATACCCGATCGAAGGCCTTCGCTATGTCTAAAGTAACTGCCAATGCCTCCCCCTTGGACTCAACTGCCTCCGCCCAGCGATGCGTCAGGTATACTAGAAGATCACCAGCTGAGCGACCACGACGGAAACCGTACTGACGGTCGCGAATAAGCTGGTGCTCTTCTAAATACTTCAGGAGCTGACAGTTTATAAGTGTGTCCATGACTTTGAAGAACAAGGAGTTTATGGCTAATGGCCGATAGTTTGACGGATTAGAGCAATCACCTTTTTTAGGGATGGGATACCAAGGATAACATAAAATGAAAAGTTATTCTAAAATTAAGAAATGTGTGAACATTGCAAAGAAGTCGTCTGGTGTGCCAGTTTCAGCATTTTCAAAAATATTACTATTATTTATGGTAAAAATATTACTATTATTTTTACCAGAACAAACAATGAAGTAAAAGAACAATGAAGTATCTTCACGCCCGGCCCGTATCCTCGAAAATGTAACCATTGCATCCACGTTTAGCCGAAAATACTGTCCTAAGCCTATCACCAATCGGGCATTATTCCAATCCTGTGCAACTTTGTTTTAATCAGAAAACTGAAAAAACATACTTTTCATTTGTCCGACCCAGTATTCAAACTCGGGACCTCATGAGGTCAACATTGACACCAGGCCATTAGACTACAGAGGAGATTAAAGTACTATATTGTTCAATAACAGTCTAAATGTTAGCAAAGTTGTGAAGTTACGGATTGCGGTTTGAAATATTCTGCAAAAATAGGAAGTAATGATGTCAATTAGGCTAAAAACGAATTTATTTAAATGTGAAAAAGGAAATAAAATATTACTTACCTTAAAGAATAATCTCTATACACATGAAATCTAGAATCATACAAAAGTGGTTTGTCATTTTTCAGCCACTGAACAGCAGGGAAGGGTTGACCATCAACTCGACAAATTAAAATGAGTTCTTCTCCAACTTTAGCAATTACTAATCTTTTGTCAACCTTCACAGTTGGTGGATCTGAAATGTAGCATCGTAATATCCGAATTTTTGTCGCATCTTCCCCCGAACTCATAATCGGGGGAAACTAGGAATAAAATTGTCCCATTTTCCCCCGAAATATTATTTTATTTGTAAATCCATTTTGCGAACTAAAATCGCGCTACTTGCCCATTTGTATTAATGAAACAAACTTGAGTATTTTACAGGAATGATTAAAACAAAGTTTGGTTAGATATCAATTTTTTAAATAAAATAATTGTGTTTCCATTTTGATAGTGTAGCGATTTTTGTCTCTCTGTCTGTTCCGGCTAATCTGTGGAACGGCTGAACCGATTTTAACGGGACTTTCACTGGTAGATAGCTGATGTAATAAGGAGTAACTTAGGCTACTTTTTGACGAGGTCGCGGGCACAGCTAGTTCTGAAATAATAACTGTAATGTTATAAAATAGCAACGTATAAATAAATAATGAGCTAAGCAGGAATATATTAGTCTTTAATAAATAAGACAATGTTACTGTTTGTGACGTGACTCTTAAGAGCTCTACACATGCTAACTTAAGTATGTAATTTATAATTTGAATATTTTATAATTAAAAACCTCAGTAAATAGTCCACATAAAATAATCAATACAAATTTCTACTTACATTGTATAACGTCTTTAAAACATATTTCACACCACACTCAACCGAAAGCAAACAGGTTACCCTGTTTATGTACTATATACCTATAACGTACTTTGTGCAGTTTACTGTCTCATCGTTTCTACTTACCTTTCCCTCTCTCCTCACCCCACACTCGTCTAGTATCGGGCGCAAGAGCAATTAAACAATAAGAATATGTTTTCTCGCTCACATTTGTTAGACATAACATAAGACAACTTGGGCGAATCATTCAGTGCTTTCACTACTGCAGTTTCGCGGCGGAGGCAGTTAAAGGCATAATGGACGAAAATACTGTATATTTTCCACAATTTTAAGTGTGATCTTAAAGTAAGATCCTAATAAGTAAAAAGGCAGATTTCGAACTTTTTTTTGATAAATCATAGACTTTAGATAGAACGCTGAAACCTGTTTAACATTACTTTGATTATTATTATTTACAACTGTTGAAAGAATCGCTACACTATCGAAGTGGAAAATACAGTTTTTGTTTTGTTAAAAAAATTGATACCTAACTGTGCAGCACAGACATGTTTTATTGTAAAATTTAAAGTAAATAGATATTAAGGCAGGATAAATTGTATATTTCGTTTAGTTCGTAAGTTTTCTATAATAAATAATGTTCGTTTTCGTCTTTTATTCGCCCTAAGACCTACATACAGCTTTGTTGTGTAGAAATAATAAAGCTTTATGTAGCTATGATCGTTGCCTATTAGGCATATTACGAATAAAGCGAGTTCCACGCAGTTGACGACATTACGAGTCGACTCTTGCGAGATAATATTTATATGCGGGAACTCGCAATTACGAAAATCCGAAAAGTGCAAAATTCTTTATAAAAACAAATGTTTATCTATTGTAAATAGTATGTATAATGTAAGTATAAGCCTTAGGCATATGTTTAGACACTTTTCGGTAATATAAAGATAGATAACAGGATAGTACAACCTGAAAAGGCATACAACTCTGTAATTGTAAGAGTTTACGAGGTCCTGTAAGAACGAATAATGTATATAACACTCTTGTTTGTTATTGTATAAGTTTATTTGTGTTAGATCCTTGTATATAAATAAGAAATAACACATTGTAATTAGATTTCGGTAGGTCTTAGGGCATTATATACTTTGTTTTGCGTATATTTGTAAAAAGGTAGTACCCTTGCACTGGCTGGAGGGCCACATTAGGTAATTAGAGGTAGGTGAAGCTACCTAAGATAAAATTATTAAGATTAGATTATGAAAAGTAGGATTTTAACAAATCCCAGACACTGTGGCGCCACACCCGGCGCCATTTGTCTTTGTAGATTTCCGCCGCCCATCTGGCCGCGCGCTATAAATATCGGAGAGCGCGGCCATACAATCAGTTCCGTTCCGATAAAGTTACAGTTTCGTTACGACTCAATAAGTTTCCCAGACAAGTTCCTGGGCTTTAGTATATCCATAGGGTACCGGCTTTAGAGTAGGGCAGTGTTAGGGCAAGTACTGGCTCTCCCATAGAATAGTAAATATTTGCAACGGTGCTAGCTTTATTGCTATTTATTTCGTTACAATAAAGCACCTTTGCAAGGAAAAGTTGTGGTCTCGATTATTTCTCCGACACATCCGGCTCAACCAAAAAGCACTACGGCTGGTGGGGCGTCGAAGAAGAACCAGATCCACAGTCCGCTGGCTCCCCCGGCTGTAGTGCACACTAACCAAACTTTGTTTTAATCATTCCTGTAAAATACTCAAGTTTATTTCATTAATTCAAGTAGCGCGATTTTAGTTCGTAAAATGGATTTAATAATTAAATAATATTTCTAGGGAAGACGGGACAATTTTGTTTCCAGTTTCCTCTGATTATGAATTCGGGGGAAGATGCGACAAAAATTCCCAGTTTCCCCCCTTCGGGGAAAGCATTCGGGGGAAACTGGGAATAGACCGTAATTACAATTACAAATTGCCTAAGGCAACTTATTGATCACATAAATTACGCCAATGTCAACTATAAGCTCCGATGTCGCCGAAGGTAAATGGAGCCCCGCTACGTGGGGCTCCTTTTCCAGGTGTGGGACTTAAAAGAAACCTTATTTTTTATGAAAGAAGCCTTATAGAGTCCTAATTCTAAATAAACTACCCATTTATATTATTATATATACATTCGCCTTAAGGCATTTTTTAAAACGTATTTATTGTTTTAATCTGACGACGCCACTTGTATACGAAAGAATTAAGTATATAATTTTATTGCGACATATATTTATAAGGAAAGTTTAAAACCCGGTTATTTGAAGATGTGTATTACAAATCGAGAAAGAATAAGACAAAATGAGGAAAGATGAAAAACAGGGAACAAATATATGTGGCTAATTGTTCGTTTGTTCGCGTAACTTTCTAAAAATGTTAATTAATAAAATTAAAAAAAATGCTAATTAAATAATTTCCATCCAAAGATAATACCTACTTAGTTTGGATCAGATTATATTATGTCATTTAAATTTAATACCTACTAAGAAAAACATTTAAAATAAAACGGAATTCCATGCAGACGAAATCTGGGCTGCAAAAAGTAGTCGAGAATCTAAGAAAAATAACCCTGCAAACACTAATATAGCAGTGTTAGATAAATTTATATGATTAATGCTGTCATAATGCTTTACGGAAGTGGCAAAGAAAATATTTTCCCAATCAGTCAATTGTAGGTAAAGATTTCTGCGTAGCAAATGAAGTCCGAAGAACTAAAACCACCGAATTTATTTTATAAAGTTATAATCTAAATTATTTTCATGTCATGATTCAGAGTTGGTAAATATGTTTTGGAACGAAGTGCTTCATTTCAAATGTAGAGAATGGAAGCTACGAGTACAAGAAAAAAGTGGTTTTTCCTATACTTTTGACACAGTAAATTACAGCTATGTATTAGTCCTACATTTGTATATGAAAAGGAACATAGAGATAAAAGAAAAACAGAGATTATAAATGTGTACATGGCGCCTAGTGTGATGTAGAAACATACAGTTTTCAGAGTTAACTTGTGTTGAAATCTACTACTGTGTGTTGTGTAAATAACTTGACGCCAAGATTATACGACAACGTATCACAAAACTAAACGGAAATCATAAAAATGTTTGCAAGTATTATTTTATATAGTCCAGTAAAAAGTTTAATGAAACCATGATCAACCAGTTTTGGCGCAATGAGTAAAAATGCGTTCATTAATACTTAAATAATGATATTATGAAATAAATTTTGATTTAAAATTAGGGGAAAGGTATGAAAAGAAATAAAAAAAGGGTTGAAAAATGCCTTTTTTTAAATAACTTAATAACGGTAGGAAATACAAAAAAGTTTCAAGTAAAAGTTGTAGAGAAAAAAATTCTACACAAAAAGTTCCTCTTCATTTTTTTGTTATCTACTTTAGTTTAGCTCCAAAAAATTAAAATTAAATTTGCTTTGTAATTAATTATAAAACCTTACCAGAATTATTACGGCCCTGTACCATGCAGCGCGCGCATCACATAAATATGTACTAACACTACTACACATGTATTCCCATATTTATATATTTTTACATATTTTACTACAAATTTAATTTTTATTTTTTGTAGCTAAACTAAAGCAGATAACAAAAAAATGAAGAGGAACTTTTTGTGTAGAATTTTTTTCTCTACAACTTTTACTTGAAACTTTTTTTTGTATTTCCTACCGTTATTAAGTTATTTAAAAAAGGCATTTTTCAACCCTTTTTTATTTTTTTTCATACCTTTCCCCTAATTTTAAATCAAAATTTATTTCATAATATCATTATTTAAGTATTAATGAACACATTTTTACTCATTGCGCCAAAACTGGTTGATCATGGTTTCATTAAACTTTTTACTGGACTATATATTTTTCGTTCACGTTTCACACAAAAACTTTTATTCTTTGGCTTATATGTAGATTAAATTAGATGAGGTTTTTAAGTTATGTTGCTTGATAGTAACTAGCTAGCTATCATAAAATCGGGTGACAATGAATATCACTTAATTATTTTGTTTAGAAGCTAAGTTGTTAATAATAACAAGATATCTAACAACGTCGTTTACAGACCAAGTTATAAGTAATAACTAGAAACTGCAACATAGAAATATATTCATTTAACGTCATACTAAACCTTTTTATATATTCGAACGAAGCAAAAACAAGTACACTAGTTGGTATCTAAAATTGCAAATAGTATTAATTCTCTCGGCCTAGACTTAAGTAATCTGATTTGATAATATGTATATAAATTGATACTTACATGTAACTAACAAATTGATTTCATGAACATCTTTATTTAATGAGTTGTTTGCTATGCATTTGTAATCGCCAGCATCTTCTGGCTTAGTATTGACAATACTATATGTATCACCAGTTACGTTTAACTTCCTTGAAAATACTGTGTCTCTTATTTTAAACCAAAATATACTAGGTGTTGGTATTCCGCTAATTATTCTGTAAAAATATACATTTTTGTGAATATAGTAATTACAGGTTTATCCAATTAAATGCACATAATATATACTAATAATTTACTTCTTTATATCACTTAAAAAATGGTGCGAATGATCTAGAAACGTGAAGAGTTGGAACGCTGGAAAGATCTAGAAATAAAAGAAAGAGATAGCTACTTCTATTGATAAACAATAGCCGCCGTTAGCCGAATAGTCATGCCATAATTGATTTTATCGCTTAGGGTGAAAATAGCATGTATAATAACTTGTTTATGATTAGCATTGTTTACGCCTAGATTTCGGAAGATTCGGAATTGTAGTCGAACTTTTCCTTGGATATAAATAGGGATGTGTTGGCGAATAGAGTGCAGTTTTTATACAGCGATTCGAAGTAATAATACGATCAACCAGTGTGAAGCGAAATAGAACAGTGAAAAGAGAAGTGTTCAGCGTATTCGGTTAAGTTTAGTGTGAGTACGGTGAGTGTGACTAGTGTGTGTCAGTGTAAATACACGGTTTTAATATAAGTGATATTTTGTTGCACAATACAAACTCAAAACACATAACAAATGGTGTAAGTGACGGAAGTGAAATTGTGAAATGCCACTTATTCCGAAAGAAGGTGTTACCACCAGGTTTCAAGTCGAGACACAGAGGTTGTCAGAGGACACTGAGATGCGTGTAGGTGAGGAATCCGCAAGTGTTGCCAGAACGTGATTATCATCGATTACTTCGCCTACCGATCTTTCTGTCATACTAGCAGTTATTCAGCAGCAACATTAACAGCTACAAGAATAGTTACGTTACAGCAACAACTTCAGCAACAACGACAACTACAAGGACAACAGCAACATATTATCTAGTCAACTCTAACTTTACCGAAAAATTTTTAAACTAAATTGGGCTCTTCATTTTTTTCTATCAGCAAGAACATAGAACCCGCGACAAACTTTCTGCTTAAACATTATTTGCCGGTTGAAAGACCGGAGATATCAAACTTTGAATATCAAATTGATTAGACACAAATGCCGTGTCATCATCGCTCATTACTATTCACTATAAACCAAACTTAGACACAATCTCGAATAATCGCTCGATAACTGCGAAAAAACTCATAGACAGTATATTTAAACCTATTTTTCATCTGCACGTCTACTATACCATATATCAACCATGACTATTATTTGGTCTGAGCAAATCTAAACGCAGCCTATAAAGTGGTTGACTAGAATATGGCCAGGTGGCGAGCGCCTTGCTAGCAGCAAGTGACTCGTAGCTAATTGAATACGCCGCAGGACTTTACCGTATCTCCAAGCTCCCGATCTATATTAGAAACTAGAATCGCGAACAAACTTCTGCTTTACACTTTACTATGCCTAGGTGAGCACTATATAACTCGGTTATTATTTGTAGCCTTAATTTTTCAGACATATCACTTTATGTCCTTTTATTATACGTTTATTTTCATAAGATATACAAACTTTTAAACATACAAACATACATATGCGTACGAAATTTAGCATACGTGCATGGACGCCAAAACAGATGTCATACTTAAATGTTATCCAATTCCACCGACATTACATACATACATGTCAAACAGAAAACCTCCTTCTTTCGTCAGTTGAAAAGAAAGGAGAATCAAGATACTATCAGTGGTCAAGTAAAAATACTTAATCACACTTTTAAATACAATTGTAATTGTATTGTAAATTTGTAAATAAAAAATTTGTACCTGCATGCTAAATCCACCCTTTCTCCTTTTCGTACGATATAACTTGTCTTACTTTTGTCTATCCTAGGCTTTTCTAAAAGACAAAAAAATTAATAAAATATAAGTTGATGCAAATCCTGGTCTAAAGTTATATAAATAAATTTATTTTTTTAAGATCTCAAATCTTTTCAATATCGGCTTTCTATAGGTAGAAATATTTTTACAATTAGTCTAGTAGTTTGAGGGGTTAATAATTAAAACAAAAAATATACATATAAGATTAGTTCAGTACGTAAATGAATATTAGTCATTCCTAAGGTTCATCACGATTTAGGGTTGGGCTCTGTGATAACAGTTACCGACAACTATGAGCTGTTCCTCTTCTATAATATTAAGGAAATGTGTTTTAGATACTGCTTATTTAACTATTAATGACATAATTTTGACTCTTATTCCAAATTTGATTATAAGCTGCTAAATAATTACAAAAATATGATTATTTGGGGTCAAACCGATATTAAACTTAAGACAGTTAAATAATCACAATACGGAAAAACAGATAAGGTAGTGAATAAAATAACTATCAACCCATCGCATCGGTTTCCCTTCGAGTGAGGGTTAGTCTCCTGTCCGTTTGCCCTCTTTTCTATAGAAAATAAATAAATAAATAAATAAACAAGGTGTAAAATTCATACTATCATCCTTACCTTATAAGACAAGAGGTCTTCGGAAAATATAACTAAAATCAGACAAGTTACCTAATATAAGTGACAACTACTTTCTATAACCACGATAAATAAATAAAAAATAAAACACCTAAGTATTTAATAATTTTGTATACGTACCTGTCGGAACAGTGATAACTTTAGAAAACGTAGTTTCTCGTGTTTGTACAGCAACGGACATATTATTAGTCCCAATTTCATTAAAGGCTTGACAGTAGTAAGTTTTATTTTGTTCAACATTGGGTATCTTTAAAGTACTAATGTAGCTAAATTTTGGGCCCGCTGGTAAAATCTGGAATGAAATTTACATATTTTATTTATTTATTTTGTAGTTTTCCATCACAAATAATGATCGAAAATCAGCCTGCATCAGCACACACTAAAGTTATAGAAGAATTTATATTAAATTATTATATGTGTAGGAAGTGGGTCAGCCCCCCTAGACAAGTGGCAAACGCTCAGTAACTATTCAAATATTACGCTTTGGCGATATTTAGGCCAAATTGGTAGCCAAGTGGATCATGGCTTGTTCAACGTTCGTTCCATACGAACTTTACGAATTATATCGAATATTGTCTCTGAATTGATGGTAAACGTCACTTTGAAGTATTATTTTCACCGAGGTTATAAGTTTTATTTATATGAAAACTGCATTAAAAGCAAAAAAGACTTGCCCCCCAAGATGTGGCATCAACGTTAGTACAATAGAAAGAGAAATTTATGGATTTGTCATAAGCTGTTGACACGAGCGTAAACGAATTTGTAATTGGTAGCCAAGTGTCATTCGTGAAACGAAACGTTATCTTGCATCGATCATTTTTGTCAATTTTCGTACAAGACCGTAGCCAAGTGGCACTTTTGACAAGCAAAATAGTAGCGAATTATTCGATAATCAGCGAACGCTAGAACCCTGCAGATTACGCTTAAAATGGCGGTTGATCACTATTATTCAATCAGCTGTTCTAAAGCGTGGATAACATCTGTGAGAATTTTTGATAATTTTAAAGTAAAATTAACGCAAATTAAGAAGGCTTTTGGTGGCACATTATTAATGGTGCTTTGATATCCTTGTGGGGGGGGGGGGGGTATTAATGTCACATGCATACATTTACCGGCTACCTTACCCTCCAAACCGGTAAAATGGTATTAGACCCGGGCGAGACAATGCAGAACCCTACCACTTAGAAGCCACAATACTAGTGACTCGTTTACCCAATTGTTCGCTTCTAACGAACTGCCTAGACACATCGTAAGTAGTGATAGGTTTGCAAAATGCTGACAATGTCTTAATGATGATAAATATAATATTTCGTCTTTAAATATTTTACAGACACTATAAGTTCAAGTTATAAACACTATATTCTTGTTACAACCCTTGTATTTTGTAAATTTAATGAAACAAAGAAAGATAGTTTATTTTTCAGTGTAGCAATAGATTTCGATCAATTTTACATTTCTGTAAATATGTATGCCAAAAAATACGTAAAAAAGAAGTTTTATATGTTCAGTTTTGCATATTTTTGTTCATTTTTAATAATAAATTTATCATCAGCTTTCATTAATCTGAAACATAAGTTTTAAAATGTGACTATCGATAACATTTTGCACAATTCTACGTTCACTTGTAAGGTAGGTAAAGAGGATTTACTTAAAATATGTTAAAACAATCAAATTTGATAGCAATGAAGATAAATACATAAATCTTGGTGACAGTATTTAATTTTATAACTCTTTAAATTGGTAGTCCGTAGTACTGACAGAGTTCAATTAACATGTTAGCTATATAGAAACTTACGGCATGACAGTAATTAAGAAGAAAAGATAGTATATTTTATCTTATTCGCACTCACGCGGTACATACAATCAAAATTGAATCAGATATAGCGACTCTGTTCTTATTTTTATTATATTCAATTCAGAGACAATATTCGATATAATTCGTAAAGTTCGTATGGAACGAACGTTAAACAAGCCATAATCCACTTGGCTACCAATTTGGTCGAAATGACGCCAATGCGTTATATTAGAATGAACAGAGAGCTCGGTTGGCGGTCAAAGCGTGCGCAGGACTTAGAAAAATTTTGATGGAAAATTTCAACCCTATATAACACCCCTTTTTTGTTGCACCATTACGTGGAGGGGGTAAGGGACACCAACTTTTGTCAAGGTCACTTTGCTCTGAGTTAATTCCCCGTGGAGTTAGGGGATGAAAACCGAAATTCATTACAAAGGCGTCTGCGACTTAAAAAAAGAAAATGTATTGAAAACCCCCTAGTTAGGTTAGGACTCTTAAATTATGGCAATTTGCGTTCATTTTACTTTAAAATTATCAAAAATTCTAACAGATATTATCCACGATTTAGAACAGCTGATTAAATAATAGTGATTATCCGCCATTTTTAGCGTAATTTACAGGGTTCTAGCGTTCGCTAATCATTGGATCACCAATTTTGCTTGTCAAAAGTGCCACTTGGCTAAGGTTTTGTATGAAATTGATCAAAGATGATCGATACAATATAACGTTTCGTTTCACGAATGACACTTGGCTACCAATTACAAATTCTTTTACGCTCGTATCAACAGCTTATGTCAAATCCATACATTTTGTTTTCTATTCTCCTAGCGTTGATGCCACTTGTCTTGGGGGGCAGATATGATAAATAAAATGCGGATGTGGTAATATAACAACTCTTTATATTTTGTTCAACTTGTATCAAATAAATATCATAAAATCACTATTAAAGCTTTCCATCACTAATGACTAGTTCGGGTTTAACAATTCCAAGTAACTTAATTATTCCTTATTACAAAAAAGTCATAATTTAAGCAATAGATAGTCAATTATAAATTGTACTGCGACTAATTTATAGTTGACAATAATAATTAACTTGTTTGCACAAATTAATTATCCGAGAGTCAAGGATAAGCTACTAGCAAGATACAACAAGTGTACCGAGCCACGCCAGAGCCTAGACTGCCTTATCGGCGGGCGCTCAGAGCCTTTTATACAGGTAGCAAAACAAGTTGAGTAGTAGGGATATCGAACGATGCGCTTGCCGGCCCAGGCCGTGTATTTGTTGTTTACACTTTACAATATTCTTGCATTTGACGACGCGGACGCCGTCACGGCCATACTGACATACACACGTCCTCGTGTGCGCATCTTTATACATCTGAGGACAAGGAACGCCTCGTTCATCCTGACATATCTTTTAGAAAACTAAACATAATCTTATTTTTTTTTTACAACTCTAATTAGCGTAATCTTTTAGCGAAATGTTACAATAGTGTGCTGGTCTGGTAACCCCTTCAGCAATAACAACTATTAAACTCTTCTCGTCAGTTTTGAAACCGGAGACTGGATCCTACTAAGCTAGGAGTCCCTCTCTTCAGTTAAAAAACCGGAGACTGGATTGTACTAAGCTCCCTCTCATCAGTTAGAAACCGGAGACTGGAGTGTATTAAGCTCTCTCTCTCATCAGTTAAAAACCGGAGACTGGAGTGTATTAAGCTCTCTCTCATCAGTTAAAAACCGGAGACTAGAGTGTACTAAGCTCTCTCTCATCAGTTAAAAACCGGAGACTGGATTGCACTAAGCTCCCTCTCATCAGTTAAAAACCGGAGACTGGAGTGTATTAAGCTCCCTCTCGTCAGTTAAAAACCGGAGACTGGAGTGTACTAAGCTCCCTCTCATCAGTTTAAAACTGGAGACTGGAGTGTGCTAGGCCGGAAATCCCTTTAGCTAATGTGCTAGACCGGAAATCCCTTTAGCTGACAGTGCTAGACCGGAAATCCCTGTAGCTAATGCTAGACCGGGTTGCAATCCCTGTAGCCAAAAGGCTAGACCGGAATGAACCCCTTTAGCTGAGTCATTGGACCGGACACTCCCTTCAATGACTCTAATCTTCCTACATTTTTTGTCAATCCTACATTTTTTTGTCAATCCTAAATTTTTTGTCAATCCTGCATCTTTTGTCAATCCTGCATCTTTTGTCAATCCTGCATCTTTTGTCAAACCTAAATTTTTTGTTAAATTATTTCTTTTACTTTTTTTACATTGATTTATTTTCTTATAAGACTCCCATTTCCTTTAATTTTTTTTTGCTTTTTTTTTACTTACATTTTTAGTGATATTTTTTTATCATCATTTTACTACATTTTTTTTCGTTTACTTTATATCGTATTATTTGCTGATGATGCAGCCTTATGAACAGTGGCATTAGTTATTACAAGATTAGAGAATCTCCTTCGCAGGTAGTTCGAAGATATTAAAAACTCTGACTGTTTAACTATTTACAATATACACTGCATTTCTATCAATATTGTTTGGACCAGTTTTATGAACAAGATCATCATCATGAGTATACGCCGTCACGTCATCCTTGTTATAATTTTCATATAGGTACCTCAAGAAACCCTACAGGAATATGGGGAACTTCGCAGAGGCTATCATGGGCGCACTTGTTTTCTAAAATTGCGGTAACTTTTAAGGAGCCCTTATATTTTGAGTTAAGTTTCGTTTAGTGTCGTTCTACATTCCTAACAAAGACAAAGTCACCTACACTAAAAGGTTTAACCTTTCATTTCCTCTACTCAACCATAAAATGTCCGATTGGGCTGATTTTTTGATTCTATTGGATACACTGGATCTTCAAAGCTTGTAGATACTTTTGCGAGTTTTTGTTAGTTGCCGAATGTCAAACCTAATGCTGCTGAGCGCGTGTTAAATATTACCTAACCGCTTTTGCCATGATTTGTCAGAGAATTATACTGCGCTATCATTATTAAACACTACAAGATTCGCATCACATATTCGGACCGACTGTTAGCTCTATATGTGCCTGTCGCAAGAAGATGTAAATCTGTATTGTTTTCTTTTTTTTAATATTAGTTTGAGTTTAGTTGGTAATAAACTTTAAGATTGCTTATTAACGATCATCAAAGGGTCAAATAATTCGATTTCAGCTCGACGAATTTAAGCCCGACGGATTTAATTCAATTGGTTGTCAATTGTTTTTAAAAATATCTACCAAGCGCTCTCTATCTTTATCTACAAGGTCAGTGTTTACCATACTCTCGCTAGCAGATTTTGAAATTGAGCACGATTAAGTGTTTAGGTATTGCTAAGCATTAACCTGTTGTCGCTTAGTTCCTATTCTACATTGGTCCAAAATTTTGCGGCCTAACGAAACATTAAGACTTATCAGGTCAAATATGAAACTACTTCCAAATTTAAATTTTGCCTTGTGGTTAAGCATTTGATTTGTTCAGTGGAAACTACATCAAAACAAGCGACTATTTAGAGATTCTTGTTCATAAAACCGTTCTCTTACAAAGGAATCACAACAGATTTGTTTGATATGGCTGCACTCAAATATAAAAGATAATTAAATTCTACTTAGTGTAGTACACCATGTAACGCTCTGGAACATAATATGTTGACTGGTTTTCTGTTTTTCGGAACTCGAAGTGGCAACTTCTTTCTTCTTGTAGCACATCGGACAAATGGAAGCTTTGTGGCTGGGCTGGGGTCACAACATACATAGCAGACCACTGGTGGTCGGCCACTGGACACGCCAGCAGAGATAGTGGTAGATGACCTGCTTTCCCTGCAAGCAAAAATTATTTGAGATAAATTTCTGTTTATCACGACAATCGTTGTCACGATGTTCAATTCTATCACAAAGATTTCAACTTCCTCGAAATGCAGTGGTGCTCTTAAATCGGTTCATATCTACGTCTAAAAGAATATAGTTTGCCAAGACAGCAGTTTGTGAAGTAGATGACGGCATGACTCTTAAGTGAGTGAGTAGGTACAATGATTTGATCTACCCCGTCTAATTGTTTCTTTTCTATAATAATTTTACTTAAGGCACACCATCTAGTAAGGTACACCACAAAAATGTTATGAGACAGATGAAGTGTCTTTGGAATGACAGAAGCATCTCATTAAAAACCAATCAGAGGCTGGTTCGTACGCTGGTGTTCTCCATATTTATGTACGACGCAGAGTCATGGACACTAAGAGCTGCAGACAGACGTCGCATTGATACGTTTGAAATGTGGTGCTGGAGGAAAACGTTACGTATCCCTTGGACAACACACAGGACCAACGCCTTCATACTAAAACAACTTGGAGTAAAGACCAGACTGTCTGCTACGTGCCTTCAAAGAATTCTATAATACTTCGGCCACATCTCTAGAAAGCAAGGAGACGATCTCGAAAAGCTAATCGTGACCGGAAAAGTAGAAGACAAAAGACAACGTAGTCGTACGCCTATGCGATGGTCAGACCAGGTTCGCACCAATCTCATGTCTAAAAAGTTTTATGATTCTCTGCACGCCGCTGAAGATAGAGTCCAATGGCGTAATATTGTGCTATCAAGAACGATCTAATAAGGAGGTTACGACCCTCAGTAATGAAGAATACGAAGCTAGGAGGAGGACACCAGTTAGTCATATCGTCTGCTTCATCAGAATCAAAGTATATCAACTTAAGGGGAGTAGATGCATTTACAGAACGTGAATTAATATTTTCTGCTATTTTTCAAAGAATAGTTTCCATAACACAAGTGAAAAGAGACATTTACTGCTCTATATAATTAACCGAAATAGTTTGATGCTGAAGTGGGAGTGAATCCGATCCCACTTCTGATGTAGGAAGTGGGTCAGATATGATAAATAAAATGCGGATGTGGTAATATAACAACTCTTTATATTTTGTTCAACTTGTATCAAATAAATATCATAAAATCACTATTAAAGCTTTCCATCACTAATGACTAGTTCGGGTTTAACAATTCCAAGTAACTTAATTATTCCTTATTACAAAAAAGTCATAATTTAAGCAATAGATAGTCAATTATAAATTGTACTGCGACTAATTTATAGTTGACAATAATAATTAACTTGTTTGCACCAATTAATTATCCGAGAGTCAAGGATAAGCTACTAGCAAGATACAACAAGTGTACCGAGCCACGCCAGAGCCTAGACTGCCTTATCGGCGGGCGCTCAGAGCCTTTTATACAGGTAGCAAAACAAGTTAAGTAGTAGGGATATCGAACGATGCGCTTGCCGGCCCAGGCCGTGTATTTGTTGTTTACACTTTACAATATTCTTGCATTTGACGACGCGGACGCCGTCATATGTAATTTATTGTTATGTAATGTAAATATAATTTACGTTACCATTTCGCCCTCTCGCTTTGGGAATTGAGGAATTGAGCAAAAATTGAGGAATGCAACCTGGCAGTAACGTGTTGTGCGTATTAATAAAAACACGATGGTCAGGATGTTGCTCCGGTTGTGGTCCACGAGGTCGAAGTTGATCACGATACAGTCGTGCTGCGGCGTGACCGTTGCCTTGTTATTTTTATGGAGTTGCCATAAAAATAAGGCATATCTGCATATTCATTTAACGTGTATCTCATCTCTAATGTTTCAAAGTAAGCACAGTCCAAATCACAATGAGCGAATGAGCGAAACAAAGTCCAATAACCGAGCAGCAAAGCGAGTGTAGTGGTGGAGACAAAATAATGACACGAGTAGCAGTGAAAAAAAGGTGAGAACGACGGTTTGACGTTTTGTTTGCGGTGGCAAAACATCTTAAAATTAAATAAACTTTCAAATTTTATTAGATTTTAACTTTTCCGGTGTTGTTTTTGGTAAGTTATCAAATTAATAAATCTCACAAACGAAAAGTTTTCTTTTTTTTTCAAATTTTCCACCTCGCTGTCTTTGATTGCTGATTTTAGCCTAAAACAGCCTATGACGTACAATTGTTTTATTATTGACCGCCCCGTTGGTCAAGTGGATAGCGACCCTGACTACGTAATCGACGGGGCTCGACGATTGCGTAGTCAGGGGCGGGGACAAGCATTTGTGTGATGAGCATAAATGTATTTCCGGGTTTGGGTGTTTATTGAATATATTATGTATTTCAATGTTTTAGTATCGTTGACTAACACCCATAACACAAGCAAATAATTTGCTTACTTTAGGGTTAAATCAGTAAGTGTAATTTGTCCCGTGAATATTTATTTATTAATTATTATTATTATGAAAGCTTAGAGTCTAACGCATTCTAAGCATTATACTTCTTCAATATGATACGTTGTCGTAACAACGAATAATTCAATCATCTCTATATTATTTAAACGTTTTTCCGGAATTAAGTTCAGTTTTCACCGCAAATTCTCGTTCATATCTTCTAACGAATAAAACAGATGACACAACGTGGTAATTTGAGTTTATAAAAAAGGAAAGAAATTACTAGGAACCATATCTGGTGACTAAGGAATTCTATAGGTTAGAAATCGCTACTCATATGCAGCCACGTTTTCTTCAACCCTCGAAAAAACCTTGCCTTTTATTTATTTATTTCTTTAATTGTCGGCTCCATCTTCAGACTTTTGTCATCATAAATATCAGAAAGTACTCATCAAAACAAAATCCATGAGCCCAAACTCGAATATTTTAATTCTTGTGTGAGTTTCAATGGCACTTTACTAGCCCCAGACACTATGTTTGGTATGTAATAGAAAGAACTCATAATGACAACCAACGAGCTAGACTATTCTAGCACTTTCTGTGAATTACAATAACGTTGTTCCGGTTACAGCTTCAATACTCTTCATTATGCGTAATAAAAAGAAGCTATAACAACAAAACCAACACTCAACAAAGTCCAAACTCGATTATATTAAACCTTTCTATATTTTAGTTCTAATAGCTTTTTTCCAGTTTCATCATCAGATTCAAAGACGTCATAACATCAAAAGCAATGAGACCAAACTCGAGTGTATTAAAACTTATTAGATTCAAACTTCAGTCCCTTGTTAACATGAACAATAAAAACCATTCATAATAACAAACTGTGAGATCAAATTCGACTGACTCAGCACGCTGCATCTGGGAATTCCAATTCCTACTGTGATTTCATGATAGAGGTAGGATACCTCCGTCATGTAATCATCGATTTTACATAAGTTTCCCAAATGTCAGAAAGTAGTTGAAAAATGGTTTCACAAGATTTGAAAAATCTATTACTTGCATAGTTGCAAGTTAAATAAAAACTTGTAAAAATCCATCGAATTTTATTGATATCTTTAAAAAGTTTCTGAGTTCAGTCATTGTAATTAATAGGGTTCATCCTTGAAATAAGTGAAAGATTACTTAAAGAAAATTATATCAATTAATTGTCTTTATTTTTCTAAAACGTGAAGACAGCAAAAAGTGCATAAACAACGGACAGCTGTAGCTTATAATCTTTTGGCTACATTTTTGTAATATATACTAAACAAATAGATAAAAAAAATACATTGACATTATAATATACTACATCTAGTTTCTGAAAAATTCATTTTTTTATTATTTAGTGCCAAGTATAAGATATAGAAACGATTTTATTCTGCAAAATAGAAACAGAATAAAATTGAAACAGAATAGCATATCGAGAGTAAAGCACAGCCTGACGGCGTGCAATAATTATTTATAAATAATGCATAAAAAATTCAGACAAGTTTGCATCTGCTTATTTAAAATGTCATTAAAATCTTTTCAGATGCTAGGTAAATTATAAGTCTTACCTCGGACAAAATGTCGGCTCCGGTTTCGTCTTTCCATATTATGTCAGGCTCAGGGTAGCCACTTATTTCGCATTTTAAAGATACGGGACTATTATAATCCACATTAAGTTTTGTATCACCTATAATTTTTACTGTAGGCACTGTAAAAACATTTATTACAAGAATTAAATCTAGAACTTTAATCAAAACCTGTCGTGTAGTTGATGATCATTATTTCAATATAATTGTTAAATTTGAAAATTTTAAAATGAATCGTCGGTCAATTATTTATTCCTTGGGCAATATTTAAAACTATTTAAGTAAATTTATTATATAATATGTTGGTATTAAAAGGAATACCTTCCTTAATTTTTTTAAAGGGAAGGGAAAAATGATAGCAAACAAGTAATTGACACTGCCGGTGCAAACACAACCACAATTTATAGACACAAAAAGTATTAAAATATATGCATTGTTATGTTGCAGGTTGAGAATGCATAAACATGCATCTGTCTAGTTTAGCTTTTGAACCGAAGTACAATAGTGACAAGTTATTGCGAAAAGAATAGTAACAGAGTAACATTTTTGAAATAGAATTTGTAAAACTATATAGTTACTTTTATTACCAAACTTTTCTATCAAATTGTTATGAACTGACACTGCTGTCAGTTTCCAATGCGCTTGCTTTTTATGATTTAAAGTAAGCAAAGAAATTATTTTCCAAAAAAAAGTAAGCTGACAAAGAAATTAGATGTAACTGAATGAAAGTTAAAATATGTCAGCAAGACAAATTAAATCTATTTCAAATTTATTGTATTAAAACTAAGATTTCGCCTGTGTTGATAAAAGTGGACGAATCAAAAAAAATTTAACAGATAATTTTAATTAATGGATACGACTTAGGGACCTTCAAGAAACGAGCTTATTCATTCTTAAAAGGCCGGCAACGCAGCTGTAATACCCCTGGTATTAAGGATGTCCATGGGCGGCGGTGATCACTTACCATCAGGTGCACCATCTGCTCGTATGCCCCCTATACTATAAAAAAAATAATTTAAATCACAATTAAATTTACTAAGACTTGACTTTAATACTATTCCAGACTCCTAGCAGTTCCAGAATTAATTTTGTAGAATTTATAAAAATATAACTGAATTCTATAAATAAATTAATATAGTAAAATTAAAAAAAAACAATTCCATAGATAATTTCCATAGCCTTGCAGGCTAAACTGAGTAAAATAAACATTAATTAAAGTTCTGCTTTTTTGGAGATTCGTGGTAATCCCATCGCCGTATTTTACTAACTTTTAAATCATACGGTAGAAACAAGTAGATGTCTCGACCGACAAGAGACAAGAGATAAACATCGCCTAAAGACATTAAATATGTTATTGGTGTGTTTGTTAAATATGTAACCCGTGTGGCGACATTGTATACTATATGATCGGGTTACCGGCTACCTTACTCAACAAACCAAAACGTGACTGTTACATGCATTAACACTACAGCTGCAGCAGGAGTTGATAATGCGATGTTGCTCAACCCAGACGAGACTTTGAGGAACTCTTACCTTCTAATAGTGGTAGTGACATATTTAGCCACGTTTTCGACTTTTACGAACTGCCTGGATAAATGGTAGATGGCCTATTTTCAATGGGGGTCTATTTCAATTCAACTCAACCTCACTTTATAATATGTTCAATACAACCACATCCTATGAGCTTTAAGGGAAATTCTGCAGTCAGATCATCAGTTTTGTGACGGATCGGAGTATCAAGGTGTTGTTGATGGTGCATGCTCTGATCGTAAACTCGTCAATGTTTTCGATTAAAGAAACATTTTAAAGCGGCTCGAAATTTCGATAAAAGAACTATTTCAAATCAGCTTGATTATTTGGCATTACGTAAAGGTGTGGTATCACTCTGTATTTTTTATCGACTCTATCATGGGGAATATTCTAAGTAACTGTTGGGATTGATTTCTGCTGCCAAATTTCACGACTGGGCATCGCGAAAAAATTAAAAGATTCATCCTCACCATCTCGATGCCTGGAAATCCACAACCTGGCGATTCTTGAAAAACTTTTTGCCCCACACTACTCCTATGTAGAACCAGTTATCTGCATTTTTTTTTCAAATGCATACGACTTAGGGACCTTTAAGAAAGGAGCTTACTCGTTTTAAAAGGCCGGCAACTCAACTACAAGACCGTTGGTAGTTCAGTTGTATAAGGGCAGCGGTAATCACTTACCATCAGATGAGCCTCCTGTCTGTTTACCCCCTCTTCTATAAAAAAGCACAAGGATTTATTACAACAAATTGAGTAATTAAAAATAAATATTTTAAAACATATTACCTACTCCGGATATCTTTAAGATAAACTGCCAGGATTTGCTATTTTCTTCGTTCGTTCTACAACTATAAATGCCAACTAATTCAGGCTTCATAGATTTAATTACCATAACTCTATTCTTTGTGGATATTTTTGTATTTCCTTTGTACCACGATATAGGTTTTGAAGAATGAATTTCACATTTTATTTTATCACTGCTATTATAAGGTATTGTTATAGCTAAAAATTAAAATGAACTACTGATGATTGATGGTACGCACATACAAGGCAGCTATAATACAGTATACATATATATGCTCAGTGCCTATTTCAGCAATAACCTGGCCCTTTTATGCCTTATTGTGAAATTATAGAGCATTACAAAAACATAAACCATAAATGTCAAGGCATTTTAAGCTTAAAACAGTCAAAAATATCCCTAAGTATAGATCTTTGATATAAAAGGGTTCTGGGGTCTGTTGACAATTACACTGTTAGAATATTTGACAAGCTGTAACTGTTAAAGATCTGATTCACCTTTGATCTTTAATATGGTGATCAACGCAATTTTTTAACCCAACAAATATTAACATAGTTACAAAATTGATTGATTGAAAATGTAAAAGTTATGTAGAAAAAACATTTCCTTCATAATTTTTCCACAATGATAACTCCCAAACGAATCAACTAATTTTTAAACAATTTGCGATATTTGACACAGTTTTAAAAAGTATTAATTAGATCTAGTAAATTATTAGTTAATTGTTATGGACGTTATTTTAAAACAACAGTTTAGGCGCAAGCTTTATGAAGATGTTTAAAAATTTCTTAAAATCTGCATCGCTGAATCGGTTCAAATTTACAGAAAATTGATTATTTACTATAACTAAGCAAATGAAGTCCACCGTGTTTCGCTCAGTCAAGCCGCTCAAAAGTTATAGTAGTCTTGTATGCACACATACACTTACACATGTCTACATAAAGACATCTAAAAATATTCAGAAAAACTACTATGAACCTTAAAAATGGAAATTTTGAAAATTTGAGTTCCGAAAATAGCATCGAAATCAGTAATTTACCAAAGAAGCTAAAGTAGGAAGTTAAAAATTGAGCAGGTTTAGTAAGTGAAACAAAAACCTTTTTTGGTTTGTTAGTTATTTTTAAGTATATTGTCAAAAAATATTTTAGTTTATGTTCTAAAGCACACTTATAAACGCAAATTGGCCATGGACAGACCTTCAGTTACACTAATTATGCTCAATTTTTCTAGAAAATATTTATCGACACAATTATAGCTACCCAATGAATAACATATTTAAGACATACACTCAAAATACACATGCATATAATACACAGTTATTCTGTATTCTTCAAACATTCTTGGTAATATTGGAATATCTTTGTACAAGGTGAAGAACATGAAATAAAGTGACACTTTCAACTAGCTTTATTTTATATTCTAAGAATTTATTAACATATCGAGTAGAATTAATTATTTCCTGTAATTATAGAAATTAAAACACTGTCTTTTCTAATAAAATCAAGAATAAATTATGATACTATACTATATATACTACCTTGATCACTGTGTGCTTCAATCGTGATGTGTCCAATACGTGTTAAATTTTCTATATCATTAATATATCCATTTACCTAAAATTGTATTTATAAAATGACAGTATTAAGCAGTATGTTATATAGAATAAGTAAATGCAAGTATTTTAGAAGACATGATCTTTGCGTTTTTATGAGTAGTTTTAGCGATTTTTTGGGATTCATTATTTTTTATTTGGAATTAATGCTCGTTGTGTTGCTGTTTGGAGGATTTTTTTATCATAAGTTAGCAAACTAGCAGATAGGTCTCCTGATGGAAATAGTCAACCATCGCCTATAGACACCAAAGATGTTAATGGTGCGTTGCTATCTTGTTGCGAGTTCTAATGCCACATGCATAAGTTTACCAGCTATCTTACCCTCCAAATCGGAACACGACAGTGACAAGCACTGACGCTATTGCGGTAGGAATAGGTAAGGCCGCCGTACCACTGTAGCAGTCCGTACAATGCAGAACTCTTCCACCTAGAAGCCACGATGGTAGTGATTTTTATAGCCAATCGGCCACCTCTTACGGCCTGCCTGGCAGAACGGCAGTTGGCCTATTCTTCAAAGCAGTCTGGGACCAACATAGGGAAAAATATTTGGTCGATACCAGCCCGATAAACGGATAAAAACGCACCGTGAAGGTTGGTTTTTTTCATCAAATAGCCATCGTAAAAGGAAGTAATTTTAATATCATAGGAGAGCACAATCTTCTATGATATAAAAAATCCTCCTTTTACGATGCACTTATACAAATGTAAAAAATCTCGCTGCTACATGCTATGTTTTAATTTTTATGAAAACAAAATTATGTTGACTGACCCGATCACAGGTATTGCGTTACTAGTAATACTATAGCTTGAAATGTTTGTTCGAGGCATCGGGGAGCTAACACACCAGCACCCGATTTCGAACTGTTAAGTAACAGTATTCTCTCTATTTTCAAAGATGAATTAATAAAAACCTAACTTCATAATTTTACCCAATTTGGAAAACGAACCCGGACATCATGTTCTGAGCCGTACAATGCTAATCACTAAACCAGATGGCAAGTAAGGTTATATATCTGGAATAAAATCTTCACACTAAATCCTTTAAGAAGTAGGCAAGCAGAACGAAGTACTAAAAATCTTTATTAAGACAGGTTTGTCCTGATTTTTTTATACTTATGTCTTCTTTAAATAAAACTAAAGCAACTTCAATAATGTTCATTAAAAGTTGTTATAATTAGTTATTTGAAAGTGTAGCTTACTCTAATTTTGTAGATGACGTTAGGAGAAATAAAAGATTCTGTTGAATAAAATTGCTTTTCAACATTTATCAACTGAAGTAACTTCTTCATTATTACATTATCATGCATATCTATTAATTCTAGTGACTCTAATTTGACATCTCTTTCTTCATTTGTTAGTGCAATTGATAGATAATTTTTCTCACCTAAGGATAAACAATGGGATAATTATTACCAAAAATATGTGAGGTATATAAATGTATTTTCATTTAAAAATTAAAAAATAATTTCATCATGCCACTCCTGTTGTATATTAGATATAATTGATTGAAGAACCCCGTTGCCTTATTTACACTTTAGCTTGTAACTTTTAAAAAATTTGACCGACTGCGAAGTGTATGTTAAGCTTACGAGCTCTGCACTTATTCTGCAAGCTGCTACTGAGAGATTCGTAGATAGAAACCTTAATTACAAGTTTTAGGTAAAACTTGTAATTAAGATTTTTCCCCACACTCGAATCTAACACTTTCTGAAGTGTTGAACTAGCTAAGTGCTGTACCAACGATGTATATGCTTATAACACATTACTGAAAATGCCATAATTGTTAGTCTACGTTCTGGGACATTTAGTCGATTTGTATGAGCCTAATTTTTCTGGTATCTAGTATTACTACAAAACTAAGCAAAATCAGCTCAAGATATAACACATATAACTAAGTTCAAAGCTTCTACATATTTTACCAACGTAAATTGATCGCAGTTTTGTTAAAAATAGTTTTAATTTTAAGTGATCTACTTTCTATGTTCATCTTACGCCTTTAAGAATGTTCCACACTACGAGTATATTACTACGACTTCCACACTACGACTTAATTCCTATAACGTAAATCGTGATACTCTCCTTTGTTAATTAATAGCTTTCTAACTTACATTCATACAAATATTTATAGTATGTTGTATAAAAAATAAATAGTACCTGGAATCGGCTTAGTTGAAGTATCTTCCAATGACTTTGGCTTTAGAAAAGAAAAGCCGTGCTCAAATACAACAATAGTTGAACCAGTAATTAAGACAGAAGCTTCTTCATCGTTGGTTATTTCAAGAGTGTAAAAATTTGATGTTGGTATAAATTTTAAAACCTATATATGGAGGATAAATAAATGATGTTATAAAATATATTTATGTCTACACTTTGTACCAGAAATAGAAATATTGCTTTAAAAAAACTCACCTACCTATACGAGTGTGTACAACAGACATGTCAATTTTATTATTTGAAACAATGATGAAATATATAATAACAGTTTTTTGGAATCAATAAAAAAATTGGAACCTCAATCTAACATCGCTTTTTTCATAATGACAACAATTTAAGCATATTTACGAAAACTTAAACTTGAATGGATGAGGATCTAAACACAAATATTTTCAAATATAGCAAACAAGCAGACAGTATAATATAGAAAATTAGCAAATGGTTAGGCGAAAATAGTCATCACTTATGGATACAAAAATAGTGCGTCGGTATCTTTCTCGCAGGAATATGATGCAAATGTTTTAGCTATTTTTGGGCGACCTTCAATTGCTGCAGCAACGAACTCGTCCACTGTTTTGAAGATGCAGCAGTGGTTTTTCTTACACAGAAATTGATGATCTTTCAGATGAGCTTGGGTTCTTTCGGTAGCCCGATGGTGCCGTATATCTAGGTACAAGGCGTCACTTATAATGCTACTGCCACTGATAAGGGCCAGGATGGGGACCCCTCCCCTATATCGAGGAACAAACGAAATTCGGTAGTCTTATCGTACTAGAAATCGATTTTTTTTCATTATTTTTTTTCTTTTTTTTAATAGCGCCACACAGTTTTCCGCATTGCAGCATAGCCATTTCGTATTTTACAATTAATGACGAATCTATGTATATACCATCCGGTAGTCTTATGGGACTAGGTTTAGTGTCGTGGGCTCCCATACCATATGTTAAGTCAAGTCGAATACTATACAAGTCGAAATATAACAGTGACCAGTTTCGCGGAAAATCCGCAGAGTTAAATTACTTTTAATTGAGATCTCCGTCCCTTGTCGTATCCACCTCCAAGCTTTATGTTTCCATAATTCTAGTGCTTTTTACCGTTTCTTGGAACCGTTTACCGGAACCGTTTACCGCTTGGGTGGAAAGCTGTCAGTAAAACGCGCAAAAAGTTAAATAATAAAATCCTTTACTTGATGTAATTCCGCATTACGAATTTGATGTAATTCATACATATGATTAAACCTAAATGACCTTGAAATTATAAATTATATTACTTAACCCTTTATTTGCATTACTGAACGAACAAATAAATTTAGTTATCTCAACATTTAACACAAAGCAACAATCTTTCAATTGCATTGATATTAAACATACAATTTTAACAAATAAGTAATAAGCAAATATTAAAGGATAAATTCAACGATTTAAAACTAAATTAAGTTATTTAATTTGCAAAACTTTCTCAGTGCAACTATTCCATAATGCCATAGTGCTAGCTACCATTTGTTTCAGTTGTAGTGATGCAACTGAAACAAAAGGAAGTATATGGAGTGGGGCAATATCACTTCGCTCTATATTATATTATTGATTCACTCTTCATAGAGTGAAGTGCTATTCAACTCTCCTGAAGATGATTCGGTAGCAAAATAAAACATACGTTGAGTACATAATTTGTGTGATAATGCCTTTGCTACTGACGTGATAGAAAGTGTTATGGACGTGGGTGGACTTTTGTTTTTTTTTTAATTTATTTATTTTAATGCTTTATTGTACACAATTAAAAGAGAAGTAATACATAGAAACATATTAAAAACAGACTGTACAATGGGCAATTTTAGTGCCGCTGGGGTCTGCTTTAATTTTGCAGGCCTTGGATAAGTTTGCCCTATTATTATTTCCTTTTTAGTTTTAGTTGCACTACTGCAGTTTTATATAAGATTTAGATTTGTGTTCGAATAATAGATTCCCATAAAGTTCGAATAATAGATTCGCCTAAATCTACAAAAATATCTTCAATTTTTACTTTTGTCATACGAATAATCAATATGCGCATTGTGTGGTGGAATTAAGTCGGTATCTATAAAATAAAACGCTGTTTGCCGTTAATGCTTCAAATATTATAGAGTTAAATGCTATTCTACTCTCCTAATAATGCTTTGGGTACGATGTGAAACGTACGCTGAGCAAATAATGTGTGTTTATGTTAGTACTTTTTTATATCATAAGATAGCAAACAAGCAGATGGGTCTCCTGTTGGAAAGAATCAAACATCGCCTATATACATCAAAGGTGTTAATGGTGCGTTGCTATTTTGTGGCGAGGTCTTATGCTACATTCATAAGTTTACCGGCTACCTTACCCTCCAAACCGGAACACGGCAGCGACAAGCACTGACGCTATTGCGGCAGGAATAAGTAAGGCGGTGGTATCAGAGCCGGGCGAGACATTCCAGAACTCTACCACCTAGTAGCAACGATGGTATTGACTCGCATAGCCAATAGGTCGCCTGTTGCGACCTGCCTGGCAGAACGACAGTTGGTCTATCCTTCAAAGCAGCCCGGAATCAACACGGGGAAGCATATTATTCACGATTGGGGAAGTATAGTTAGTTCAACTGTAAGATTTATGATGTAGTATCTTTGTTGTTCTATATAAAGTAAGTTCTTTTCTTAAAGATCCATAAGAAACTGTTAAGAAACATTTCAACTCGCAATAGAATCCAATGAAAACAAATGCAGCGTTAAAAAAATTTTACCGTCGTCCGGATCGTTACTATTTATTAATCATTTTAAAGAATACTAATTATACTTTCTCTGTAAATTTTAAACAGTTGCTAGCGTTGTCGCTTTTTGTATAGCGTAAATTTTTATAACATATTTAGCTTATGTTTAGCTTTTCTCTCGAAACTCTTTTTAGCTTCTCAATTGGTTTAATTGTAAGAACCTAAAGAGATTTTCACATTTTATCAGCCAACTATCACGAACTTGGAGGTTTCCAGCGACTGTCCCAGTCGCCGGAAGAAAAATATTAAAATTAAATCAATCCGGCAACTGGGATCGCGTTTCCAGTCAATGCGGTTCCAGTTGCCGGAAACCTCGAATTTACAGCAGAAACTTACTCTTTTACTTTATGTGAGGCCGCAATGTTAAGTTTCTTCTCAAATTTTCAAAAATTACAAGTACGATTGTTATAAATATTTAAAAAATATTGTGCATAGGATACATACATTACTGCGTGGTATATGAACAATTGTCTCTCCTTCTACAAGATTTCCCTTAGCGTCAATAATAGTAAAGTCAGGATTCTTTCCCGCTGCAGAAATCATAACATCTTGTATCTTACTATCAACTTTAAACTGAAATAATGTTAAAACTACAATTAATTATTTCTTACCATGGAAATTATAACATCTCGTATTTTACTATATACTTAAAACTGTAGAAATGATAAAACACGATTATTTTCCGCCTCAGAAATCATATAACCATAGTATTTTAAAATCAATTTTAAACTGAAATAATAGTAAAACTGCAATTCATTGCAAACAAGCAGATGGGTCTCGTGATGGAAAAAGTCAACCATCACCTATAGACATCAAAGATGTTAATGGTGCCTTGCTGACTTTTGGTGAGATCTAATGCTACGTGCTTAAATTTACCAGCTACCTTACCCTCCAAACCGGAACACGACATTGATTAGCACTGACACTATAGCGGCAGGAATAGGTAAGGCGGTGGTACCAGACCCGGGAGAGCCAATGCAAATTTCTACCATCTGGTAGCCACGATGGTAGTGACACGCATAGCCAATCAATCGCCTTTTACGACCTGCCTGGCAGAACGGCAGTTGGCCTATTCTTTAAAGGAGCTCGTGACCAACACGGGGGAAAAGAGACGAGGAACTGTATAAATTGTTATACTACTGATAATTAAATTCTCTTCAATAATGGATTTCATTGGTTAACTATCTCATCGGTATTCAACCTCAAACTCATAACTCGTAACCTCACAAGATAGCAAACAAGCAGATGACGCTCCTGATGGATAGAGGAAACCATCACTTTTAGATAACAAAGATCTTCATGGTGCGTTGCTATCAAATATAATAAAATATATACAAGTCGCAATCGCAATCTTAAGTGCAAATCTGGAAGCGTTTCGTCACCCTGCGCCGTGGTAAAACGTCATCTTAAAGTTGTAATTTTCATAGAAACCACATAGTAAGTACTATGTAATGAAGATACTACCACGACGTGAAATCATTAAGACGCCATGACCCTCCAGAGCGTTTTCGCGGTAAATAACTTACAAAACTCGATTTTTTTATTACAAATGTAAATGTTAATTTTATGTAAAAAGTAAGAAAGTGGTAAGTATATTATGTAACAAAATAAATTGTTTTTTTGTTAGTATACCTAAAACGGTAAATTATAAACAGTTTTTTTTTTAATTTGGTCAACGAACCTATTTATTCCCGCTATAGAAAATATAACAACATCTTATATTTTATTATCTACATTAAACTGAAAATAGTAAAACTATATGTAATTAATATTTTCTTACCACAGAGTTCATAACATTTAGTATTTTTCTATCTAATTTAAACTGAAATACTGGTAAAACTTCAATAAAGTAAATTATATATTAATAGCTGTGCCCGCGACTTCGTCCGCGTAGGAAAAATGTTATAATAAAAGTAGCCTAAGTTACTCCTTATTACATCAGCTATCTGCCAGTGAAAGTCCCGTCCCGTGCCAGTGAAAGAGATTAGCCGGAACAAAAAGACAGACAGACAGACAAGAATAGTAAAAAATGTTATTTGGTATATGTACCGTGTATCCACATGCATTAGTTAATAGCGTTTTTTTAAATATTACAAACACACATTCCAATTTTATTTATTTGTATAGATTAAATTCGATATTCAGTTCAGTATGATATTTGTTGTTCCACTCGTGCTCCTCATACTTTATCTCATCTATCTCTACTTTATCATCCGTGTCATATCTTACACAAATCATCTTAATATTATTCTATCAATCAGGAAAAAAACGTATACTTACAGTCAAACTTTTATTTTTACCATTACCCAAAATTTTGTGAGCCAATAAAGTTTTTTCACTTTTTATTGATTCAATTATATATTCTATGACCTAAAAATATAAAAAAATACAATTTATAAAATAAGTTACATAATTTTTAACGTAAACTTTATCTATGTTCCTTTTTTCGACTTTTCGCCTGAAAATCGTATCGTTTTTTCCCAACATTATAGGCGTGGGTCGGATGATTCGACTTTTACTTCGCGGCGGGCAGAGGCGTATATTAACGGACGCCGCCCTCCGCGGAGCCCTTTTTGCAGTTTGGACCGCGGCGAGCCTAGGTGGACAGCTACCAGGGTAAAAATAGAATAATAAAATGGCTGTTGGTAATTTATGTTTCATTATTCATCTTCTCTGTATTAAATTATAAATTCTATAGTTCTATTAATCGCATTTTGTTTGTAAAAGCTAGCCGATTGCAATTTAAATAGTTTTCCTGCCTTCTGGCATATAATAATTTTGTTTACTGTTAATTGTAATAATCTACTTTTTTGCTGCAGTAGAATTTTTATATAGTGTTTTAGAACCCGTTGTGTTAACTGTGCAATTTTATCCCTGTAAGCCGTAGTTCATCTTATGCCGGTACCCTCGGACACGTGGTAGACTCGTGGCTTGCAGCTGTTGAAGCGCGGACCTCCTGCTTTTCAGGGTTCGGTGTTTATCTTCTCAGCCGACGTTCTTCCCACATCGCTGGGTGTGCCTGGGCTTCCTATTGCAACATGTAGCTACTTGAGCTGCAGAGCTGATTCTTAGCCGAAGCCGTCCCCCCGTAAGAAGCTAAGTCCCGCCCCGAGTTCGTGCCGTGGTCCACCAGCAACGTTGTTTAACGTTTAATTTTTATAAAGAACGTTTTAACGTTTTTCAACGTATTTTTTTAAATAAGAACAACACTTCTTGTGTGTGCCGTTTTACGTTTAACCGAGTAACCTTACCACGTGCCCTGAAATACACCTATAATGAAGAGTTATTTTCCAACGACTACTTATTTCTCTCTCCTAGCTAATAAGCACATAAACATATCTCTACTTATAAACATATCTCTTTCTCCCCCTAACTAACAAACAGATCTACACCCTAGTTTATCACCTCCCGCCACAAATCCTCTCAAAGAAGTAACCTGAACATAGCTAAATGGCGGTGCTTTGGTTAGAGAGTATATTATAATTGATAATAATCAAAGTAAAGGTATTCAATTCCATAGGAATTATGAAAGTCCGATTCATCGGATGGAATCATTATTTCTCAGATGAGTTCTGTTTTTTCTGAAAAAAAGGGAACGTCTCTACGAGCCCTAGATCCAAGATATATAGGTTGTTTTTATAGTCATGAGACGGAGCCAAACCCGTGAAAATTCACGCTTATACATATCGAATAAAAATATTAAAAAAATACATTGATAAATAACCGAAAAATTATCGAAAACTCAAAATTACCCTTGCACTAGTCATCATCGTAATATCAATAGTAGTCGGTATACTTTGTAAAATATAGCATGAATCCTATGACAAATGCCAATTAAATGAATGCAGTAACATTGTACAAGCGCACGTTCACAATATTTTTATGCAACATTAAAAACATCCCATTGCCACGTGTCACATTTATTACTATTGAAGTAAAACTAGAAATACATTTGATAAGTGAAAACTCATTCCCTAAATAAATCTTGTAACTTATTAAATTCAAAGTAACAATTATTATTAAAATGTAATGCATGCAATGCACATTCAAGGTCACCCTGAAAGGAAAATTACTTAGAGATGGGACTATCGATAAACGTAAAATTTGTAGTTTTTTTGTTACCTATTGTACTGCTATTAAATTATTTGACAAATTAATTCTAATAATCACTTTTAACTTAACAATATTTGTTGCTATGGTGGGAATACTGACTACCTATTTTGATTATGTTATGATTATGCTATTTTGATTATATTTAATTATGAGCGGGGAGGGGGGGCCTCCCCGCTATTTTGTTGCTTAGCATAAAATACTGTGGCCGCCATTTTCCTAAGCGCACATAATGTGACGCGCGTCACTTCAATCTCAATAGCGCATAAGCCTTGTTGTCACCTCATCTTTGCTAGTATGTTTTGTGTTTTTAACCAACCAGTCATTTGTTTTGTTGTTTGTTACTAGTTTCAATAAGTTTTTGTTATATTTTATATATAGTTTTTGTTATATAATGCCGAAAAGGACGCATAAAACTATTCTTAACAGGTCTAATCGTGAATTAGTGTTTAATTTGCGACAGTACTTTAAACAAGAACTATAAATGGCGGACCGCTCCTACCTTCAACTAACGTTCGCGATCGCGTAGCAGATGCTCTCGGGATTGCTAAATCGAGAGTATCTCGAATCACGAAAGTGAAGTTTAGCAAATCTTCAATGGAAGAAAATAAATTAATGACGCCTAATATAAAGAGGGGGAAAAACATCCGGTGGCGAAACCAGAAACTTTCAATATCGATGCTATAGGAAACCACATTTGTGATTAATACGCGCTTGATGAGTTACCCACATTAAGACAATTGTCTAACTCTCTCAAAGAAGCTGAACTTTTCTAAGGTAGCTTGCCCTCTTTATCAAACTTATTAAGAGGTGAAGTGGGCTTTCGATACCAAAAGGCACATAGAAGAAAAGTATTAATAGAATGAATGGACGGATATTGCTCTCGCGCGATGTGATTTTCTTCGAAAAGCAAAACAAATAGAAGACTGGGGTAAAGTTATAAAATATAAAGGTAGGTGAAACATGGCTGAACGCCAATGTTTCTAAAACATGGAATGATGGTACTGGAAAGTCCATAACATTGGTTCGTGAAGGAAAAGGGCAAAACTAATTATCTGTCATACTGGGACAGCCAAAGGATTTGTTTTCAACTGTTTATTGGCTTTTAAGTGAAAACCATTGAGTATCAAGAAAAAATAAACTACAACAATTTTAAAGAGTTCATGACGTTACTGGCCAATTCAAATGAGCCGCATGTGATTGTGATAGACAATGCATCCTACCATTCCGTCCAAACGGATAAGCCGCCAACTACCACCAATAAAAAAACTGAAATTTTGGGATGTCTCAATAATCATGATATTATGGCCGATAACACAATGTTAAAGCTAAAGCTCCTTAGGCTTGTGAACTTAACCAAGCTACCTGCTCCAAAGTACATTCTGGATGAACTTGCTAAGTCTTTTGCCACACTGTTCTCCGCCTCCCGCCATATCATTGCCAACACAGCAGTATAGAAATGATATGGGCTCAAATTAAAGGTATGTATTTAATTGTGTATATAACGTTATCGGTTAATATTTTCTATTGTAATGTAATGTCTTTTTTTTATTTATTTATTTCATCAAAAAAATTAACATAAACTTACAAATATTTAAACATCCTTAAACCTCGTTGTAGGTTTGTGTGGATGTTGTGTAATGGATGTATAGAGTCATCGTAGGTTAAGCCTATATATTGGATAGTTTGTCCAATAAACGAGTAGTATATTCGCATCACTTGTTGTATTCATTTCACTCCCAGCTACAACCCTACATGGCGACCCTGCCTTGTATGGGCCGCGAGTGTCGAGTTAACGTCGCGCGAAGCTAATGATCGATACCTGCAACCTACCTATTAAGACTTTAAAATGTAGAAAAAAAATCTCGCTAAAAATGTAACGTTGTGGTTGTGTTATAAACTTTCGAAACTAACAAAAGCACTTATTTTAAAAATTCAGAATAAAATTTATCAAACAAGAAAAGGAAAATGGGAAATACTTATGGTATCAATATTACATATCGCGTATTATAATATATGAGCGTAATGAGCATAATGCTAAATTCACAATATTCATTGACATGGTGCTACCCTAGCACTCCTAGTTGGCATTGTCTACGTATACCGAGGATGTCAGATGATGAGAATGGGATCGAGAGAGCAGCCTTCCGGCGGTCGTTCCAGCTCCAGAGTTGTCATCAAAAAAGGGCTCCAGGTCACGCTGATGACCCCCTCCGTCACTAAAGTATAGTGTAGCGAAGTGAAGTGTAGTGCAAGTGTATTACAAAAGTCCGCGATCGATACTATGAATATGTACTAGGTACCTACCATTATACCTATTGTTATATTATGATCCTGCCTCCCTTATATATGATGCCTTTGTGTTATAATTGTATTTGCTATTAATACATATTTAGTTATGTTTATGTAAATTGAGAATTGAAAAAAAATACCTACATAGGATAGAAAATGGGTTAGAAAAAATTGTAAGTATAAAGAAACTATAACATAAAAACGTGCATTTACCTACAGCATTTTATGCATTATTTTTATTTAGTAGAAAAACACATTTTTACACTAATTAACAAAGGTAGTTTATCTTCTGAGAATACAATTTTTTGTACAGAATATATTCATGACTAGGAAATTATACAACAATATTATTCAACTATGTACTGAGCCCGAAACTCAATCATTTTAAGCTAATACCGTTGTAACTAAGCTTGAAGACATCTCGGGAAAAATTTCGTCAAAAATGGAAAAATTTGAAACTGCAGTTTCCTTACTACCAATTTACCGTATGGTATCGAGATGTATTCGAGTTTACTTGAAAGTGCAAACCAAAATCTTTTAATTCGTTTTGTTTTAAAAACTCGCTTATCCGAGTCTGCCAAATTGCGTATGTCTGTATCCTATACTTCAGTTGAAAATCTTATTCAGGATATGCGCGAACATTTGATATAAAAAAAATCGTTTACATCCCTTCATTCTCAATTAATTAAATGTTGTCAAAATAGAAAAACAATAGAAAGTTTCGGATGCGAACTAGAAAAAATATTCACCGATTTAACAATATCTCAGGCAGACGGAAATTCAAAAAATTACGAGATTTTATTTCCATTGAATGAAAAATTAGTGATTAAAAGGTTTTGTGATGGGCTCACAGATAACAGGTTAGGAACTATCATAGCAGCACGAAATTATAGTTCGCTTAAGAACGCCATCCAAGCTGCGAAAGCCGTGGAGATAGCTGGACTACCGTCAACCTCAGCGCAGTCTAGCGTGATGTACTACCAGCGAGGTGGTCCTAGGCGACGTCCAGGAGGTAAGTCTAACAGCATGTTGCGCAGACCAACTAATCCTCTTTCGTCGACTCAGAAGCACGTGGTCACATTCATCGGAGCAGAAGTGTCTATGCAAAGACGACAGGTAGATTGTCCTTCAGAGATAGGTCAGATTGTCAATATTTCCGGAGAAACCGGTTGCGGAATAAGCAGGTAAATATGTTAAATAGGCAAGAAAAAATTGAAGACCACCCAGGCAATGATAAGTTTTTCGTGATGAATAATAGTGAGTATATCTGTTCTCTAAAATGTATAAACAAAGTCCATCTATGGATTGGCAAACAAAAACACAGTTGGCTAATCGATTCCGGCGCATCAATATTAGCGATCTATTACGATCAGATTAAATGTTTACACATTCCGTTACATATAGAGAAGCTGACAGTAAATGGGATACCTTGGTGGAAAGTTGATATCTATAGGTTTTGTTTATCTAAATGTACACTCTAATGGCAAGATATTTAGTCACAAATTTTTTATGTTTTTGATTCTTTGCCATGTGAAACTGGTGGAATTTTGGGGCATGATTTGTTAAAAAACTTTCAACGCTAAGTTAGATTTTGAGCTAAATACATTGCATTTATTTAATAAAGACGGTTGTAATACATGTTTGCAATTTGAATCGTCGTAAATAAATAAATAAATATTAAAATAAATATTAAATTGTAAATAATAAACAGGTAAATCGGAGAATTATTCATACTTATGTATTCCAGCTAGGTGTGAATCGACTTTTATGTGGAAACTAATATAAAACACGACTTTTTAATAAAAACGCAGGAACTTTGTTAAGTTCTGTTCTTAGCAAGTATATTGGTACAACCATGCGATGGTAAGGTGTCAATAAAAATTTTGAATACAGGTTAATCTAACTTAAAACTAGCCCAAATTCTTTTTTTAGAATGATGACCATTGCCATGTCAGGCCTCAATTATGAGCAGTGTTTAGTGTACTAAGATGATCTTATTTGTTTTGGTCGAAATTTAGCTCAGCATAATCAAAATTTATTAGATATTTTTAATAGATTAAGAAAAGTTAACCACAGGCTAAGCCCGATTAAGTGTAAATTTTTACAAAAGGAAATTATATATTTAGGTTACGTTGTCTCGGAAAAGGGCGTATTTCCAGACCCAAATAAAATTAAGTATTGCTACAATATCTCATCCCCAAAAACAATAACGAAGTAAAAAGATTTGTTGCATCTGCAGATTACTACCGAAAATTTATCGATAGATTTACCGAAATTGCTTCTCCTTTATATAACCAATTGGAAAAAAAATATATATTTTCGAATGGTCAAACGAATGCGAAAATGCATTGCACATTTTAAAACAATCGTTAGCGAGTCCGCCCGTGTTACAATATACAGACTTTTCCCCTAATATTGAATTTGATGATTTTAGACGGATGCATCAAATAAATGCATCGCTGCGATTTTATGCAACGGAGACGGTCGGACTATGTTGCCTATGCGAGTCGAAGTTTAAACAAGTCCGAAATTAATTATCCTACGATAGATAAAGAACTGCTAGCTATTGTGTGGGGTGTCAAATATTTCCGTCCGTATCTTTTTGGCAGAAAGTTTAAAATTATAATATACTTATATATTATTTAGCATGCGCGATCCTTCTAGTAGACTTCTAAAATTTCGTTTATGCCTAGAGGAATATAATTATACCGTACAGTATATAAGAGGACAGTTTAATTCCACAGCCGACGCGTTGTCTCGAATAGCTATTACGTCAAATGAGCTGAATAGTCTCAGTAAAAATATTATGAATGTATTGACAAGAGCGCAGACAAAAAAACAACAAGTACATAATAATCCGTCAGGAATTTCGGTGGATAATACAGCTAATAACTTGAGGACTGATCACCCAACGGTTGTAGAGGTACTTAAAAAACCGAAAAACTTGGTCGAATTATTTAGTACGAATAATAAATATATAGCCATGTTACGAAAGGAAAATCGTATTTTTTATTACGGTAATTATTTCGTGTACGTCCCTTCTAAATGTATTATATACTGTAGCCTTTATTCTCGATCATTACCTACGCGAGACGTGTTAGTGAGAGAATTAGGTTTACTCTGTCAAAAGTTTGACATAAAAGAAATGTGCATCGTAAAAAAAATAATAAATATAATTATTTAATAAGTGAGCTCACAAAAGTATTAAGATGCACTAAGAGTAATTATTGGTCCGGACCAGCGACGCTGTCGCGTTTGTGTATAATTAGGGCGTACAAAGAGTAAACGACAGAGATGACAGACGTGTCATCCTAAATGAATATTACTTATTACCTACAAGTGGCCACGCGTGTATTAAGCGAATGGCTAATAATATTAAGAAATTATATTTTTGGCCTTCTTTGTATAATGACATCGAAGACTTTGTGTCCAAATGTAAAAAAATGTCAAACACAAAAATACTCTTTAAAGACGAAACAACCTATGGAGATTACAACGACACAAGTTAGTCTTTGGTAAAGTCTGTAACTTGTCAAGTAATTTGAGTAATGTTGTCGAACCATTGTATAATTACGATAGCTATCCATCTGAACTAAAGTATAGATTAGTCAGAGAGATGCCAGACAATATTTATATCAAAGTAAGTTGTTAAGGAAAATTAACTACGATCAATATATTAATCCCGTATATTATAATCAGGGAGATCGTTTAGTGATAAGAAATACAGTAAATGATACAACACATGACACAACCTATATATTTAGGTCCATATTTAGTTGTTGAAGATTTAGGTGTCAATGTTAAAATTAGAATAGGAAGAAAAATAGAAATAGTTCATAAAAATAGAACAAAATATTTATAGAGTGATAACTGATAGACCTTTATACTTAAAATAGTATTCTTTTCTATAATAATGATTATTTTAAATTGTTATTTTACACTCATTATTTTTTTTTTCTATATAATATATAAACATAATATATAACTAGGTAATCGTTAAAAATATGTACACTACTATTATATAATTTTGTTTCATGTCTATAAAATTAGCATACAAAAAATGTGATTATAAAAAAACAATAAAGTAATGAATTGTTTTTTTTTTCAAATTTCCGCGGAGGTGTAATGGATGTATAGAGTCATCGTAGGTTAAGCCTATATATTGGATAGTTTGTCCAATAAACGAGTAGTATATTCGCATCACTTGTTGTATTCATTTCACTCCCAGCTACAACCCTACTTCACGGTTTAAGTATTGATTGATGTTTTAGCGAAGCTACATTACACTACATAAAATTTTAACATTACCATCGCTCTTATCAGTTGAAATAAACTAGTACCTATCTTTAATCAACTTGCTACTGGGTGTTCCACTCTGTGTCGTTTGCGTACAGGCCATATTCCATTGCTAACCGTAGTTAAAACCAGTTTTCGTCTGATTCATAAATACTTTTACTGTGCATTAAAGATAATGCGATCGTCGTTACGTACACAATATACAATGCGTACAGGCTGCTCCTTTTATTATGATAAAATATGTGTGTGTGTGCAGGTGTACTTGTGTGTGAACAATGCATGTCAGTATATATTTGTGTGTGGGTGTATGTTTGTGTGTGTACTTGTGTATGTGTGTATGTGTGCGCGTGCGTTTTTATCTGCATATAAATTTAATTTAACCGTGTTAAAATATATATGTACACATGATTAATTATTCTTGTGAGAGTTCGCTCAAGTAAGCACTTAATTTATGGTACTATAATAGCTTTTAATATATGTTTCAAATTATTTCCATTGATTTTATTTCGCATTTCAATATTTATATTATTATTAATTAATCTAGGTACTAAGTATTCAGTTGTTCTTTCTCCATAAAAATTCCTAGCACTTACAGTACATAGTTTCTTTGTTGTTATTTGTCTAGTTACTATATAACTTTTTCTTTCATTTTCTATATATTTAAAATAATTCTCTTTAATAAGTGAGAGTTTTATTTTCTCGCTTACAGGCAACACTTTATAATATTTGAATAAGTATTCGGGATCTTTTTTATACTTTATTTTAATTGCACTTGGAACGATAGTTTTTAGGAGTCGTAACTGTAGCGTCATTATTTGCTCAATGTATGTTCTGAAGGTGCGACCGTAGCTACTTAGTCCGTATGATATAATGCTTTCTACTAAGGCATTGTACATTTTCATTTTGATATAATAAGGTATACGTTGATTAATAATACGAAATTTTGCTAGAATTCCTCGTAATTAGTTACAAATAACATTAATATGGTGCTTCTAGTTAAGTCTGTTATCGATAATTAGTCCAAGGTAAGTATACTGACTAACTTGTTCCAGTGCTGGACTGCTGCATCCTTGTGATTTATTACGATCATGTAAACACTGATGGGTATGAGATTTAATTTCCACGTCTTTCGTGGCTTTTATATGACTGGAGTGTATGTGCATTACTTTGGATTTGTTGGTATTAAGCACAAGACCATTGTCGTGGGACCACCTACATATGGACATAAAATCTTTATTTATTTTTGATAGCGCAAGATCAAAGCTTCTATCATGAGATCAAGTATCAGCGGACAAGTATCGTCCGCGTACTGAAATATTTTGCAATGGTGAACGACGTTTTTTATATCATCAACATAAGCGAGATAGTGAAGTGGACCCAACACAGAACCTTGTGCCGTTCCCTGTGTTACTAATGTTTTATTACTGTAATCGGCTCCTACTTTTACGTAATAAGAGCGATCCTCGAGATAGTTCGAACACCACTTTAGCAGGGGACCACGTATACCACTATTCTCAAGTTTTTGTTTGAGTACCTTATGTTGTAAAGTGTCAAACGCCTTACTATAATCTATGAATATTACCATAACATGTTCTCTTTGGTTTAGACAATTATTAACATAATCGGTAAAATTGGAAAGTAATTGTGTTGTGCTTTTTTTAGATTGAAAACCATACTGATCAGCTGACAGCGCATTATATTTTTTGTAAAAATTATGTATTTCATTACATATATATTTTTCGCAAATTTTATCAAGTACAGGTAATATTGTAATTGGCCGGTAGCTGTCATAATCTTTTTTATTTCCTTTTTTATATATTGGTCTAACTATTCCTGTTTTTAGCTGAGACGGGTATATTCCAGTGCAAACGCTGGTATTAATGAGATGCGTTATAACATTTACCATATTAGACGCAATGTTTTTTTATGTCAATTGGTCTTATACAGTCAATTCCCTTCGATTTCTTTGTGTTTAATTTTTTAATAATATTAAGAATATCTCTTGTGTTTGCCTTTTTTATATACATGGAGTCATTGCAGCAGTTACTATACTCAGTTTTATCCAACAATGGAATTGAGCAATCATGTATAATATTATTAACTGATTTAGTAAAAACCCTAGCAAAGTTGTTAGTAATTTCGTGCTCTTTTTCCTTATTATTTATAAAGGCTTCACGAATTGCGTCATCTACAGACGTCATTATTCTTCCCGTCATTCTATTTAATATTTTCCACAAGTTTCTTGGATTGTTCATATTAGAATTTATCATATTTTTGTAATATTTATTCCTATTTTTATGTATTAGTTTATTTATTTTATTTCGAAATTTATTATATTCAACTTTAAGTGCTATATTTGATGTATCTTTTTTCATTTCCATGTATTTTCTATCCCTTTCTTGACACAGCTTTATTATACGATTATTTATCCAAACCTCTTGATTCCGCTTTTTTTTATACCTGTTGAAATCTACATATTTCGCAGATTCGTAACATTTATGGAATTCGGATTTTATATAGTTATATATTTTGCATACATCATTCTGACATAGAGCTGGTTCCCAGTCAATTGCGATTAATTTATTGAACAACACATTATTATCGTATTTAATTTTGTTAAATGAAGCAGCCTGTATCTGCGAATCGCAACCAAACGAAGCAATCGTAACACAGTGGTCTGCCAGTACAGTTCCGATAACCGCGCAATGCACATCTCGTGTGCGGGACCGGACAAATATATGATCGATACAGCTTTTTGTGACAATATTTTTCCTAAGTTCTATTCTATTATAGTCCGAGATTCCACACACCAGACCGCAATTGCTCAGTGTATCGAGATATTGACTTGTACATTTGTTAGTCTCTTTTAGATTTATATTAATGTCACCTAAAGTTATCAAATCGATATCTCGGCACTTTTCCAAAGTATGTTTTAATTCCTTTATAAACAGTGATTTATTTTTAGCTGGTGATCTATATATTGCACACAGAGCTGACGTGTAGTTATAAGATGTGGTTATTTGGCCAATAATACTGTAACACCTTTATGGTGTTACGTACAAACTGGCAGCTTTGTCTGCTTTCAAATGTAGTATGCATTTGTTTAGAAAAAGCTATACGAAACAATAAGAGTATTCTTTATGTTTTGACGAGGGATACACATCCCCGAGAAATAAACGAAGATATATTACGAAAGTCTATTATTAAAGAGTCCCGAGTAATCTTGCTTATCTTCGGTACCTCGAGCAGCCAAGCGAGTATAAAGGAAGATTCCCTAGAAAAAGGGGATATTATTGGTAGAGTAACACGTCCGGCCGAAAGGACGCCTGGGCGGTGTTACAAGTTGGCGGAGGCGCCGTGCAGTCGCTGTGTGCAGTCGCTGTGTGAAGTCGCTGCGGGAAGTCGCTGCGGGAAGTCGTTGTGTGAAGTCGCTACGGGAAGCCACCACGTTCAGGCGCTACGCGCAATCACTACGCTAAAAAAAACCAGGAGAGCTAAGTATTGTGGTCAGAGGGTAAGAGTTAAGATGGAGGCCATCAAGCGCTTCAACGGAACGCAGAATTTGGCGTTCGCAGAGTTTATTAAAGACTTTAAAACGGTCGCGGCGATAAATAAATGGGACATAGAGAGCTTACCTTTACTTCTGGGATTATATCTTGATGGTCCGGCGTTAGCATTTTATAAAATGATGTATACCGACACGGCCAATTTCAATGAACTACGTATAAAAATTGAAAACGAATTCCCTATTTCGATAAATTATATGGAGCGATTTTATGTATCCAAACAGGGCCGCGATGAGGAACTACTAACATAGTTTTATAGACTTAGCGACAGTGCAGCCAAAACTGAGATATCAGACGAAATTTTCATAAAACAATTCCTTAAAACGATATTACCCTCGTTGAAGGAAAAGTTTGGATTGCAATTATATAAGTCACGAGAGGAGCTGCGTGACACGATAAGGCAGTATAACGAATTATTTGGAGGAAAACCGCATTCCACGGTTGACCTTCCATTGCAGCCACCAGTTGGGTAGCCGCTGAAATATTTGTATAGGGAGGAAACAAACGTCCTTCCTGGTGCGCCTGGGTGTTCACAACAAGAACATCAGAAACCGACGGAAGTTTTTCGTACGCCTCGATATAATAAAACAGCCTTATGTACACAAAGTTCTTTCAGAAGCAGTCCGAAGTCACAACAACACACGGATGGCGTGGGCCATCGCATCAATCTGTGCGAAGCAATTACGCCCGCACCACTTCAAGCCAAACAAGAGGAAAAAATATCAGGTGTAAAAAATCCATGTATTCGCTTATGTGTTAGGGGACAGGAATGTCTCGCTTTAATAGACACGGGGGCAAGTGTCTCATGTATGTCCGCGAGTTTAGCAAAAAAATTAAATCTTATGGAGCCAGTGTTCCATATAGCAGAGATAAAATTCAATCTGTTACAGGGTCCACACTAAAAGTCGTTGGTGAGGCGAGAGTAAACCTCCTCATTAATGCAAGGGTCTTCCCCAACGACATGGTGATTGTAAATAATATTGGTTACGAAATGATCCTGGGGCAGGATTTCATTAATAAATATGATGTAGTTATTTACTGTAAAAAGGGTTATTTATGTATAGATGGAAAGTTTTTTGTAAATTTTAATTTAAATCGTTTTAGACAGTTTGCAAATAACGAAGATAGTTGCCATGACAACATGCGCAATATATGTAATATTAAAAAACGAGCTGACATGAAGTCTTCGTGTTCATTGACTGCGATGTCAAAAATAAATACGAAGAAAAATATAGAAACTAATATATTTAATTTCAGAGAAAATAAGAGTTATCGCAATAATTCATACGAATTATGTAGAGGTAAAAATGAGATGAAAAAGGGGTGCGCGGACACGCGAAAGAGTGAAAATGTTGTTACAAAATGTGATGAAGGATGATTTGTGCCACTAGTTTGTCATTCATATAACACTAGCAAACAATCAACCACTAAAGTTTCACCATATATGATGATGTACGCTAGGGAACCGATATTCCAAAGCGACATGGGGGTAAATAGGGATAGTCAAAGCCGAGAAGTAAATTATGCCGAGAGACATAAATTACAAGGTGCGTTAGTCCGGAAGGCAATACAAAATATTAGAAGGGCACAAGTTAGGCAAAAGAGATATTTTGACAAAAGGGCTAAAGTAAAGGACTTTTCACCGGGACAATTAGTATTAGTATATACATCAAGACGGGTGGACAATAGGAGTTTGAAATTATGTAGGTTATATAAAGGGCCGTACAGAATAGTGGAGAGAATATCTAATGTAAATTATGTAATTACGAAGTTAAGCAATAGGAGATATAGAGATATTTTACATATAAATAGGTTGAAAGCATTTCATGTACGTATGTAAAAAAAAAATATTAGTGTACCTATAATCATTCATTGTAATAAATAATCGTTTCATGTTAGACCATTACTTTTGTTTGGGCTTATATATGAGAATACTAATACTTGTATTTGTTTCATGTAATATGACGGGCTCAACCAATGCTGTGATGATGGACCGAAGCTAAAAAGAAAAAAGATGACCAAAAGAATATTAAATGAAGAAATGTCATATTTCCAATAGCAATATTCCTCTCAAGTTCTTCCGTTCAATAATAAAATCTTATGGGGGTATAATGTATACTAGGGACAGAGCCGCCTTAGTATAAAGTCGAAAGAGTCAGTATAAGTCAAGGGTTGAAAGTCTTATGAAGGGGAGTTCAACTTTGTAGTACGACATAGTCGACACAAAGGATATCTGTATAGGATATCATGAACTCGGATAGTTATGGGTGACATCATAATGATGGTATTAATATGGTTCAGAGTAAAGAATATTTATGATCGTGGTCTATATATTGGGGCGAGCTCGATGTTGAGAGGAAGTAATACTTCAATCTTTTTTCTTTTGGTCCACCAGAGAAAAGAAGTTTGAATTGTTATGCCTTTCCATCTCTTATTATTTCTTATACAGCTAGAGCCCTTCAGGCTAAGTTTAATAAAATAATAAATGTTTGCGGTAGGATATGTTAGGTGAGGGGACTGTGGTCTGTCTTTTAGAGGGGTTTTGGGAGACCAAAGTTTGTGCCATGGTGTGGTGGTAATGAACAGAACCACACATGGGGCAAACTATCTTTTAGGAAAAGACAGTCCCACCAAAATGTACCTTCCCCTCGTAGGTAGGGCAATCAGGATAGAGATAGGTAGGCCATATGAAGGGAGACAAATGCCCCACCAGTTTCAGCTGCTCCCACCTTGGGGGGTAGCTGATGTAACACCTTTATGGTGTTACGTACAAACTGGCAGCTTTGTCTGCTTTCAAATGTAGTATGCATTTGTTTAGAAAAAGCTATACGAAACAATAAGAGTATTCTTTATGTTTTGACGAGGGATACACATCCCCGAGAAATAAACGAAGATATATTACGAAAGTCTATTATTAAAGAGTCCCGAGTAATCTTGCTTATCTTCGGTACCTCGAGCAGCCAAGCGAGTATAAAGGAAGATTCCCTAGAAAAAGGGGATATTATTGGTAGAGTAACACGTCCGGCCGAAAGGACGCCTGGGCGGTGTTACAATACATTCAAAAAGTGACGTTTTAAGTTTTATTCTTTCGAATTTATGTCCGCTTAATACATAAATTATTACTCCACCGCCTTTTTTATTTTTACGCAGTTGTGTGTGCATTGTATAGCCTGGGATTGTAAACATTTGACTCAGATCGTCAGAAATACCGACTTCAGTTAATACAATTATGTCTAAATCTATCGATTGACTATAGTAAGGTACTAAAAATATTTTGGCAGGGTTTCTAGTTTTAACAATTGTGTGGCTTTTTTTTGGGTAGTTCCAGAGACAAAAGTTGACTTCTCTGCAGTACTAGCTTTCATACATAGATTAACTTATATGGCTGGCTTATTGAACTTTACGATAGTGAAGTCGCTGGCGTAAGCTAGTAATATCAAAATAATGAAACAACATTAAAATTAAATTCTTAAATTGATTTCAGGCTATGCTGCTCGCAACAATACCACGCCGCCGTTTCCTGCGAATAAAATGATGGCTTGCTAAAAGAAGCTTGTAATGAAATTACACCGGAGAACTAGAAAAGTATTGTGAAAACAACAAAAAGGATTATAAATCAAGTCTGTGACCATGACGTTCGTTTTGATAACATACAAAATAACAAGATCATAATAAATCTAGAAGATTGTTCTAGTGAGTCGGGAAACTGAAAGCGATGGTGATGATTTAGAATGTACTCTATTGTTATCTGATTCAGATTAAATGAATAATATAAACATAAATGTGTTTTATTTTTGTGTAGTTTCAAATATCCTACGCAAATTATGATACCACCCGTTTCGATTATTTATACACTGGCACATCCCTAGTAAAGTCATATTGATATCTGTCATAGGACTCATACTATATTTTACAAAACATAGTAGGTAGATAATATAAATGTAACCTACATTCCCGTACTAGTGTGTTTTACTTTCGCTTCATACTTTATTCTTAGCTTAGGAAGAACAGGCAAAAATACCTAGGCTCTTAATAGGTAATAAGAAATTTTTAATCATGTTATAATTTAAAAAAAAGAAGCTAGGCACGAATAAAAGTGTGAGGCACAGCTAACATTTACCTTGATAATTTTTTGGCATAAATGGAATCATCCTCCACACAACGATCGAACTTGATTAATTGATTATTAACAAAATGTTACAATAATCTCAGTTGTTGAATTATTTTTCTGTATTTGGCAATTTGGAATCATCTCGCTTAAGTCAAGTCCTGCCATAAATTGCCATAAGGCGAGTGGGCCTGACCTTATTCCACTAATTGTGTTTAGAACGTCTGCTCCCGAGTTGCCTCCGGTGTTGACGCGACTTTTCCGGATTTTGTATAATTCAGGCGACGTACCAAATTCCTGGAAGACAGCTTCGGGCACCCAATACCCAAGAAAGGAGATCGCTCAGACCGGTCCAATTATCAACCGATAGCTAACACCTCCTTGTTCTCAAAGATAATGGAATCCATTGTCAACTGCCAGCTCTTAATGTACCTAGAAGAGCACCTGCTGATAAATGACAGCCAGTATGATTTCTGTCGCGGTCGTTCGGCAGGTGACCTATTTGTCTACCTTATTCACAGATGGGTGAAGGCAGTTGAGACCAAGGGGGAAGCGCTGGCTGTTAGTTTGGACATAGCGAAGGCCTTTGATAAGGCGAGGCACAAAGCACTTTTTCATCATCATCTCATGGACTTCCCGATAAATTATGCAACTGAGTCACCAGCGTTTTGGCAGTTCATAACTTTAAGGTGTTATCGATGGTGTATGCTCAGACCCAAAATTGTCAATGCTGGTGTTCCCAAGGCTGCGTGCTATCTCCTACACTGTTTCTTTTACCTATTAATGATATGCTGTAAATTAGCTGCATTTATTGTTATACGGACCACAGTTCAGGCAATGCTGTATAATCTGGCTGCGCTAACAAATGTTATTATTAATGTGTTGTGTTTTTGAACTTAACGACTCAGGGGCTTTCAGGAAAAGAGCATTCCTACTCATTTCTTAAACGTGGGCAGCGCAGCTGCAGGACCTCTGGTACTGCAGCTGTTTATTTGTGGCAGTAATCTCTTACCATCAGTTGAGCCTCTTGCCCGTCTGCTTCTATTCCATAAAAAGTACCTGATAGTGGCACGTGATCATTACGTAACGAATAGGTACCAACTATATCCCAATATTCTTCATTGGAATACTGATAAGATGAAATTGTTATTATTAGTCAAACACTTTAACAAAAATAGGTTATTGCATTACGTGGAAACACATCCGGACATCGCAATGAATTGGCACAAACTTAAGATGCGCGGGGCTCCGCGCCTGACCGTTGGGCACAACGGTGGCCAGCGCTGGACGTTAGATGCTGGAGCGCAAAGAATGAACCACCAACAAAGATTATTGATCCACGGCGTGCGTCTTACGTGTCTATAGGCATATGATTAATGTATTTTATGGCATAATTAAGTCAAAAATTAAAGTCATATATTTTATAGATATTTGGGCTCAGAATTGAATAGGTACTGAGTACTTTCGTTCAACAGGTCCCCCAGGTAATTAATGTTTGCTTATGACTCTTAATTATGACGTCCTTCAATATAAACAATATTTTACAAATATTAAAAATACATATACACATTGTTATTACTAGGCCAGAAGACTGGCGGTTTTGAATGCATAGCAAACAACTCCCACCCACCCACCAGACCACAGAGGCGATAAATTATGTTTATAATTACATTAAGTATATTTGTGTTAGGTACCGTACCATATGGATGTCATATTTTTTTAAATCTCTATAAACTTGACCAGATGTCGCTTCTGCTAAGTTATTATACACTACATCCATTTCCTCTCCAGTCCATCCGAATTCACCTTCACACGATCCAGTCAGTAGAAATGTCACCTGAAAAATTTCGTATTTATATTTTATAAATAGTCCTTTTTTAGCTTATTAGGTTTACATATATGGTACGACATTAAAGTATTATATTGTAAACTACTAGAATATACTTGTTTATAAGGACAGGATACAGACGCCATAAACATGCCTTATACTTCATTCAAAATTTACCATTTGGAAATGCAAAAATCAGAGCACGCAATTTTGTTTTTTACCTCGACAAAAACGAGGGATGTAACAAGTTTAAGGTGTGTATTTGTGTGTCTGACGTGGCATTATTGCTCCTAAGCGGATGATCTAATTTGGTTGCGGTTTTTTGAATAAAAAGCCATATCTGATGAAATGGTTCTTGGCTATTATGATTCAACAGATTCTGTTCAGCTATTTTAAGATCACTAGCTCTTTTCGACTTGATAAAAGGACCTAAGTAACTTGTACATGCCTGATCAATACGGAATTTGGTATTCTGTTACATTAAATATATTGCAATGAAATGATAGCTTTGACCTGATGCTGCAAAATTTCTATTTGAAGATCACCACTTTTCTTACAGGCTTTTATGTAACTTATAAATAACAGATTTTAGAGTATTGCAAAACCTTGGTACAGTAACTTATATAATATGTATAGTGACTATATAATATTATGGCATCATAGAGTTTTGTTGTTATAAGTACTAAGTTTAAATTACATTTATGATGACGAGAATCTGAAGATGAAGCCGAAAAAGTGCTACTGAAAATCACATAAAGAAATTGTCAATTGTCTTGTTTGGGCGTGTTGGTTTTGTGATAAGCTACTTTCTTTATAATGTTGAGGATCTGAGTATTGAGCTGTAAGAGTGCGATTGGAACTCACAGACAAAAAGTGCTAAGATAGTCCACTATGTGATCGTTTGTTTCATTATAATAAAAAGTACTACTCATGATGGTCTGAAAATGGAGCCAAAAAATGCCATAAGTGCCAAAACTACCAGATGCAAAGTGCTACTACACTGAACTCCTTAACTCAACAACGTGAATCCATTGAATTTGGACTCAATCGTCTGGTTTTAGCAAACATTTTGCTGCTAAATGTTTTCCAGGCTCTTACGAGGGAGTTGAAAATTGGGCATAGGAATTCCTAAGCATAACAAGGTAAACCTAAAAAGTTCTGGTTTCTTTGAATTGTCTTGGTAAACTCTTTGGTACTTGATGGTTTTGATGATCTAATGATGAACCTGGAAGGTGGCCATGGGATCTCCATAATTAAAAAAGATAAACCTATCGAGCTTGGACTCACTTGTGTTTAGACACAACACTCTGACATTAGACGATTTTCAGGGTCTTATAATAGAGATGAAAGAAGGTCATAGGAACATTGGAATAAAACTGAACAATACCATCGATTTTAGGCTTGGCGTTTGATTCGTCTTTACAAGCATTTCGAAATTTGGAAATTTGGTTTCTAGTGTCTGATGATAGAGCTACAAAAGTTCATGAGAACTCTCAAGTTAAATAAGATAGGCTTATTATGCTCCTGGATGATTTTCTGGAATTTACGGTGGAGGTAAAAGTTGGCCATGAGAACTCCTAAACTAAACAAAACAAATCTACCAAGTTTAAGCTGATTTATTTAGCCTTAAGAGGGAACACTGCGGCCGTTTCTCCATACAAACGTAGTCCCCTGATTCCTTCCTGGATAATGCTAGTAGAACAAAACAAAAATTGTATTAAATTTACAGCTACAATGGCTATGTTTCTATGTTTTCCTTTTTTTGATAAGTTAACGAAAAGAGATATAAATTGATAAAAACCTGAAAAATTGCCCCGATTTTCTGTTGTGTTTAAACACGCAGTAATATAATTTGTCGAAATAATATCAAAAAAGGAAAAACAAAGGAACACTGGTAAAGTCTTTACTCTTTTCTTAATTAATATTGAAAAAAGCAATCAAATCGGTTCAGTTTTGGAGGAGGAAACGGGGGACTACGAAACGTTGTTTTTGTGTAATTTTCATAGGTGTTTTCTACGGGGTGAGGCTTGAAGTGCAGGAGCCGGATTATTACCAATACACTGTGTTGTGAAACGTTATATTTAATTTAATCGATGTTATAGTGTTTTTATCGATATCGATATTTGACAGTTATTTATTTAGAATCAAAGCGTCTCTGACAGTCAAATATAATTAAGCTTCTTCGTGGCTTGGCTACGTATTTTGACATTGTTTTGCAAATCATGTCATTAGAAAATTAGGATTATGTGAATATCAGAAAACAGTACTTTATCTTTATATTTTTTTACTAAATTGCTAAAATCGGACTACTAAAATTGTTAATTTAAAGTTTGATATAAAAAAGTACATGTTTCGTGGTTAGTCCTAACCTTCTCACACGTATTCTTGCACGGGACTACGGGGCTATCAAAGCAAAAAGCCATGACACTCCGTTCAATACTTGCCGTGGATTTTTGCAATATCTCGGTCTTATATCTCAAAACGGCAACGCCGACTTGGTCTTTTAGATACATTCTACAGCGGACACTTTCTGCCTCTCCTACCCGGGTTCAAATTGGAACATTCCTTTTAACCGTGGACTGATGTGCGCGTCGACATCTCAGAAGATATTTGTTACCAGCCCCTAGGCAGGGTTGAAGGTAAAGATTTATCCATACTCTGTTTACGCGTAATTTGCGACGACCGTTCACGTAATTAAGCGTGTCGATACAGGTTCCATATGGGAATTACTGAAGTAAGCCGGCTCGTTGAACAAAACTGCAAATTTGAACAAACCGACAACACACTCTTTGATACCCCCCACTCTGAATACCAATGTTCACTCACCACCAATCATACGGGGAGGTATGTTCACCATTATGCCTTAGCGTATAATCTAACATAGCTGGTAACTTCGCTTACACTAGTACCCTAATGTACCCTATGTGGATGACCTCGCTGACCTGTGAACTCGCACCGAACCATTATCACGTATCTGTGGACCCTCTTGTTACGTCGTACCACTGCCTGATCCAGAGCAAAGTGTCGGTCACGCGCCTTTCATGGTCTTCATTAGAAGGCTATCGTCGCGTTTGGTAGTATAGGTCAGTAGATTAGGACAGAATGCGTTCTTTCTGTGCATCCTATCCATGGAGTTAGATGTGTTTTGGCTGGATGATCTAAGTGTCGCTGAATTTATCGTTGATGTGGTGCTGTAAGGCATAGAATTTTTCCTTCTCTTTTCTGCTTTACCCATTGACGGCAAGTCTCAGCCCTGGTTTGGTTACCACTGCAAAACAGCTTTACGTAGAAAGCAGTAGTAGAAAGTACTACCGAGCTTGAGCAAATGCATCAGCATCTCGTGATGTAAAAACCAGCGCATCACGAAAGTAGCACAACACTGCCTCGAGGCAGTGTAAAGAATTATTGCCAAGCCAAAATTGGAGCACTTTGGCAAAATTTGTGAGAACAAAATTCGCCTTTCTTTGGGAACTCTTGCATTCTGTTTCCTTTAGCCAACGCAGTTTTAGGGAATTTCACTAAGCCATACCGCAAAGGAGGAGATCCATACTTTGGACTTGTTATATGTGGTTAACTCAAATTTTGATAGCCAGCCCCTAGCGCCTGCCGTGTGATATTTCCTTGTTAGAACTAAAATTTGGACAGTATAAAAATTTGGGGACTGAATCACCTTTGTCCGTAGGAGAACACCTGGAGTTCTGTATCCTTACACGTGGCCCTGGCTGGTGCTATTCAAGTGATGTGGTGGGAGACATATGTCATAGCTATAAGAACCACACATCAGCTAAAGTCGTGTCGCCAAGCGTCCGTTTTCCGTCACGTTAACGCTGTCGTAACTTTAGTAAAGACAGGTTAAATCAGTTGCGCCTATACAATCTGGTTGATCTAATGCACACTGACGTTGATGTATCTGGAGACTAGGCGTTGAAGGTAGCGGGATTCGATGCCCGATGCACCGCTGGCAGCCCCTAGCCAGTAGAGGCCGCTAGTCAGGGCCTAGTAGCGTGTCAGCCACAGGTGAAATGCAACCCCACCAACTAACAAATCCAAAATTCCAAAATGCGCCATAGTGCCGGTCGGGATCGGATGCGAGGGTCCTTTAAACATTCTTAGGGGGGCTCGGGCGTCCCCGTAATCTCCAGACTAGTCCCCAACAATGTAATTTTCAAGTGTGTGTCTCAGGTCTAGAAATATAGCGCCTCGATTCACTGGCGTCTTCATAGCTACTTTACTCTCTAAAGAAAATGAAAAAGACAAGGTACAAGAATAACATTGTACGGCTGCATCGGAAGTACACCCTCTCGATGAAAGTGGACCTCAATAACATAAACTGAAGACTCATAAACCTTTTACCTTGTTCTTCACGGAGACGCAAATAAGATGTGTCTGATTTGGGTAAACCTTAACTATCCCGGCTACACCTTGGAGTATAATTTTAAAGCTCGGTCAGGTATGTGCGCGGACATCCGTGATGACATCTGCTGTCGACGTCTCCGGTATCTCGAAGACTTCCACTGTTTCGTTCTATAGACACTGGTGGACACGGTTCTAGAGAAGCTTCTCTATGCCTGTATCTACTGTGCGTATAGCGAAGACCAGAAGACGATCAGGGTCACAAAGTACTTAAGTAAGTTCTAAATATCCTTTCGCTCAGCTAGTGCTACTGGGAGATTTCAACGCCGACCGCCAGGAGTAGCTATACCCATACCAGAGCAGTGACGTCGCTGGGATAGAGATGCGTAAACTCGCTATAGCGTTAAATCTCACCCAGCCGGTTCAAAGAGCGACACGGGTTCCTGATTTTGAGAGCCATACAGCCAATTGCTTCGACCTTCTGCTAGTCAGCAGTCACAGATCCAGACCACTACTCGGTGGCGATTTCCTCGCCGCTTGGTAGCTCCAATTACTGTCTGGTGAAATCTGTATCTGTCAACTCGCCGCCCGATCCCAGTCCCAGTGTCTCTCTGTGCGTATGGTGATACAAGTCAGCAGATTGGGACGAGATCCGTTCCTTCTTTGCGTCTCATCCCTAGCGGCCTGTTTGCTTTTCTTCTGAAGACTTCTCGACCTGCGCGGATGATGTGACAGATGTGATGTGACAGGGAATTGAGCACTTTATCTCTTTCTCCAATGTAGCCATGCCCAGTAAAGCCCCCCAATTCACGTGATTGACTCAATGCGCTTAGGTCTCTCACACACATAAACACGATAGAACGTCGAGACGTGAAACATTTTTTTTATACATAATGTAAGAGTTTTAATTTCTTAAAATGATAATCGATTTTCATCTTTTGAATAGCAATCAACGCCATTTTTGAGCTCTAAAGTTTTAACTACGAAATCGGTACCTAGGTTGAAATATATCAAGTGGTGTAAAAAATGTGTCTTTACGCCCAAATTCCCGAAGGGATAGGCAGAGGCCCAGTGCACCCACGATTAGCACAATAAGGTAGGCACAAGCCTATCTCCAGCCGGACACTTATCCAATCCCGGGCAATATTGTTTTTATAAAAAACTGAAAAAAAACACATTTTTGATTTGCTGGACGCGAGAATCGAACCCGGGATCTCATGTGGTCAACACCGACAAAGAACACTGGACCACATAGGCGACAGTAAGGTAAACAGAAGTTTTTTCAAAAAAAATCGTCATTGATAAATCCCGCCCGAAGCAACCGATTTTGATTCAATTTACATACAGTATTTCACGCAGTTTTTTAAGTAGAGAACTTAATTTTATTTTGAAATCGACGGCAAAATTGTCTGAAAGTTATGTATATTAATATTATAAATACGAAAGTTTGGATGTTTGGATGGATGAATGGATATTTGTTGTTCAATCACGCAAAAAACACTAAGCCGATTTGGATGAAATTTAGCACACAGAGAGACGACGACCTGAAATAGTACACAGGTTACTTTTTATCCTGAAAAACTATTATCATGTAGCGGGCTACACGCTGTAGTTAGTATATTATAAAAATACTAGCGACCTGCCCACGGTTTCACCCGCGTAGCTTTTGTTCCCTTGGGAATATCGGAATGGTTTATATACTAAAACCTTCCTCAAGAATCAATCTATCTAATAAAAAAACCGCATCAAAATCCGTTGCGTAGTTTTAAAGATTTAAGCATACATAGGGATAGACAAAGAAAGCGACTTTATTTTATACTATGTAGTGATGTAGTAAGTTTATTGTAAACAAGATAATTTTGATAGGCTCTTACTTTATAAAACTATAGTATTAAAATATTATAGATACTTAGTCAACAAGTTAAAAAGTGATTGGTTTAAATTTTTCGAAATTATGTTAAAAACACTTTTTTTAAATGTTTCGTCAATATTAACGAAACATTAAGCTCGAATGGATAAACCGATTTTGATACAATTGACGGCATTGGACGCAGTTTTTTAAGGAAGAAAGGAAATTTGATCACATTTCAGCTTTCAGAGCCCAACTCAGGTTCGCAGGAATACTCATATTCTTTGTTTACTTTGTAATATTCTATACAATCCAGCTGCGCATAACTATCTTCGTGATCGTATTTTCTTTTTACATTCATCTGATTCTCCATGTCGTTCCAACCACAGTACCGTTCTTAAATTCCCTGTATCTCACTCCCAGATCTATTCACGGTCTTTTACGGTGCATGCAGCTGAGCTATGGAATTTGCTTCCCCCATGCATTCCCTCTAGCCCTTCACTGCCAGTTTTTAAAAAACACCTAAAAGAGTATTATCTGACACTTTATTGATTTTAATAGTTTTTACTACTAAGTTGTAATGTTCGATTTCCTTTAATATGTATGTGTTTCATATATAAATATGTTTAGTGGATGTGTATGTATGTATATTCATATATGTATTATTTTATTTGTTGTGCACAATGCCTTCCCATTTATTAATCCCTACTCCACAATTCGGGTTATCTGGACGAAATCTCCGCCAGTAGAGATAAACTCACCTTTTGTGCAATTTTTGTTATTCTTTTTCGTGCGTATCTTTCATTAAGTGTAAAATAAAGTATTAAATAAAAATAAAAATAAATAAGAAAGGTAATTAGATTTTGCACTCAATTGCAATATTAATCTGGAAGATATTTGTCACAAAAAATCTTTTGCCAACATTTTTTGAGGTTTTTGCAAAATATTTCAAAATCTCCTTGTCCAAATTGGTTCAAATTTTCAGGAATTTTAAGTTTGGCAAAACCCAAACGAATGTTTTAAACCACGTTTTGATCGATAAAGCCGTTAAAATGTTACACACATACAGTCATATTGACAACATCGTGATAATAGGCGGAAAAGGTTCCTAGGACCTCAAAACGTAACTCGATTTTTGTAAAGTCAGGGCAAAATCAGTAACTTCCTAACGTAGTGGGAAGTCAAAAAAGTATTTTTTGTCGTTATTTCGGCATTTTAAACCAATCTAAATTGCAGCTAATACACTATTTTACAGTTCAAAAAATTTGTCGAATGCCACTTAAACGGTCTAAATTAATCATCGTATTAAACTGCAGCATTTCAAAAATAGAAATATTTACCGTCATTTTTAGCAATGCGACGGGCGAGCGAGCCACAGACTAGTCTATGAAAAGCATTGTGAGCGAGTGCTACGCACACAGCCACACCCTTTGACATTCCTACTCACACATCGACAACTCGTTTTCAGGCATAGCGAGACAGCAACAAATTCTGTTCTGTTCTAGTAATTATTTATTCAAAATTATTTTTTTAGGTTCTAATGATGGAACTGGAAGAAAACCATAGAAGCTTTGTAATAAAACAACTTAAACTCATCGATGGATCAAGGAACTAAACAACTTACACGGCCATGGTCAATACGAACATTTGACTATCTGTTACTTAAATAATATGTATTTAAATGGCATAGTAATAACCTTGACATGATGCTGCAAGATCTCTATTCGAAGATCATCAACTCTTTTCGTTTAAATGGCATTTGACAAATTGACCGCCCCGTTGGTCGAATGGTTAGTGAACCTGACTACGCAAGCAACGGGGCTTGGGTTCGATCCCCGACGGGGACAAGCATTTGTGTGATGAGCATAAATGTTTGTATTTCCGGGTTTGGGTGTTTATTATGTATGTAAAAGTATTTATATATGTATTTCTATGTATTATTATCGTTGACTAACACCCATAACACGCGCAAATAATTTGCTTACTTTGGGGTTAGATCAGTCAGTGTAATTTGTCCCGTGAATATTTATTTATTTATATTTATTTTCATGCTTTGCTATTCGAACGATGCACATTTGATGAATAATCATTATTATAAGTAATTACTGCATTTTTACATATCTCGTTTTTGGCATCGTAACTCCCAAGCGAATAATCTGATTAATAATATAAATTGCACTTTTTTACTTCCCACTACGTGTGAAAGAAAGTTACTGATTTTGACCAAATTTTCGAAAATCGAGTTTTCACCAGATCTCCACATTTTGAGGTTTTAGAAACCTTTTCCGCCTATTTTTACGATGACGTCAATATGTCTGTATGTATCCATCTGTGTGAGTGTGAGATTTTCAGAAATTTTGAAAAAACGTCAATTTTTTTTTTGGCGAAATAGTATTTTTTTTGAATATAACTTCTAGATTAATGTTTCGATTGAATACAAAATCTATTCAGCTCTATTTCTCGAAAAACTACATCTAATGCATAAATTGCATCAAAATAGGTTTTCATTGACAAACAATTTTGAAAAAAGTGGTGTTTCGACAGTACTTCGAAATTTTTCAACCAATCACTTTTTGGTATTCCACGATATTTTAGTATTAAAAAAACTTCATCGAATGCCGTTTCAAAAATCAAAATCAAATATAATTTTCAAAAGTTACAGCTTTTTAAAAAATATTAACATTACGTTGTTTTACGCTAATACACCGATTGAATTGAAAATCTTATCAGCTTTTCTCCTTAAAAACTGTGTCAAATACCATAAATGGGATCAAAATCGATCAATTTGTTTGGAATTTATCAATGACAAAAATTTTTGAAAAAAATGTTTTTTGACATTGCTTCGAAATTTTTAATTTATCGATTATATAACTAAAGCAATATTGTAGATATCAAAAATTGAGTTGAATGCCATTCGAAAGATAGTTTTCGTTTTTTTACAGTCCAGTCTGATATATTATCCTTAGCCATGATTCAATAAAATCTGTTTAGCCATTTCAAGATAACCAAATCTTTTGAACTTCGTTAATGGAATTAAACAATCTGATAGCAGGAATAAATACAAGTGTGACCGATAATAAATTTGGTATTCGGTTACTTCAATGATATTGCAGTGTCATTGTAATCTTAACTTGATGTTTCAAAATCAATTTTTGAATTCCATCAGCTCTTTTCATGTGTTGCTTTGCAAGTAATGCACACAAAGCAGGTAGGCAGGCAGGCTCTGATGTAAAAGGAATGTGTCGGAATTTTTTAAGAGACCGGTCAAAAAAGTAGATTAGCCACTGCTTTGTGAGCAGAATTAAGTAATGCTTTTAGGTCACGTAATAGTAGGAATAGCTTAAAGCTTTTTTTATATCATAGGATAGCAAACAAGTAGATGGCTATTCTGATGGAAAAACAAGCCATCGTCTATATACAACAAAGACGTTAATGGTGTATTGCTATCCACGTGGCGGGATGACAATACCACGAGTATAAATTTTCCGGCTACCTTACCCGCCAAACCGGAACCGTCAATGACAAGAATTGACACTATTGCGGCAGGAATAGCTAAGGCGGTGGTACCAAATACCCGGGCGAGTTGTTGCGGAACTCTATTATCACGATAGTAGTGATACGTATAGCCAATAAGTCGCATTTTACGACTTGCTTATCAAAACGGCATTTGGTCTTTTCTCCAAAGGAGTCCGAACCAACACGGGGAATACCAGATAATGCCTAATTATATAATAACCTGACATGATTTCTTCTGACTTAGACTCTTGACTTTGTCCAGCATTTCGAAATCCTTTGCTGAAGCGTCAGTAAAAACATAGACGAATGAATTAGGTTTACTTTTCTCCAATGCCTTATAGATACCCTTCATTGCGAACTCTGGGCAATCTCCACCACCAGAGATACTAAATGTTTCCAGTGAATTCATATATTCTTCATAATCCTTCGTAACACATACAACACCTGCATCTAAAAAAAAATAGGTTTACTAAAATAAAAAATACAAAAACAAGTAGCTATTTATGCTAAAAACTAAAAACCCATGACCCGATTTGCTATTTGCTTAAGCTATTGAGCATACCAAAGAATATATTGTACAAAAACTTAGTAGTCGTTGTGTTAGTGACGCGTTTCACCAATCGTTCACCTTTTACGATCTGCCCGGCAGGATGACAGGTTGTCATTTTTCAAAAGAGGCCCAGGACAACACGAGATAGTAAAATAAAAATGACGAAAAAATTTAAAAAAAATCAATATATTTTGTAATTGATGAATCCCGAACGAATCTACAGATTTAAATCCGATTTATGGTATTTGACGATTTGACGCAGTCTTTTAAGCAAAAGAGTTGATGACGTTTTAAAATAAATCGGTATATTAGTCTAAAAGTTATTTAAAAAAATACGAAGTAAGTTTCCTGTAGACAGCGTAATTTTGACACTTGAAAAGCTGTTACTTTTGAAAAATTAAATCGATTTTAAGTTTTGAAACAGCATTTGCTATAGTTCTTTTAGTTGGTACTAAAATAACGTAGAAAAAGTTTAATGGAAATCCAATCGATAGCCATTAACCGTGTTTCGATCGGTCAAGCCGTTCAAAAATTATAAGATGTTTATATACACATATACGCACACACTCACACACGCACGCATACATACGTGTATACATACAGACATACTGACATCATCGTAAAAATAGTCAGAAAAGGTTCCTATGACCTAGAAAATTTTTAAAAACCCTTTTTTTAAATTTTTCGTCTACAATAACTTCCGGACGGGTAAACCGATTTTGACGAATTTATGAATTAGATGCTTTTTTTAGGAATAGATCTGATTAGATTTTGTACTCAATCCATACATTAACCTGGAAGTTATATAAAAAAATACTGTTTCACCACATTCTTTTTTGAGGTTTTTTCAAAATTTCGCAATATCTCATGTACCGAATTGTGTAAATTTTTTAGGAAGTCTAAGTTGAGCGGAATCCAATCGAATGCCATTTCGGCCGTTCAAAAGTTATGAGATGTTTACATGCACACATACACACACGCATACACATACACGCACACATATACATACAGACATACTGAAGTCATCATAAAAATCGTCAGGAAACGTTCCTAGGAAAACGTGCAGACTAGGGGAAACTCGAATTTTTAAAAACGGGTCAAAAATCAGTAACTTACTTATCTACATACGTAGCGGGAGATTAGAAGCTAAAATTCTGAATCTACATATTACTAAGAAGTGTGAGTTCTTTCTTGGTTCTCTCATCTCTGTAAACTTGTAATAGCTAACGTAATGATCATAATCATACTCTTTAGTTCTCTTAATCTGAATTCTAAAAGCATTAAATTGCAGTACCCTGGCATAAGTTTACTGGCTGTTTTATTCCACAAGAACATATGAGCAAATGACTCTCTTGATTGATAGAGATAATCACCATCTATAGAAACTAAAGATGTCGATGGCGCGTTGGGATTTTTGTTGCGAGTTGAAAAGCCACATGCATAAGTTTACTAACACTTTACATCGGAACACGACAATGAGAAGCATAGACGTTATTACAGCAAGAGTGGGCTGAGCGATGATATACAAAACCCAAGCGAAAAGTTGCAGAACAAAGAGATAATTATCATCTATAGAAACTAAAGATGTCGATGGCGTTTTGGAATCTTTGCTGCGAGTTGAAAAGTTACATACATAAGTTTACTAACACTTTACATCGGAACACGACAATGAGAAGCATTGACGTTATTGTAGCAAGAGTGGGCTGAGCAATGATACAAAACCCAAGCGAAAAGTTGCAGAACTCTACGGTTTACCAATAGTCAAGATATCAGTTAATTGTTCACCTATTACAAACTGCCTGCCAGAATAGCAAATCTATTCTTCAAAAGAGGAATGGACACCAAACATTATTTATATCTGTGCTATAAATAATATTGTTGATGCACAGTCCGGAACAAAATTGACACTCAAAACTGTCCCTAATTTCACATAAGTAGAAGTTATCGATATTTTTTTTTTATATCATACGATAGCAAACAAGCAGATGGGTCTCCTGATGGAAAGAGTCAACCATCGCCTATAGACACCAAAGGTGTTAATGGTGCGTTGCTATCCCGTGGCGAGGTCTAATGCCACATGCATAAGCTATCCAGCTACCTTACCCTCCAAACCGCAACACGACAGCGACAAGCACTGACACTATTGCGGCAGGAATATGTAAGGCGGTGGTACCAGACCCGGGCGAGACAATGCAGAACTCTACCACCTAGTAGCCACGATGGTAATCGGTACTGACTCGGTCGGTAGTGACTCGATAGCTAATCGGTCGCCTTTTACGACCTGCCTGACAGAACGGCAGTTGGCCTATTCTTCAAAGGAAGCCGGGACCAACATGGCAAAAACATTTGATTTTTCATTCTATAATACATTTTCAATTATTTTAAGCGCAAGATTTATAGTTTTTTTACAAAGCAATATACAAAAAGTAATGAAATTGTGTGTCGCAATTGATTCTATTTGAAATGAGCGCATAACTTAAATTTGTGCGCTCATTTTTAGAGGAAGATTTTGAGGCACTGAATGTGCATCTTGGATTTTTTATATCAATGGTGCTAGGTTTAAAATCGATCACTTAATTGCTAAAATTATTCTACAACAAACAACGTATTGAATACTTACCAGGATCATTAAATGTAGCTAAAATAAACTCATCTATCGAGGATGAATTCGACTTATATACAGCATCAAATAAATCTTTCGTCCTGGAAATTACTTCGTCTACTTCTGGGCCCATTGAATTTGTATTATCAATAACAAAAACTAAACTACCTTTTAAACGACTTCCTTTCACTTTGACGTAAAATAACATCACAATTAAATATTCGACTCTCATTTTGTACGACGAACTCTTACTAATTGTAATAACGACACTCAATTAATGTAGAGAAGTTGAAGTAATACTATGATAACGACTATTAGTACTTAATTATACAGCAGTGATTGCTAATATTATTATATACTATCTCTAAAATACATGAAACCGAAGGTCATTGATAACCGACATCGAAGTATATATGCGACAATATAATGTGCAAAAGTAAATTCTTATTTTTATTAAAGCCCAACCCCAAACGTGATGTTATAAGTTTGACTGCTATGTGTATTCCTGTGTATCTGGCTGTGACACCATAGCTTCAACGAAGAACCGAATTGAATTCTGTTAAACGATAGTTAAGAACCATGAATAATCTAATTATGTCCTGCCATTTTAAGATCATCAACTCTATTCTAGTTCATACTTCATGAAAGGAATTAAGCATTAATTTGTCCCTCGTGTTGGTCCCGGTCTCCTTTGAAGAATAGGCCAACTGCCGTTCTGCCAGGTAAGCTGTAAAAGGCTACCCGTTGACTAAACGAGTCACTACCATCGTGGCTACTAGGTAGTAGAGTTTGTCCGGGTCTGGTACCACCGCCTTACATATTCCCACTGCAATAGCGTTAGTGCTTGACACTGTCGTGTTCCGGTTTGGAGGGTTAGATAGCCGGTAAACTTATGCACATGGCTCTAGAACTCACCACAAGATAGCAACCCACAATTAACATCTTTGGTGTCTATAGGCGATGGTTGACTCTTTCCATCAGGAGACCCATCTGCTTGTTTGCTATCTTATGATATATAAAAAAAAACGATTGGTACAAACCTGATCGATATGATGTTTGGTGTTATCACTTCAATGATACTGTAATGACATAGTAACTCTGAACTGAGACTTCAGAATCCCTATTCAAAGATCATCTGGACTTTTGTGTTTTGCTCTACAAATAACGCACATGAGACTGAAAGGTTGTCTTTTTTTAAATTATCGATAGGGAAGCACTTGACTACGATCTCGCCTGATGGTAAGCTAAAATGCGGGCTAAGATGGAGCGCGCTTTCCTAGAAGGTACCTGTTCACTCTTCTGTTGAAGATACCCAGATTGTACTCGTCGGGAAACACAGACCCAGGAAGCAAATTCCAATCCCTTGCGGTTCGATTGAAGAATGTCGAGTCGAACCGCTTTGGCGATGCCTAGAATCTGTGCACCTCGATGATCGATAGAAAAACGGGAATGGCGAAATTAAGTTATGCAATTCCGCAGCATACTCTCCAAAGTGTATTCAATAAAAAACCGATATACTAGCCACTCTGCGGCGATGAGTGAGGCTCTGGAGTTTTTCCAACCAGATCATCGTCGTTTAAGAGCTTCTTCGCAAATGTTTCCAGCTGGTATTTGGCGGATCCATCCCAGAGGTGAGAGAAGGAATCCATGCACGAATGGACTTGTGCTTGATAAAGGTTGAGCAACTGTCCCGACTGAAATACTGTCTCACTTTCGCCGAAATACCAAGCTTTTTTGAGGCAACTTGGTCTTTTGATTCGATGTACGAACCAAAGTTGAGAGTAGGCGTTAAGGTTAGAAATACGGAGATAGGTGGAATGAACTCCGTTTAGTGGAGAATAGACATGCCTGGGTCTTAGTCGCATTAAATTTGATTAGATTGGAATCTCTTCAATCGGAGACTGTCTGTAAGGACAAGTTCAAACGATTGACCATCGCTTCCCTGAGAGACGGGATCTGTGCCGTATTGGCCCGCGCGCTGAATGCATAACTCTCCACAACATTACTATCCTCTGCGTACCCATAGATACCGGGCTGCAGTAGGTTGTTAATGTGTAGCAAGAATAGAGTTGCGGAGAGAACTGATCCCTGAGGGACTCCGGCATTTATAGTCATTTGGTCGGACGAGTAGCCGTCGGTGACTACTCTAATTAACCGGCCACTCTGAAAATCTGAGCTCCAGGCGCAGAGACCAGTAGGCAGACCATATGATGGAAGCTTGCCAATAAGACTATCATGTCAAAGGCCTTCGAGATATCAAGGGAGACAGCTAGTGCTTCACCATGATTCTCGATGGCCGCGCTCAAGATGTAGGTGGCATACAATATAAGATTCCTAATGGACCGATTTCGATACAACTCGTATTGGCGGGCACTGTGTAGATCGTTCTATTAAAATGAATAACTAGGACTTCTTTTTAAAAAAAAGATTTTTATTCACACACTTAATACACTTTATATTAGGATATAATTATTAGAAATTCAGCAAGTCAGACTGGTTACCAGTTCCATTGGCCTTATTTTGAGGAAGACCGTGAGTTTGGGGCTGGTTACTCGGTCCATTGGTCTTATGTTGAAGATGAGTATCGACTTTAATGGAATACTTCTGACCCGTGCGATACTTATACGGGGTAGAAATTAGTTTAAACCGTGATTGATTTTGTCTACTTTGTCTTTACCCTGGTCAGGTTCGAATTCATTATTTTCTGTATAATGAGCCCGTGAAGATTGTCTGTCATAGTTTGGTCTGGGGTTAACATGGTACGGGGAAAATGTTTGAGCACCATTTGAATTACGGAGTCCACAGTTTTCTAAAACATGCCCTATTTTTCTATCGACAGTATGGCGGTTCTCTAGAAGTGGAGAGAGGAATTTGCTGATTAAAATTATTTGGCCTTGGTTGAGCCCTGATTCTTCTGGGAGTTGGTTCTAATTATTATTTGCTTAAAACATTTCCGAAAAGAAAATTGTTGAATTTTTTCTTCGGATATTGCGCAGTTTATTGCGTCATTGAGATTTCTCGGATCCCTACATCTTACAAAGATAGAAATTCTGGGATGCCAACCAAGTGTAAATGTGTGAAGAGCGAGGATTTCCATGGCTGCTAGCCTACCTGCCAGCTCCGTTTTCCTGGAGTTGGAAACTGTGACTTTGGTAAGTAATTTTTGTAAACATGTTTCCACCCTTAAAGAGAAATGACTAATGGTTTCCTGGCTATCCTGTTTGCAGTCTTGAAATTCTGTAAGGAGATGGAAGTAGTTTGCCAAACTGTTTCACCAAATTGTGTCTTTAAAAATTCTTTCAAAGACGACCATGAGTCACTACCACCACACAGGTGGTTTTTGTGGCTATTCGTGGTTAACATATGGCATCATACTATGAAGCAATATTGTAAATAAGACGTAATCCGGTCAATTTAAACATTTTAACCTACATAAATTCCCATCAAACTGAAAATCCGTAAACTTGTTAAAAATATGATTAAAAATAAAATTTGAAAGTTCCCCATCTTTCCCCTGTATGGATTTTTTTTATTCAAGGTTAAAGGTCAAAAAAATGAGTTTTCCACGATTTTCAGCGAAACGGTAAGTTTTATCATAAAAATATCTCAGACTTATTCATCTGAATTATAACCGCCAAACTCTTCTCGTTTTTCTTGTTCTTCTTCATTTTGAGTGCAAAGTAAATTGCGTCAATAGCGATGTATCCTCGTAGGAATCAAACGAATCCTCCTATGTCAGTGATTCAACATTGGAGCACCAGCGGCCTTGACAGTTTGTACATGCCAGAGAATAAAATAGTCCTACTTTTTTGCAACCACATTTAGCACTTCATCCCTTTTTGCTGTTGTAAAAAATTGTGTTCAGCAGTTTTTCTAGGATCTAGCTGATAACCAAGCCACACTTGAACTTCGTAATATACCCGAAGAAGATGTTGATGAGCAGCAATGATGAGGTTGGAGGAAGAGAAGCTAATTGAAAAATATTTCAACATATATAAAAACTCTAGATAAGAGAATATGTATATATGTGGTGCACTCATGCATATTATGACGATAACAACTTGAACAACTTTTTAAATACGTTATATCTCAGAAACGGTGGCTCGTAGGAAAAAGTATTAATGCATTTTTTGTAGATTATTTTATGATCTACAATTTTTGTCTGAGATATTCTTATGATAAAATTACTATTTCGCTGAAAATAGCGAAAAACTAATTTTTTTGACCTTTGACCTTGAATCATTTTTTCCATACTGGGGAAAGATGGGGGACTTTCAAATTTTATTTTTAATCACATTTTTAACAATCTTACTGATTTTCAGCTTGATGGGAATTTATGTACCTTCGCTTTCATTTTTAGGTCTATATTAACGGATTGACGGACGTACGGATCTTTTTAAGTTCCAAAAAAGTATATCCGCATTCTTGCAAACATTAAAGAACCAGAAAGCTGTAAAACGCATTTCAAAAAACTAAAAATATTAATGTTACCTTCAATTTATATACTCGAAATTTTTTTTAAATATCCTCAGTTTTTTGAAAAATGTAACACCCAGGAAAATTTACAACCAAATTTAAATATAACTTAGAATTACCAATTTCGAACCTTAAAATGCACATTCTCGGGCCAAAAATTTATATATTTCTATGGCTGTAAAAATATATACATTTCTTGAAAAATTTAAATCAGAAGAAAATTCTAAATTATGTTAAAACATATTGATAAATAAATTTTACCATAGTATATATGAATTTATGAACGATAAATTTTAATTAGAAACGTTTATCTATACATCTAATAACACAGGTCAACATGAATTTTGAGTCTGAGTTCTGTACCTCTGATTCTGATTACTTATGCCTAACTAAAGAATGAAAAAATATTTTTATCTAATAAAGTTTGCTTTTGTAGCTACCAGCACGAAAAATCAAAAATTATATGGAAAAGCTCTATTTTTAAATTTCAATTATATTTAAAAGGAAAACAAGTTATCAATTATACATTTTTATTAATTTAATTATAAAATACGGCATAACTAAACACAAAAATACAAAAAAGAATACAAAAAAGCTTTAGAAAATGAATAGTATTGGTATTTCCTTTGTGAAAATCAAAACTTTCTTGTATGAGGCCCCAAAGTACAAAAGCAAAGTTTATTGATTGTTAATAGCGTTTCTGTTTACTATTCGATGTATATAATCAGAAAATGGTCACTAAATAACAGACTCAGAAAAAAAAAATTTTTTTGTTGACCTGTGTAATAATACATATAATAAAATCGTAAGAAAGTCAAAACTGTACATTGAATATATTTTTAAAAGAATACTTAAGGCGTGATCTACAATCGATATCGAAGCCAAAATATAATTTTTAGAATTTTTGTCTGTTTGTCTGTTTATCTGTTTGTCTGTTTGTCTGTATGTATGTCCGGGGTAAACTCAAAAAGTACTTCATGGATTTACTTTAAATTTTGCATGAATATTACTAACAGGTCGGGTCAATATATAGGCTACATATTATCACGCTATCACCTACGGGGTAGGAGCTGTGCGGAGTAAACGAAGTCCGCGCGGACGAAGTCGCGAGCAACAGCTAGTTTATTCATAAAAGAGAAAAGATAATCGGTCCGCCTTTACATTGCTACACCCTATCAGGGTACATCTGTTAGTCCTAGAATGTATTATTTAACACCTAAAAATGTTTACCATATGACGCAGTAAAATATTAAGTATTGAGTATTTTTTCGATCTAACTTTGTAATTTTGACTTTCTAAAATATTTTAGTACTTATAATACTACATCGAATGTTGTTTCAAAAATTAAAATCGAATAGATTTCAAAACTTACAGCATTTCAAATATTATAATCGATGTTTACAGCAAAATTACTTCATATTTTTAAAATAACTTTTAGACTATTATACGATTAGACTAATTTACCGAATTATTTAAAAATCTAGTCAGCTTTTGGAACGAAGTTCCTTACGGCAGGCTTGGAGGGGGTAGGGATTTTGCTGCGCGACCGAACTGAAAAAAATGTGATAGTAAAACCGTAAGAAAAATGCGTGGAATAAAAGCGTTAAATGAGACGTGCGCAGGCGCGACAGTCGCGTACACAAGCGAGTAGTGCCGTTTAGCCGAAGGAAGTTCGTTCCTACCTGGTGTCCCGCGACACCACATCATTTTTCTACTTAAAAAACTACGTCAAATAGCGTAAATCGGATTAAAATTGGTCGATTCGTTCGGGATTTATTAGAGATGCAAAAAAAACTTTTTTTGAAATTTCTTCGTCATTTTTAACCTTTTGACTTTGTAGCTAAACAAAACAACCTAGAGCTCAAAACTTGGGTTGAACATCGTTCCAAAATCAATTCTGATCTTCATTTTGAAAATATACATCTTTCGAACTTAACATACTATCATTTTTACAATTCATTCGTTCGCTTCATTGAGCTTAAAATACCTTAATTTAGGTTAAAGTTTCAGGGATGGCCTGCAGGGTCAAACGGCTTACAGATATATTTTATTTTACCAATTGTATTTGTTTGTTTGTTTGTATTATACCAATTGTAGTTATTAAAATCAAGAAAAAATTGCAAAATATTACGTTTATTGTATAGGTTATGTATTTTATTCTGCTTTTAGTATTTGTTATTTATAGTGACAATGGAAATAATCATCTGTAAAAATTCCAACTGTCTAATTATTGCGGTTCATAAGATACAGTCTGGTGACAGACGGACAGATAGACAGACATACAGACAGGCGGGCGGATAGTGGAATCTTATTAATAGGGTCCCGTTTTACCCTTAGGGTATGGAAACATAAAAATCAACACTAAAAAGTTTTTTCAAATTGGTCAGGATGATTCAAAGCTAATCGTTGAATACGATAAAATACGACTATTTTAAAATACAAAATTAAAATTAGAATTGTTTTTTATCACGCAGGAAATTTGTCAGCCGAACGTTTTTTTACAAAGTAACATTTCCCGTCGTATATGAATGTGATTGATTCATTGTGGAAGTATTGTGCAAGAACACTTATTACCATTTTATTTACATTAAACCGACGAAAAACTGGATGTTATCAGTTTGACTTGTTGAAATTCGAAAATACTTCAGTATGATGATGATGATTTAGGCATACGTGTACTAAATTTCAAAGTATATTATATAGTTATATCGAATTGAAGTATATACCTACTTGTATTGAAATATACACTTGTATTGAATATATTGAATGGGTACTTGGGAGGCAGGAGGGGACTAATTGAGATAAAAACTATCCTATCTTTTAATTAGGACCAAACAGTAAATACAAAATTTCATTGAAATCGTTTCAGTAGTTTCGAAGTCCATCGCGGACAAACAACTAATTTATATATATTTAGATTAGCAAAATATATTATTCGGGTTCGATCCCTGACGGGGACAAACATTTGTGTGATGAGCATAAATGTTTGTATTTCCGGGTTTGGGTGTTTATTATATATATTCTGTTATTAATATATGTGTTAGTATCGTTGACTGACAGCCATAACACAAGCAAATAATTTGCTTACTTTGGGGTTAGATCAATAAGTGTAATATGTCCCGTGAGTATTTATTATTTTATTTATTACTAGCGACCTGCCCGCGGTTTCACCCGCGCAGCTTTTGTTCCCGTGGGAATATCGGAAAGGTTTATACACTAAAACCTTCCTCAAGAATCAATCTATCTATTAAAAAAAACGGCATCAAAATCCGTTGCGTAGTTTTAAAGATTTAAGCATACATAGGGACATAAGGACATAGGGACAGACAGAGAAAGCGACTTTGTTTTATACTATGTAATGATTATTTAAATCTTTTTAAGCGTGTTTAGTTATAGTCAATGTCATTCAAAAATTATTTAAAAAGTGGTGTGCAAATAGGCCTTAGTTTAAGCTTATATATAAAACTAAACAAAATAAATGTTTTTGTTTTTTTTTTCGGAATTTGCATCGAATACAGACCATATACAGTACCCGGCGATAAATATTGCACATCGAACTTTGGAAAGAGACAATCGGATAATTTCGGCTTCGTAAAGCGTTATCTCTGTCCCACACTACCTATGTGACGTTTAGTCAGTCGTTGTTCAAGTACGATAGAGTGCAGTCGCGTCCCGAAAAAAATATATATTTAGAGTTGATAACACCCACAAATTTAAATAATTTAAAGTTGTAATATGGCATCTTTCGGAAAAAGAGGGAAACCTTTACGAGGTCAGTCACGTGAAATTATCTACAATGTTTATAAATACTTTGTAAGCGAAGCTGATAGATTTAAAAAAAAGTAGATGAAAATGTAAGTTGTTATTTTAAGAAGATTCAAGAGCGAGTTGCAAATGCCACTGGAATTTCAAGAAGAACTTTGAACAATATATTAAACGAAGTCAGTACTGAAACACATTCGACTGAAATTAAGTTCAGCACTCCAAAAAAAGGGAGACCAAAAAAGCAATTTCGTTTGGATATGGACGATTTTGATTACGATGTTGTTCGAAGAATGGTGTATGATTTTCACTTACGATTTAATGAACTGCCAACAATAAAATCATTAAAAGCTAAGTTATCTGAAGCTATTAATTACAATGGGTCTGAAAAAACATTGAGAAAAATACTTCATGACATGGGATTTCAGTTCACTAAAATGGAAGATAATCGAAAAATTCTAATGGAAAAGCACGACGTTAGTCTCAAACGAATGGAATACCTTGATAAAATACGCAAATTTCGCGAAACAGGAAAATATATCGTCTACATGGATGAGTCATATATACATGCATCCCACACTAAAGGGAAATCTTGGAGTGACGATAAGAAAAAAGGAGTAAAAAAGCCAATTTCAAAAGGTCAACGTTTGATAATAGTTCATGCGGGAAATGAAAAAGGCTTTGTACCCGGTGCTTTTTTAACGTATAAATCCACGGACACTACAGGTGACTATCACAATGAAATGAATAACGATAACTATGAGAAATGGCTGGTTAACCAATTAATCCCAAATATACCCAGTGATTCTGTTCTAGTTATCGACAACGCACCCTATCACAACAAGTATGTTGAGAGACCCCCCAACTCAAACACCATTAAACGGGAAATGATCAACTGGTTAAACAGACATGAAATTCCAGTTGATCCAAAATTAACAAAAACCCAGATTTCCGCTATTATATGTCAGCACAAGGAGAGGTATACAGAGTTTTCTGTGGACAAAATACTTGCCGAACATGGGCACACTGTGTTGCGATTGCCACCATATCATCCGGATTTTAATCCAATTGAAAATATATGGTCTCAACTGAAAGGCTATGTAGCCTCTAGAAATGTGGGTATGAACTTAACTACAGTAAAAACATTATTGACTGAAAAAGTAAACATGATCGGCGCTGAAGAGTGGAAAAAGGTTTGCGATCATGCAATCAAATGTGAGAATGAATATAGAAGCATTCAACACAGTTTAGACAATTACACTGATAGATTAGTAATAAATACGGCTGATAGTGACAGTGATATTGACCTCTTTGAGAGCACAGATAGTGAATTGGAAGTAATTGAGAATTAGAATTATTATTATTTTTATTGCAATGTCTCATTTTAGCAATAGGTATAATGGTGTTTATTATGTACACTAAAGCTGTAATGTTCCAAAATAATTAAATACGTAAACATAATGTAAAAATGTTTTTTTATTTTATTTTACCCCAACCTAAAGCCATCACTTATAGAAAAATTAGTGTATTTTATACAAAGAATAAAAATATCAAAAGAAGCAAATCATACTTGTTTTAACAGCTCCTAATAGGTACCGGACTGTTTAGTCTAGTCAACAAGTTCAAAAACGTGTTAAATAGAAATAAAGCTCCTAAAAATATGTGCCATAGCTCATTCGATTCGGAATGACGTCTAGAAAAATGTTTTTAAGGGTACATTAGCACATAAAAAATTGCGATTGTTATTAACAAAATAAAATTTAAAAAAAAAGGTATTTAGTTTTTCGTTAATAACTTTTAAAATAATGATATTTAAAGAATTTTGAAAAAAGATCCTGAAAGAGGAGAAAATTTCCAATAAAAAAGTCCTAACTCCCGGAACTCTATCTATATAATTTATAATTTTTTTTAACGCTGGAAATAGGGCTCCGCGAGGGCGTTACGGCATAGGCGCGCCGCCTAAAAAGCCGGTATTTCACCTAAAATATATATTTTTTAATATTAAATAACAATTTAAAAATTTGAATAAATTATAGTGTAATTTAGACACTTGAACGAAAAAAACCTCGGTGAAAAAAATGTTTTTTGTCGATTTTTGAAAAAGTTACACCTTTGTTAATTAATTAATTTTTTTCCAATCTCTGTTTTTATAAATTACGGTATAAAAGTTTAAATAATTGGTCTATAAATTTTTCGCTTCGTGGAGCTCTTTTTGTTTAGGTACTTAATAAAGTTATGCAAAAAAAATGTATTAAAGTTAATTATTTTGTTAATTATAATTTTTTTAAATTAACTAAAAATGAAATTTCTAAAAAATGTTATCAAAAAAATTTTTTCTTGGTAATATATTATTATTGCTGTTTTCGCATCTGATATAGGTATTAATTAACATTGGAAAAAAATTTTTTACCTCATTTGTTAAGAACTTGTTTATAAACAAATACACTATTTTGGGATTAAAAAAAATTTTTTTTTTACTATCTTATAGCATAGGTGAAATGAATATTTTTTTTAAAAAAAATTTTTATAAAATATTTTTTTTATTGTTTATAATCGTTTTTTTATATTTCAATTGTTTAAATAATTAGTTAAGAAATTATTTTATTCTTAAAAATCATCATTAACCCTTTTCAATGGAATAACAGAGAAATATTTTTTTTTTTATAAATAATTTAATTGTTTATTAACTTAACAATTTCTTATAAACAAATAATATTAACCGTTATATATTTTTTCGGAAACTTCAAAAAATTACAAAAACAATCATATATAACAAAGTTAAGAAAAAAAATCGGTTGTCTGTAAAGTTGGTTTACAGACGATAGTTGAACGTGACAACGTCTTAAGCTCTCGCTTGTACTCCAAGCCTTATAAACGGAACGCCTCAGAGCGAGGTAACGCCGCATGAGTCATGTTTTTTCGTGCGTGCAGCCAGCTCTATCGAATTATAAGACGTTGTCACGTCAAAAATTTTTTTTGTATTTTTTACAATACTTTTAAATATTATACAATAATGAAATTACAGCCGTTACATAATTTGTCACGTTAAAAATTGTTATAACTTTTAAACTATTAGAGATAGGGTAAAGAACATTCAAGTCATTTTTGTAAAGGATTTATTTATCTGTAAAATAAATTCAAAATCGATTCTGTAACTATTATATATCACTTGTTATAAGCATGTATTTATAAAAATTTTAGATTTTTTTTACATCTTTTTGTATTATTTATAATTAATATATATTTATTATATTTTTATTATATGTATTATTTATAATAAATATATATTTATTATAAATAATACATATAATAAAAATATATTTTAAAATGTTCTTTAAACAAAATAATGTGTAATTAATAATTTCCTTTCCTTCTTAAATTACAGATTGTAAGTTTTTAACAATAAAAATTAAATATTTTAGAAAATATATCTGAAAAAAAAACTTAGAAAATAAATTCATTTATAAATAAAAGATGTCATTTTTTTGTAAATAAATAATTTATAGAGCTCCAGTAGAAAGTTATTAAGGCTTATTTTAATAAATAAATAATTAAACTTAGCAGAATGTTAATAATTCAAATAATGAATAAATGAAAAATGATCTGTAGCAGAATATAAATTGGGTAAGTATAAATTTGAATTAATATATTATTTAAACAAAAATGGATATTGCTATAATTTATGCGTAATTAGAAAGATATTTTATCATAGAATAAAAAAGTTCTTGGGTCCGTAACTGTAGGTGTATCTATATTATTTAACAATTTATAAGCTATGGAATTTCAAAAGATGTAAAAAAAAAATCTAAAATTTTTATAAATACGTGCTTATAACAAGTGATAAATAATAGTTACAGAATCGATTTTGAATTTATTTTACAGATAAATAAATCCTTTACAAAAATGACTTGAATGTTCTTTACCCTATCTCTAATAGTTTAAAAGTTATAACAATTTTTAACGTGACAAATTATGTAACGGCTGTAATTTCATTATTGTATAATATTTAAAAGTATTGTAAAAAATACAAAAAAAAAAATTTTCTTAACTTTGTTATATATGATTGTTTTTGTAATTTTTTGAAGTTTTCGAAAAAATATATAACGGTTAATATTATTTGTTCATAAGAAATTGTTAAGTTAATAAACAATTAAATTATTTATAAAAAAAAAATATATCTCTGTTATTCCATTGAAAAGGGTTAATGATGATTTTTAAGAATAAAATAATTTCTTAACTAATTATTTAAACAATTGAGATATAAAAAAACGATTATAAACAATAAAAAAATATATTTTATAATTTTTTTTTTTAAATATTCATTTCACCTATGCTATAAGATAGTAAAAAAAAAATTTTTAAATCCCAAAATAGTGTATTTGTTTATAAACAAGTTCTTAACAAATGAGGTAAAAAATTTTTTTCCAATGTTAATTAATACCTATATCAGATGCAAAAACAGCAATAATAATATATTACCAAGAAAAAATTTTTTTGATAACATTTTTTAGAAATTTCATTTTTAGTTAATTTAAAAAAATTATAATTAACAAAATAATTAACTTTAATACATTTTTTTTGCATAACTTTATTAAGTACCTAAACAAAAAGAGCTCCACGAAGCGAAAAATTTATAGACCAATTATTTAAACTTTTATACCGTAATTTATAAAAACAGAGATTGGAAAAAAATTAATTAATTAACAAAGGTGTAACTTTTTCAAAAATCGACAAAAAACATTTTTTTCACCGAGGTTTTTTTCGTTCAAGTGTCTAAATTACACTATAATTTATTCAAATTTTTAAATTGTTATTTAATATTAAAAAATATATATTTTAGGTGAAATACCGGCTTTTTAGGCGGCGCGCCTATGCCGTAACGCCCTCGCGGAGCCCTATTTCCAGCGTTAAAAAAAATTATAAATTATATAGATAGAGTTCCGGGAGTTAGGACTTTTTTATTGGAAATTTTCTCCTCTTTCAGGATCTTTTTTCAAAATTCTTTAAATATCATTATTTTATTAGTTATTAACGAAAAACTAAATACCTTTTTTTTAAATCTTATTTTGTTAATAACAATCGCAATTTTTTATGTGCTAATATACCCTTAAAAAACATTTTTCTAGACGTCATTCCGAATCGAATGAGCTATGGCACATATTTTTAGGAGCTTTACTTCTATTTAACACGTTTTTGAACTTGTTGACTAGACTAGTTTGTATTTTGTGCGACAGAGATATCGCTCTACGAAGCCGAAATTAGCCGATTGTCTCTTTTCAAAGGTCGATGTGCAATATTTATCGCCGGGTACTGTATATTGTTTGTCTGTGGGTAGAATGTTCTGTTATCACAGGCGTAAAGGGCATAATGTTATCGACTGTCGTAAATTTAATATGATTCAGATATTTAGTTGCATTAAGTAACTTACACATTATTTTTTTATTTTTTTGTAGTACGAAAGAAAACACTCTCCGTGTTAGTTCTAGGCTCCCTTGAGAAATAGGCCAGCTGCCGTTATGCCAGACAGGTTGTAAAAGGCGACCGATTGTTTATGCGAGTCGCTACTCACTACCATCGTGGCAACTAGGTGGTAGAGTTCTGCATTGTATCGCGCGGGTCTGGTACCATCGCTTCTTGTCCGCTGGTTGACGCTTTCTATCAGGAAACGCATCTACTTATTTGCTATCTTATCTTATGTTAAATAGGCAGACTATTCTCCCATTAAGAAGTTGAAATGAGACCACTATAAAAAAATATATGGCGTAACACTCGTAGACCTGTTCGCACTAGAAGAGATAAATCGAGAAAGAAAGTACATGGTCTACATTTATTTTGAGTTTTTTTATGTTGTAAGATAGCAAACAAGTAGTAGATTCTGATATTGTAAAGTAACAATCATCGCATATTGACACCAAAGATGTTGTATATCCATCCATGTCTTAGTACCACATACATAAATAGCCGTTTGACTCTTAAAAACGTTAAAGCTAAAATACAAGAGTCAGTAATGCTATTACGGTAGAATGTTGGTATCAGACCCGCGCGATACAATGCAGAACTCTACCATCTAGTACCCACGATGGAAATGACTTGCATAGCCAATCGTTTATCTCTTACAAATTGCCTGACAGGACGGCAGATGGTCTATTATTCAAAGGAGCTCGGACAAATACGGAAGACAGTTATACTAAGTTATGGTAAAAAATTGAAAAAAACTAAAATTTCCTACACAAATTTCCAGCGGTTTTAAACTCAAAATCATTGTCTAAATCTATGGTTCTAACTTTCGTTAGACTATCTTTTGTCACGCTATATATATTACACTAGCTTTCGACCGCGGCTTCGCCCGCGTGTTGTTAGTAATAAGTAGCCTATGTCCTTCCCCAGACTTTAGACTATCCGTAACAAATATCACCACAAACGGCTTTGCAGATTAACTCTAAAACATACATTTACAAAGATAAACAAATAGACAATCATTAGATGTTACTCTAATTTTTATTATGCAAGATAAGAATTAGTATGCATATTATTGAATTTTTGAAGTGTGTGCAGTACAGCAGCAGCAAAATATAAAAATCTGTAATCATGACTTTGCAGGCTATTCCCGAAACTTTCCACTATTTTTTTTTGGAACGAAGTTCCTTATCGTGCGTTGTGAAAGGGGGCTAGACGGAAAAAATTCTTACGAAAAGTTGGCACGACACTTTTTGCTATAGTAAACTATTGTAAGCTGTGCGGCGTGCGCATGTTTCTCTGTCTGTCTGTCTCTCTCTTATAGAAAGCAAGCCAGATATTTTCATTTCTATTTCGCATTGAACAGTGTGGTGTCGCGACGATAATTTTTGTTGAGTGTATACAGGTTTTTTGTACAAGTAATCGAAAGGAACTTCGTTCCATCCGGGTGTCCCTTGACACCTCTCAACTTTTTTTTTTAGGAATGGAGAGCTACCCTAGTAAGGGTAATTTTATTTTTTATAATCGTGCTGCATTATTGTGTAGCGGTTTATAAAATACACGTATTTTTCAAAATTCAACCGTATAGTACCCATAGTCTCCACGCAAAAGGACTGTGACATAAGGACAGATAGAAGGACTAACGGACATACAGACGGACATGACAAAAGTATAAGGGTTCCATTTTAACCCATTTAGCTATGGAAAGATGACAAACTTATTAAACCGGAATACAACATTTTGATTCCACTGCGTGTGAGCTCAGATTCGATTTGTTTGATGGAGTAAGAATTTTGAAGCTTAATATTAGGTATATTAGTCTGAAAGTTATTTTAAAACTCTGTAGCGTATCTGCGAGATTCAGGCGTTTTAAATGTTTCTGAAGCTCTTTACTGAAGAACGTTATGACTCTTCTTCTTCTTCTTCTTCTCGTGGGCGGGTCTCCGCAACTCGACGACTAGCGCCTTTTTTGCGTGTGGTTAGGATGGTTCTACTCTTGCCATCCCAACTCCTCCAGGAAGCCCAGCAACCCCTTGATGTGGGAGAAAGCTTCGGGGAGCGACCTCGGGGATCCGAGATACTTGACCCGGTAATTCGCCACGCCTTCACAATCGATGATGATGTGGGCAGCCGTTTCTTCTGTCTGCATGCAAGCTCTGCACAGAGGACTGTCTGTAACACCCATGTTAAACATGTGTTTGTTAAATGGACCGTGCCCTGTAATAGCGCCAGTTATTACACGTAGCTGTTTTTTGTTTAATTTAAGTAGCCTGTGCGATAGCTGCGGGTTCATTTTGTCAAAAACCTGTTTCGATTGCCCACAGTCAGTACGCTCGGCCCAGTATTTATTGTGCATGTCGGTCGTGCGTTGACGTAGGCTCACGTACAGCCAACGGGCCGGCAAGGGGGCAGCGGGTTCCGCTCCCAACATGGCCATATCAGACGCCCGCCGAGCTAACTCATCGGCTGCATCGTTTCCTTTGGATTTCCTTCCGTTGGATTAAAGGACATAGTGAGTCACTATGTCCTTTAATCCACTGTAGTGTGACGTTGTTATACGTACCTATGTTATTTAGGGAAGTATGACATTCGTCAATAAAGCTTGAAGTAATTTTATTGCTTTCGAGAGCCATAAGGACCGCTTTGCTGTCTGTCAGGATCTTAATTGATTCATTGATTACCTGTCTAGCTGCGATCGCCTGTGTAGCTAAGATTATTCCAGTGCTTTCGGCCTGGAAGATAGAATTGTATATGCCAAGTGGCCATGCAATCTTGATGTTCAGGTCTTCAGAGAAGACACCCGTACCTGAGCCTGAACCTGTCTTTGAGCCATCTGTAAAGATCCTGAGGTCTCTGATGTTGAGTCCCTCCTTACCTTCATCAGAGAGCTGTATTTTGTACTTCTTATCGATGACAAATTTGACAGGTATCGAGTCGTTTGGAGCTGCGACAAGCGGTTGTTATTCGAGAACCTGTTTAAAGATACTTGCATGAGAACCTTCCTGTATCTGTCCAGCTTGACTCCAGGCCCGCAGCGACTGTAAACGAACCGCCGAGGCCGCTGCTGTCTGCTGTATAAACAGGTGAAGAGGTGGTAAGCAGAGCATCGTCTCTAGTGCTGCCGTTGGGGTAGTCCTCATGCAACCTGTAATGGCTACACATGCTAACCTTTGGAAGCTTTGTAATTTGTTGATCGCCGTTTGAAGTGTGGTTCGTGGCCACCAGACTACCGCACCATAACACACTAACGGCCTAATCACTGCTGTATATAGCCACAGCATAATTTTTGGTGAGAGACCCCATCTCTTACCAATTAATCTGCGGCATTGCCAAATGATGATACTTGCCTTATCTAGCTTATGTTCAGTATGTTTAGACCAGTTCAGTTTACTGTCCAGTATGACCCTTAAGTATTTGACCTGGGTCGATAACTGAAGTTCAGTGTTTCCTAACCTGGGTAGTCTGTAGTTTCCTAAGGTACGTTTTTTGGTGAACATAACCAGTTCTGTCTTACTTGGGTTGACTGTGAGTCCAAACGAACTACACCATCTCTCTATAATGCGGAGTGCGTTTTGTGTGAGGTCGCAGACTGTGTCGGCGAACTTACCTTCGGTTAAAACTGCTAGGTCATCCGCATAACCCACCGTATAGAAATGATTTTCATTTAGTATTTTAATAAGCGTATTGATAACCAGGTTCCAAAAGAGAGGTGATAGTACACCACCCTGAGGACAGCCACGACTTACAATGGCTTTTTGGTTGTCTAGTTTGCCAAAACTGACCGTTCTTTTACGTAGCATGTTGTCGATCCAACCTATGAGTGTTTTGTTAACACCATGGTTTGAGAGTACCATGCTTATACTGGAAAAGTTGGTTTTGTCGAAGGCTCCTTCCACATCTATGAAAGTGCCTAAACACATACCTTTGTTTTGGAGTGATTGTTCAATCTTAGATACAGCAAGGTGCAAGGCCGACTCCGTTGATTTGCCAGGGGTGTATGCATGTTGCTGGCAATGTAATGGTGTAGTTTTAAGTACGTTATCTCTCAGTTCCCGGTCACACAGTCTCTCCAACGTTTTAAGTAGGAAGGATGTGAGACTTATGGGTCTGAAGGATTTTGCGTCGCTGTAGTCGGTCTTACCGGGTTTGGGTATGAAGGTTACTCTTACCTCTCGTCATAGCATAGGTATATACTGAAAAGCTAGGCAAGCTCGGTAGATGTTGCACAGTAGGGGGACTAGACGACCATCGCTCCACTGTAGTAGCGCCGGGAAAATCCCGTCTAGGCCAGGTGTTTTAAAAGGTTGGAAGCTGTCAACTGCCCACCGTACCTTACTTGGGGTTACCACTCTTTCTGCCATGGTCCAGCATTCACTGGTTGGTGTGACAGGCGTGTCTTCCCAGCAGTGATCTTGCACTAATCTACAATCAGGAAAATGGGTGTAGAGCAGGATCCTTTGAATTTCCGCCGAGCAGTTGGTTGTTGTGTTATCAGCTCTGCGGAGAGTAGAGGGGCCATCATTGGGCTGGTGTGCTAAAATCTTCCTTACCCTGTTAGCCTGTTGATTTTTCTCAATGTTGTCGCAATAGTTCCTCCATGATTGGGTCTTATGGAATCTAATGCGTTTTTTGTATAGGGACTTGGCTTCCTTGTAGTTGTCCCAGTCCGTCCCATGCATCGTATTCATTGCCCTATTGAATAGCTTCCTTACCTTCTTGCGAAGGCGGGCTAGCTCAGGTCCCCACCATGTGTTTGATCCATTGTTACACTGGGCAGAGGCCCTGAGTGGGCAAGTAGTTTCATAACAGCGAATGAGTACATTGGTCAAAGATGCTACCTGCTGTTCGATTTGTTGCACATTTGCCGTCTCGTGTACCACTTGTATCTTGCGCAATTCGGTGGCTGTTTTCCTTTGGAAAAGTACTCGATCTGTCTTGCGAGGATTCCGTCGTGGTGTTATTTCTTTTGTTGTAGTACGCAAATTGAACCTAATCCATCTATGGTCAGAGCAGGATGCCTCTTCCGAGACATGCCAGTCCGTGATGAAACCTGTGGCTCTGTTTGTTGCGAGTGTCAGATCTATTATGGTCTGGCTGCGCCGTGTAACGAAGGTTGGTGTAGCGCCTGTGTTAATAATATCTAAAGAACTTGACATTAAAAACTCAAAAAGTGCCTCACCTCTCCGGTTGTTCCCATTGCATCCCCAGGCAATGTGATGTGCGTTGCAGTCGGTGGCGATGATGACCTCGTCACCTGTAGTTCCGCAGCTGTTGATCAGCCTCACCAGGTCGTGCGGCGGGGGTTCGTCCGCTTCCGGCATGTAGACCGACGAAAGGGTCACTCTAGAGCAACTCCTTTCATCTGGTGAGGGTATTTTGATTGTGCTCATGTCTCTAGAACAAAAGTCTGTTAGAGGTTCTGCCAGTATACTCCTTGATACATAAATACAGGCCCTGGGATAGGGTTCTGAGCTAGTAAAAAGTTTACCTCCTAAATTGGAGAGTCCCTGGATTCTGCCTGTGCCACTGATCCACGGCTCTTGGATCAGAGCAATTACCGGTTCATTTACCTCCAGCCACCTGCGCAATTGAGCCGTAGCGGCTAAACTGTGCTGGAGGTTGACTTGGACTACCTTACTGAGCGAAGAGGACGCCATCGTCCTCTTCACTCGTCTGGATGTCCATCCCCTCAAGCCTTTTCGCCCACTCGTCGCCATCATCCTCTAGGGGTTCGGCGACAGGTTTGGCTAGAGGTGAGGGGGAACTGTCGAGTAGGTCGGCGTCGGTGCCGGTGTCATCCGACATGCAGGTGTCAGCGACACCGACCCCGTCCCCCTCTGTGGTAGTCGTATTTGGATTCGGCGCGGGCTCCACCGGAGTAGTGCCCGCGTCGAGTTCAGGCATCTCTGCGTCTGTGTCATCTTCCTCAATGGAGGGGGGGATGTTAATAAACTTCCCACCCTTTCCTTGGAATTTGACATATACCGACCCCAATTTGAACACGAGTCTGCGCTCGTGCGCCATCAGGGTAGGTACCAGCGACGTAGGGATGGTCAGAATACAGAAAGTGTCCCCGCGGGCCCTGTTGACATGGTGCCCTACGAGAATCCACTTTCGCATCTCAGCCCACGGATTTTGGTAGTTTAAAATACGACCAATCCGCTGGGAGTCGTGAACACCTGGAAGAAGGATGCCACATCTGATCCTTTGGGGTACCTCGCTTGGTTTGCAACAAACCAAGCGCTCACCACCTGGGAGAGTAGCATTCTCCATGTGTTCTTTGAGCCAGTCAACCGATTGCTTGTCGGTACACCAGAGTTTCAAGGCTCCACCGCTGTAAGTCGGTTTGCCCCGAAAGCCGGGTCCCGGCGTCGGCGAATCGATTGGTGACTCAATCGCTAACAGTTCGATCTTATCGCCGATCATTTCCGTCACCTGATCGGCTTGCGCCCTGGTAAGGTTCCCAGTGTTTGCCTTGGTGATAGTAACCACTAGGTCTGCTTTTGCAGCATTTGCGTAATCTCCCCTGTTCGTAGGTGGAGGTGTGTTGAGCCTGGGCCTTTTCCGTTCCCTCGGTGAAATGGTGTCATTCAATCGAGATCGTTTGGTCGAGCCCCCGACCCCCGTATTGCCACTGACAGTCGCAGGCACGCTTCCGGATGGGATGGCCGGCGTCTGCGTGCCAGATGGTCCCGCTACTGCCTGGTCAGCGAGCTGCACAGGTGTAGGGTCGCCCGGCAACGCTACGGCCACACCATTCCCCCCATCAGCAGTGTCCACCGCGTTGTCAGTGGTAAGAGTCCGTTGCTTCGCGCGCATACGCTGCTTGAAGCTAGGTCTCTTACGCTTCTTTTTCCCGGACCGGGCGCAGCATTGGCACTCACCCCGACAGCCGCCTTTTACAGCGACTTTAGGGTGTTGGTGCCTACGCTCCGCCACAGTCCACGCATCATCGAAGTCGTTTCTAGGGGTGATTAGCCCACCACCCAGAACACCTACTTCGGTGATTCTGCTGCTATTCGCAGCACATTGAGGAGGATTGCCAGGACCTGGTTTGCCTCGCAATCCACCTTCTGCGGCGGTAACAAGTTGCCCATGGGCTCCCTGGGCCGCCACAGTACGGGGGGTAACGGTTTTACCCGTTACTCCTCCCTGCGCAGGCTGTCTCGGCTGGACAGTCCGCTGTGTGGCTACCTGCCTACCACTGGGGCCAGCTTTCACCACTAGGGGGGTTACGGTTTTCACCGCAACGCCACCCACAGCAGGCCCGCCATCCGAGCCAGCCTGCCGCACCGCTAAAGACTGCCCGGAAGCAGCTTTAGCTCTCCTTCTTTCTCTCCTCCTCTCCCTCTTCCTCTCCTGCCTCTCCGCCTTCGTCAGCGCGTTATTGCCCCCCCCAGATACGGTGGGGTAGCCCGGACCCGAGCTGGAGCTCGGACCGGGGAGGGATTCCCCAGCTTGGCTGGGACCCTCCTGGGGATTCTTTTTATAAAGCGCCTGCATGTCATGTTGGGGTTGTTGGGCTGGAAATAATGATGAGTTCGCCCATGCTCATCATCCGGTCTTTTAGCCGCTATGGGTCTAGGTCTCCGGTAGGCCTATTACCCCCCTCCCCATTTGTGGTACACATTGCAATCTTGCGATTACAATGTGTTCCTGGGCCCTCCTTCTTTATCCGGGCTTGGGACCGGCACCTTGCCGTCGCTTGTGCTGGCCGCCAAAAAGGCTGCCAGTCCAAGAAACGCCAACGTGGCGAAGTTACGTTATGACTCTTTCGTCATGTTGCCGACGTTGATCTAGTACGATAAGGACTATTCTGGTGAGATACTCCGCATGTTTTCAACGTCGAGTTTGAATCTATTCTGGAGTCTCAGAAGCACTTTTAGACATCATATACTCAGCGTGCTGTTAACGCAGATCTTGTACCTCTTCTAGTCTGGTGACTTCGTCGAGATGCCAGATACTCAGTGGGTTGTTGCCGCCGATCTTGGGCCACTATCTACCTATTTTCATAGCTCGGGCTTTATTAGAACTTTGTGAAATATTAGACTTACGCCTTGGCGACATTATTGAAGTAGTAATTAAAAAAAAAAGACGTGTGGCACTCGGAGACTGCCGCGGTAAAGCTATTGCATAGCATTTTGTATCAACTTATGCAATTACAATTATATATATGATTACGGTAGTTTTCCAATACAACCAATGCCACCTAAAGGCGCGTTGCTGAACTAAAGAGACAAGCGTGATATTTCAAAAGTCATTAAAAGTTCTGGTATTTATCGATAGATGGAATGGATGCCGGTTGGAGTGGGGGGTGTTAGGTTTTTTCGTTACGGAATTTCTGGATTTTTTTTTTTTGGGTTTTTTCAAAATCTCCAGGCTCCACTTGGTTCAAATTTTTAGGAAGTCTAAGTTGAGCGGAGTCCAATCGAATGCCATTAACCGCGTTTCGATCGGTCCAGCCGATCACAGTTATGAGATGTTTATACACACACACACGCACGCACGCACGCTCGCACGCACGCACGCACGCTCGTACGCACGCACGCACGCACGCTCGCCCGCACGCACGCACGCACTCACGCACGCACACAGACACGCACGCACGCACGCACACACACACACACACACACACACACATCCAGACTGACGTCATCGTGAAAATAGTCGGAAAAGTTTCCTCAGGTTCCTAGGACCTCAAAACGTGGAGACTTGATGAAAACTCGATTTTTGAAAATCGGGGCAAACTCAATAACTTCCTTATACATACGTAGCGAGAAGTTAAAAATATTCTAATACGACTGTAATTAAAGTAAAAAGTAATTTATATTTGTACTTAAAATTAAAACAATAATTAAGCATACCTACTGTACCTATACCTTTAATATTATACCTTTAACTATTAAAATTTTTTAAAATTATACCTATAATATTATAAAAATATTACCTATAATTTATTAATTTATTAAAATTATACCTATAATATTATACCTTTAATCTTTAATATCTGTTGTCTAGTGGTCTGGTGTTGGTGTTGACCACATGACCAAGAGGGTGCGATTCCTGGGTCGGGCAACTCAAAAGTGTTTTTTCAGTTTTCTGATAGAAACAACGTTGCCCGGGATAAGATAAAGCCCGGTTGGCGATATACTTACCACCTGTCACATTGTGCAACTAAAGTATCCTCGGCTAATCGTGGATTTCAATCAGTAACTAAGACCCCTATTTCACCCTGCACCTAACCTAGCGCAATGCCACTACTCCTGTAATTGTGTTGTCCTCGCAGAGGACAACCCTTAGCGCGGATCTTAATTGTCCAAATTAAGATTTAAAGTCTGGCTGAGCATTTACTTGACCGCTAGTACTACGTCGCTATTACGGCCCTTGGCCTTAAGGCCATCAGCTTTTGTCATTTCGAAAAACAAAAAAAACATTCGGATCCCGCACGCGCGAATTTTGCCTGTAATTACCTCCCAATTTAATCTTATCGTGATTACTTTTTAACCATTCGTCCGAATTTCTTAGCGTAAAAGACAAACTTCGTCTACATAAAATGCCGAAAGTGGCAAATATATTAATTTTAATACAACATTAATAAATAATCCGAAATATGCTTTGTAAAAAAGTGTAATAATTTAATTGTATTTATGGATCACTATTTTGGATATTATGGATTCGACATAAAAGGTAGACATATGCTGTTGCGGACTTTTATTTAGAACTATTTAAGACAAACAATCCTACTTTACATTATCTTCGTGTAACTTCAGCGGTTTTCTCAGCGCACGCCAAGATAGCTCTCAGAAGGCAGGAATTTTTCCGACTTATCGCCGTGTTGGTCCCGGCCTCCTTTGAAGAATAGGCCAACTGCCGTTCTGCCAGGCAGGTCATAAAAACGACCGATTGGCTATCGAGTCACTACTATCGTGGCTACTAGGTGGTAGAGTTCTGCATTGTATCGCCCGGGTCCGGTGCCACCGCCTTACCTATTCCTGCCACAATAGCGTCAGTGCTTTTTTTTTTTTTTTAAAGGGCAATGGGCCCACCTCTCGTTCCCACCACTGTAACTTCTGTAAACCAGAATCAACAGCGGCAACCTTCCTGATAACCTCTGAGTTGCGAGCTCAGGGTGCCCTGGGGGAAAAGCTAAGCTGTCTTGGAACCCGCATCGAATTTAATCAGAAGAGTATAGGAGGAGTAGGAAAATACATCCAGTTTCCCTCCCTTTACAGCAGGAGACAGCGTAAGATAAAGCAAAAACTGCTAAGAAATGAGACGTTTACAATCAGGTTAAGCCTGATTGCTATTGCACCACGGTAGTTTAGGTATTTGAGGACCTACGAAAATGGCCTACTTAATTCTGCTTCCAGTAGTATGTATGACAAAATCGCTTGAAGGCACGGAAATTCCCTCGTGTTGCTACAAGGTCGGAATAGTAGATTACCCCGGATATACATCGTATACTATCAAGCATTTGGCTACGTTCATTTTGCCAGAGATTACACTCCCAAAGAATATGATGTGCAGTTTGTTCATATTTACAGTTTATGGTGGAACATTCGCAAAATGGAGAAGGAACTAATTTGAATGAGAATAATTTAGCTTTAAAATTACCATGACTAGTAAGGAACTGTGCAACACAATGATCTATTTCTATCCACGTTTTATTTAATCGTTCCCGGACGCAGGGGAAAAAGTTATATAAATGCCGTCCTTTAGGTGAGCAGCACCAACGCGACTGCCATTCATTTATTAATTCATTAGTAACATCCATCACGGGATTAAAGAGGCGACGTATTTTTGTTTGAGCTTGCGGATTAATAAATTCTGGGCTAGTAAAGTTTTTAGAATTATAGTACATTGAGGACCGACGCTGAATTTCTAAATCTAATGGAAATACACCTGATAAAACGGGTAAAGCTTCAGAGCTTACAGTGCGATATGCTTTACACAGAAATATTAAAGCCAAACGCTGATTTTGAAGTAATTTACGCCGGGTCGCACCGCTGGTAACTTTATCAGCCCATGCTGAACATGCATAAGTAATACAACCTAAATAAGTTGCGTTATAAATTATCTTTAAAGTGTTAAAGGTTAAACCCCACGTTGAGGTAGATATGCCGGCAAAGGACAAGTAATTCCGTTTAGCTTTTTCACTGATATAGTTAATATGATTTATAAAAGTATAATTTTTCTCTAAAACTAAACCTAAATATGTTACGGACTCCTTTCTCTTTACTGTGCTATTATTTAATTTTATGCTAGGAGACGATAGAAGCGAACCTTTTAGTATTAAGTAGAACGTTTTATGAGGCGCAAATTTTAAATGATTTCTGAATCCCCAGTTGGATATTAAATTAAGACTAGTATAAGCCAGTGACTCTATCTGTGCTCGTGTGTTTGCTTGTATTATTAAAGCAACGTCGTCCGCATAACCTATAAGTGAGCATCCTTCAGGTAAGGCTAGTGAAAATAAATCATCAAATCCTAAGTTCCATAGATATGGCGAAAGTACTGATCCCTGTGGGCAGCCCAGAGTAAGGCGTTTAGATGCAGCGTAATGCCCTAGCTGTAATTTCAAGCGTCAGTGCTTGTCGCTGTCGTGTTCCAGTTTGGAAGGTAAGGTAGCCGGTAAACTTATGCATGTGGCATTAGACCTCGCTACAAGATAGCAACGCACCATTAACACCTTTGGTGTCTATAGGCGATGGTTAACTCTTTCTATCAGGAGACCCATCTGCTTGTTTGCTATCTTATGGTATATAAAAAGACTTACTTGATACTTATCGTTATATTACCGCCAAATTACACAAAATCTTTATAAATTGTAGCCTATGTGTTATTCTGATGTATAATCTATATTACTGTAAAGTTTCATTGAAGTCTGTTCAGTAGTTTTTGCGTGATTGAGTAACAAACATCCATCCAAACATACCTACATCCAAACATCTAAACTTTCGCATTTATAATATTTATATAGATATAGATACTGAGTGATTCTTAATAGTCCTAAGAAAAACTAAGCATAATCGGGAGGCGAAATTTACAGTGCACAATAAAATCCCACTAAAATAATTTTGCACGATATCATTACGCTATTACGTCATATAGTTGTTTGGTCAAATGTTGTAAATTCAAGGTCAATATTAAGTTTATGTAGTCTACCGCAATGTAAACTTTAACTCCGCCAAATGAAATATTCCACTGTATCGCCTAATTTTCTTAGAAAAGGGTACAAAGTTTTTACTTCTGTTATTAATATATAGAAAAATATACAACCTTAATTTCATATCACAAGTGAACCACGCTCTTTATATGGAATATTTAATTGAAACTAAAGTTGAAACCTAATTAGTCTAGGTTTTGTTAGTGTTTAGTAATGACCTAAGTTAAACATATCTGAAAAAATTAAAAAAAAATGTTGCGCCTTTTAACACTTTGTTTGTTAACGACAGTAAATGCTAATTATGATAAAAGTATAACCATAGTTTTAGATGTGACTAACTCGATGAGGAGTCAAATAGATTTTATTCGACAAGAAATAGAGTTTGTTTTAACGTCAATACATAATAAAAATATAGTAGACTACATTTTGATATCATTCAGTGATAAACGTAAGTAAGCTCTTTTATCTAATTACCTATATTAAATTCTCGTATCACGTTGTTTGTTACCGAACTCCTCCGAGACGGCTCAACCAATTCTTATGAAATTTTGTGTGCATGCCGGGTAGATCTGAGAATCAGTCAACATCTATTTTTCATACCATATACTGTTAAGGGTGGTCCACTCCTAAATATTTTATTTTTTATTTTTAGGACAAGATTTTTCGTTTTCGTTTTTTATGATACAGCTTTAAAAATTCATACAGCCCAAAATTTTCAACCTTCTACCATCCACCTCAATTTTTAATTCGATAATTTATATGGAAAAAAAATCTTTGCGTTGTCAGCTAGTACTAAATCTATATTAATATTATAAATGCAAAAGTTTGGATGTTTGGATGGATGGATGTTTGTTACTCAATCACGCAAAAACTACAAAACGAATTTGAATAAAATTTGACACACAGATAGATAATGACCTGGAATAGCACATAGGCTACGTTTTATCCCGGAAAAAATAAGTGATCCCGCGGGATTCGCCAATAACTTTTATAATGCAGCAGGCTGCACGTGGCAGCTAGTAAGTATATAATAAGGATTACACTTTATTATAAAGTAATAAATGTTGTAAATTAGTATATTTTTTGGAACTGCCACGTGGTCTATGAGTTAGCATATTCGGTTCAGATCATATTGTCCCGAGTTCGATTCCCCGGGTCGGGCAAAAGTGTTGTTGAGGTTTTTTCGAGGTTTTCTTTAAATCAAAAATCTCAGTAGCAGCTCGATGTCTGACGTGTGGTGCATTACTATTCTCATGTCTCAAATGAGCACGTTAAGTCAGTAGTTCCGGTTATCGCTAGAAATATTCGAAAATCCTTATCAGGTCGGTAAAACGCGGCGATGGATGGAACCACTCATCTCGCAAACCGACAAACCGGTGAATCGGAAAAACAGACGTTTGGTTGTTCTGTCTACTCCACAAGGGAATCGAAGGGTGTGATGATACTAATATAATTTTTATACGCTATTGATTCAGAAACAGTAATATCGCTCTTAAAGCTAGAAAAGAATTATCTTTTCAACCATATCCCCGAAGAGGTAGCTGGAGGTACGATCAGGGCACCTATAATTAGCTGAAGATTGTCCCAAAAGTATTATAAGTGGCATGGCTATCCCCAACCGGGCTTTGATTTTTATCAGATAACTGAAAAACACATTTTTGATTTGCCCGACCCAGGAATCGAACCTGGGACCTCATGTTGTCACCACAAACACCATTACTACTAACCACCAACACTAGATCACAGAGGTGATTAAAGCTCAACCTTATAAATATTATTTATTTATTTTAAATTTATGAAAGAAAGAAAGAAAATATTTATTTGCATGAATGAATATGGGTGTTACAAGTTGTTAAAAATTAGTTAAGTTACCAACATATTCTACCATTATATTATGGTGTGCAATTATTTAAAAAATCATCAAAATATAATATTACATTTAAAACACTGTATCGATTTTTTAGAATTACTACCGGATCGGAACGCGGCCCCACACTGAGAAGATCCGGCGTAAGAAACTCAGTGGGCTGGTCCTTTTTTCCTCTATTTTATGTACTTACATTGTATGTACAAATTGTATGCACAAACATGTTTAAATAACACCAGTATATTTAGGATAGGGTGCACAGAAAAAATATTATAATTGTTTAGTATTGATGTTCTCCGGGTTAACAAAATATGATGATGATGAAAATATGATTAGTGATGATGATGATGACAATAACGACGATGATAATGTTGTTGTAATGAAGAATAGTGTGTTTTATTTACGATGACTTATTTGAAATTTGTTTCCCGCCCGAATTAAATTAGTAGTGCAAATTAGGGTTGCTTAGTCGTTTCCCACTGCGAGCAGTTCGGACCGTGGTGTGAATCGCAGTGATGGAGCGGTGCGAATCGCCCAAGGTATTTTTCGAAATAGGTCGATTTGGACCACGAGGCGAAACGATCATAATATGTTTTTTTCTTGGTTTTATTCCTACTTATATCAATTCGAAGATCCCAAATATCTATTCACTGCACAGCGGTGTGAATCAACCCATTACAATAAGAGATACGGCGACTCACACCGCTCCACCATTGCGGTCCGAAATGACCCATGCCAAAAGAGCTCTTGGGCAATTCACACCGCGGTCCGAACCGCTTGTGCTGCGAAATGACAAAAGACCATAGATTCTAATCACATTTTTATTTCTAGAACCTGACGTAATGATGGTGCCTACAGCCAATAGATTTGCTCATTTACTGGACATGACACGTATAGAAACAGGCAATGACTGTCCAGAAAATTCTTTAACCGCAATAATTAAGGCATTAGAAGTGAGCCACCCTAGATCGTATGTTTACGTATTTACAGACGCCCAAGCAAAAGATTACAATAAGATTGGCAGAGTTAAACAGTTGTGCCATGAAACGAATTCCCAGGTAAGTTACAGAGTTGTGAATTCAATAAGCGAACTTAATTTGCAACTAAAAAAAGTGCGCCACTATATATTTATCCATACTACATATACATATCTTCACGCCAGATCCTTTACGGGGTAGGCAGAAAAAACCGAGTGCCATACATCACGATCCTTGCAGGCTTGTCTCGCTTCCTCCACATTGATTACTTTTTTTATACACACACGTCGGTTGCGAAGACTCTTGACACTACCTTCGGACAATCTCGGTCAATCTGGTCGTGGTGTGTCTGTCTTGGTCTTCCCCGGTACCTACAACTTTCCACATTCGCATTGTATATCTTCTGTTTTGTTAACCTTTCATCTACCATTCTTTCTACATATCCGAACCAACGGAGCATGCCCTTTCTCATCTTTACACCGACACTTTCTTTCAAGTCTAACCTCTCTCTCACTTCCACATTACGAACCCGGTCCGCGAGTGCTACACCATATATTTTTCTTAGCGATCTCATCTCGACCGCATTGATTCTACTTTCATGCCCTTTCTGACATACCCAACCCTCACTTTCATACAGTAGCGTTGGGATATGGACATAATTACTAATATTATAATTAATAATCCATACTACTCGTAAAGTCGTAAAGTCGTAAGGTCTTATTAATATATTATTAAAGTTTTTAGAAACTACGGTTTTAGTACTTTAAAAAAACTATGAACTTTACCAGGATAAAATGATTATGCATGGCTTTCCCAGTTTCAAGTAAAATAGCTGTTATCTAAGCTTCGATTAATTCTTCGTATTTTTATTATTTCTGAAACAGATGAACACGACTGTACTTTTTTATCTTGGCTTCTGTAAAATAAAATATGTGCCAATAGCCTACTACATATTTATTGAGTTGTCGATTCGCACACCAAAAAATGAACTTCGTGCGAATCGCCTACAGAAAAATTAATATTAAAAATTGACAATTCGCACATTTCGTGCGAGTTTTTGTGCGAATCATCCAATAACCCACTAAGCCAATGAAGACGCGCAAATAGGTAATAACAACAATGAACAAGTTTATTGTATTTTGCAGGTTTCAATTTTTCTGAGTGGAAAATGTCTCGGCGAAACAATTGGGGCGGAAGGAGAAAAAGTTTATTATGATATAACGAAGAATTGTTCGGGTTCAATATTTCATTTGAATATTAATAATTATCGCCAAGTAAGTTATATAAAGAATACTAGCTATGATACCCGGCTTCGCTACGGAGTTGATATGAGATTACTACTGTTGATATGAGATTACTATGTTATTAAAATTGGAATTTTAAATTTCGCGCCATTATTACACATGCTGCAATTGCTCGCAGTGCCTTTCGAAATGCAACCCAAATAATTATTGTTCTGAATAAAGTTCAAATACTCGACAACAGATGACGCCACTACACTTAATTTCCATGTTGAAGGGTTGGAAAAGCCCTTCCATCTTTAAAAATACGCCCTTTAGGTTAAAACGGGAATTTTCTTATTCCAGGGGGGTAAAGGACTATCACACTATATAAGTCCCTTTATCGTGCCGGGACTCCTTTTTAGGTTTTATCGGCACGCACATTTTATGAACTAAGTTTTATTATATATAATAATAATGATAGCGTTGATAATGATAATGATAAAACAAAAAATCGAAGGCAGTCATGAGGACTGCCGGCGGAAGTAAAAACTTAAAACTATATTTACAAGATTGAATTTATTATTGTGCCATCTCCTAGGTTAATAATACATTATTTTACACACACAGATATGTTTACTCCCCTTTAGTAAGCCTATGTTTAAAATTCGTTTATTTGCGCAATACTTCCGTGTTTGGGTAACCGATTTACATATAGTAGCGATCATTAATAAAATCTTTTTCACGTTGGACAAGAGAGAGAGCCATAAAAATAATAGTATACATACATATGTGTATATCATGTATGTTAAATTAGTGATTTAGTGTGTGTAATGTTTAATTTATATATTTATAATGAGTATGAGTATAATTAACAAATATTAGGTTTCTGCACACCTCTACAATCTAAATTTTGACTGTATGACTGTACCTAATTTCATACTGCACCGTTTGCCTTCTTTATTTCTCGTTAACGGGGTGCAAAGTTTTATAATATATATATTTTATTAATACATAGATATACCAAATTTCCACTCAATCGGCCCTGTAGTTTTTTGGACTGTGACAAATAGACGAACGAATAATTGGCAAATAGATGAGTGGTCATTTATGGATTTCGTTTTTACATTTATGTTACGCTCTCTGTCCCTCTCCCCTCTCAGTCCCCATATCTCCCTCTTTTACTCTCTTGATACAAAAACATTTCAACGATCTTTTCCTGTCAGTGTTTTGAATGAGTTTTTTCTTCTCATGTCTCATCAAGAAAATGTATTCAGGGACTTTGACAAGGTCAAAATAGAGTTTACATTGATAACATTGTATAAATAAATCAACAACACATAAAACTGTCTTTAGTGAGTTTTATTGATAGGTAAAACTCACTAAGGACAGTTTTGTGTGATGTTTTGCTGACAGGTAAAACTCACTAAGTACAGTTTTGTGTGATGTTTTCTGACAGGTAAAACTCACTAACGTCAGTTTTATTTGATTATCTGTTTCGTTGTATTTTAGCCATTTGCATTTATCAAAGAGATCAGTAAAATTGATTGGACTTCAGTAGAAAATTCCGACGAATTTTATGGAAACAAACAATTTTCAGTAAGTACATTTAATAACAAATAATAAGTTGCTTACATCCCATTTACTTTCTAATTGCACTGAAGGTACAGTTTCGAGGCACTTTTGTTTTAAAAAAATAAGTGTGATTAATTTACAAATATCCAAAAATTATGAATTTCCTATTTAGTCTTGCATTATAAAGCATTAGAAATAAATAAAAATCCTTCATCTAATGTAAAAAATGGAGTCTTAAATATTACTTGACAAATCACATGAATTGATCTATCCGTACTCGATACTTAAAAAAATCCTGAAATAAGTATATTTTTTCAATACTTAACTTTTCACTCGGATGTCCGAAAATCGAGTTATTACTACAACGTGGAGAATGTTAGTCAGTATATGTGTCTGTCTGTATGTACGTGTATGTATGTATGTATGTATATAAACTCTAAAAACTTTTGAACGGCTTGACCCATCGAGACGCGGTTGAGGGCGTTCGTTTAGTTTCTGCCAAACTTATATTTCCTAAAAATCCACTTCGGCCCCGGAAATTCTGAAAAAATTTTTTCATAACTTCTAGATTATTAAACCGATTGATTACAACATCAAATCAACATTTATTTTTACAAATCTGCGCTCAATGCCATAAATTGTATTAAAATCGGTTCATTCTTTCAGGAGTTATCGTTGACGAAATATTTTGAAAAAAATTATTTCGTAACTTCGAGACTGTTATAATAATCGATATTTTACTTTATATAATATTTTAGTACTTAAAACTGTGCCGAATGCCGTTTTTAAAATCAAATAAAATGTTCAAAAGTTACAGCTTTTCAAATATTTAAATTATGTTGTTTTCAATATAATCATTATTTCAGATTTTTAAAAATTTAACAAACTTTATTTTGATTATTTTTTTTGACTTTTAACTCTTTGAGCTCAAAAATCTATGTTATGGTAGGTATATTTTTTACTCCTTTATGATTAAAATATTCCAATTTACCGGAAAGGTTCAGGGACGGCCAGTATGGCCAGATCTTATTGTATAAAAATTTGTAAACTAGCTTACAATTTTTTTATACAATAAGATTGCAAACAAACACACGGCTTCGCTTATGAAAGAGACAACCACCGCCATAGGATGCAAAGACGACGTCTTTGGCTTTAAGACGTTAACGGTGCGTTGCTATCCGTGTGGCGAATGATTAAGTAAACTTTAGATTTATGTCAATTGTTTTTGAGCTTATGAAATTTATGTTGTGCACATGCTAGTAAACATTTTTCTGAATTATCATAAGGATTTTTTATTTGGAATGGATAATTTTTTTAAAAAGCAAGACCATATTTTTTGCCATCATTTTTCACAAACAATCTTTTTATTAGAAAATTAATGTTCCGTTACATAGATACATATTTATAGACATATATTTGAGGACGTACTTTTCAAAAAATGATTACTCCATAATTACTCATTTTTCATAAATTGAGATTTTGTGTGTTGGACATGAATTTGTTCTAATACATTTTAATATTGATAGTGAATTAATAACTCGAGGATCATAGAAAACAATTACCATTTTATGTCAAAAAATTATGACACAAAAATGGAATAAACTTGTTTTGTTATGGCATAGTGGAATAATCATGTTTTGATTAATACTTAACTGGAATAAGCGTGTTTTGATATAACAAATCATGGATTAGTCATGGTTTGAAGCAAAGAGAAATAAAAGATAAAATATAATCCACAAAATGTGTTTGGTTAGTTATTATTTCTAAATGGATAGCTCTCATGGATCACAGTCACTGTAGTCCCTGAATGCCAAAAAACAACAATACAACACTTAAAAATATAAGAAAACAAAAAACAGCATTAGACAGTACTGTATGAACGAGTAAATACTTACTTTTTTCTATTACGACGGCCTCTTTTTTTTAGATCTCGAGCCAGTACTTAGCTCTTGAACTATACCTTCTACTTCCATTTTCCTAATTCTTCAGTATTCTTAGGCTCAAAGTAAATTTTAATAGTAAAATGTGACCGTACGACCCATCTGCATGTTTGCTATCTTATGATATAAAAAAAAATTTTTTTGTTCTCAAAGTCACGCCAAGTGACATGCCAGAATTTTAGAGAATATTATCTATGGTAATAGTGACAAACCAGTTATTATCGATAAAATATCCTATTATTAAAAAAGTGCATAAACGAAGGAATAACGTTACGATGGATTAAACATATTTTTTTGCAATTTCTGTTTTTATTCCTTTCATGTACCGGATAAATCCTATTTTGGTAAAATACTGATAACCGTGGCTGGCTTTCTGAGTTTATTAACGGAGAAATCATATTGTGTTAAAATCAAGCAAATGTACAAGGATTTTTTGCTAAGAATTGTCATGTTTCGAAAAAACTTTTAATACACGTATAGATTTTAATGATGGCAACCTAAAAAACCTAAAAAACCTCCTTATTTACGCCTTTATAGATTATCTTAATTTTGTCTGATTTTTTAGTATTTAACTATTTTGTTCTGTATTCCACACTTTATTTTAAGTGACGCCGACTACTGTTGTTTCATGTGCCGGCATCAAATAAATCCTTATACACTAATTGAGGCTATGAACTCCTAATATTTTAGTTAACAATTGATGAATATACAACAAATTTGGTGATAGCGGTATCGGGATATTCACCCACAATAAATGTTTGCAACAAGGATTCTGTACAGTGTCCAAAACAGACAATAATCATGAGAGCAGATCGTGCATTGGTGAGTATCATTATAACTACCGTATGAGAAAATCGTTTACATTTGTATGTAAATATTAAATGTTGAACAACATATCATTGGCAGCTACATCATTTAAACCCGACCATAAATCAGTCTATTTATCTCCAAATCCACTTGGCAAAAGGACTTGACCCTCTAATGGGCGATAATGTTCTTAGATTTCACTATCTATTACATTTGCAATTAATCTTCATTATTTTTCATACACAGTATTCATTTTCTTGAAGTGATAAATCCTTAGTTCGATAGGAAATTGAAACTCGTTGAAACAAAAAAGCGACGGTAAAAAGAGGCTAATATTTTATGTATTTGTCTCTTTTCATCGTCGCTTGGATTAGCTTCTGAGAAAATGAGGTAGAATATATTGTACCGTACAATATTACTCTTCTTTGTGTGATGCTTCCTAACCTCCCAACAATTGTATTTTTTTTATATTGACTATAACTGACGACCTGAAAAGCTAAGATAGCGACACTAGACCAAAACTTCTTGTTTATTTAGCGGTGTACGTATGTATGTTTGTGTACGCTTGTATGCGGAGTCGAACCGAGAAAGAAGACGTCCTATACAGTACTGCTTACTTCTTGATCTTGTCCGTGTTTACGTTTTAATATTCTGCGTCTTTTACACTGCAATCTCTGCGTGTCGATATTTTTCTTTGTTGTTTTTAAAGTTTTTCCAGTTTTCCCAAGCACGGGGTGAGTGCTACAACACAAAAATAATATGAAATACGAAAGTAGTTATCAAAATTATAATTAATGTGAATTTCATGTGTAACGATGAACTCATTTAACTAATTATATGTATGTATACCTAGCGATCAGTACAATCGACGTAATCGATCATATAGCAAAGAAGAATTTCGCCACGTCAAACCTGTCGACATTAGGTTAGTGGAAGAGCGTCCTGGCTTTAGAAAGACGGTCGCAGGTTCAATCCTTGCGTATCGATATTTTTCTTTGTTGTTTTTAAAGTTTTTACACTGCATTTATGTAATTCTGGAGAGTCACTTTTATACTTCTTTGTGAAATAGAGGCAAACAGTTTTCTAGTTAAGTAATCTCTGTTACCCGTAAATAGCTACCGAATCAGAAATCTTTTAAATGTGTAATCGCAAATTAAAGAATTTTTAAGCTTTTTACTTACTTTTTACTTCAAACCGATACAACCAGAGCACCTTAATGTTCAAGTTGTATCGATTCTGTAAAACTCTCGTAAGCATTTTTGTTATTTTGTAAAAATCTAGCAGATGATTAGAAGAATCATCTCACTTTTGTTATATTTAGATTTCCGTCGCCTATAGATACTAAAGGTATTATGGGTGCGTGGTCCGTGTGGTGGGACAGTAAACCCACGGGCATTAGTTTACATACCCTCTAAACCGGAACGAGATAATGACAAGCATTGTCGCTATGAATATGTAAAGCGGTGGCACCATATGCGCGTAGATGTCGCTTTTTACGAAATGCCTGCTAGAATGGCAGATGGTCAATTTTTTCTTTACGGGTATTTTTGGACTTATAATTGCAGGTTATAGATGTTGAGATTTATGAGTATGGCACTTATACAGTTGATGTCAATAGTAAAGAATGTGCAGTCGCTACCATTTACATGAAGAAAGTATTAAATTTTCAATGTGGATTTTCTCCAAAAAGACCAAGAAATATTAACGAGACGGCATCTGGACCTCTTCCAGGTATAAAGATATATTTTTCCATTATGTCCATGTTACAGCAACATAAACTATCAAACGAGAGATATCTTCAACATACCTATGCCATAATTGAACCGGTAAGACATGAGGACATTTATTACTAAAAAGTATCACACCAGTACCCCTGAAGAGGTAGGCAGAGGTACAACCAGTTCACTCACGATTAGCCGAAAATACGTCCAACAATGTGATAGGTTGCAAGCCTATCGCCAACCGGCCACTTTTCTAATCCCGGGCAAAGTTGATTTCATCAGGAAACCTAAAAAACACATTTCTTGAATTGTCTGACCAGGGAGTTGAATCCGGGACATCATGAGACCACACCGAAATCAGATCACTAGACCACAAAGGCGACATTTATTACTAATTTATTTAGTGTGACGTGATCTAGGGGTTGTCCGTTTTTAACTGGGTTTTTCTCAAAATCTTAAATCTTAGTAGCATTTCAGAGTTTAGGGGTAGAAGGACAGAATACTGGAGATGTACAGAAGTTAATGTTCCATACAAGCAATATTTGAGCATAGCACACATAAACACCTCTCACGGACGCGATATCTCGGAATGGTTCAGAGCAAACAGTCCCGAGCCATTCCTCGATATCGCGTCCATGAGAGGTGTCTATGTTTGCGTTGCTCGAATATTGCTTGTATGTAGATTGACTTCTGTCAGTCTCTAGTATTCTGTGTTAGAAGGTAGTGTTTCCAGCGTGTTATCTCGGAGCTCGGAGCACTTTAAGCTTTTGACCCCGTTATCGTCAGAAATAAGCGATAATCTTTATCATGTTAATAAATTGCGACAATGTTGTCCACACATCTCGCCAACCGGAAAACCGGTGGATCGTGGTGTACGTCTATAGACATTCGGTTCACTCAGCCTACCCTGCAAGGGAATAGGCGTTATGATTTTTTTATCATAAGATAGCAAACGATAGAAAGATAGCAAGACGCCATTGTGGCATGAGAAATTTAAGCGATGTTAGCAAAACCGGTACAGACATTATTCATCTAAAGGGGTTTAAATTGGCACAAGTCATGCTAACTTTAATTTTTTTTATAGTGAAGGAACCCGTCAAGGGTACCATTCTGATTTTTGATCCAGGGGGTGATAGAATGATTTTTTTTCTTGTATCATAAGATACTGATGGAAGGAGTCAACCATCGCCTATACATACCAAAGATGTTAATGTTGTGTTACTACCTTGTGGCAAGGTCTAATGCCACATGCATAAGTTTACCGGCTACCTTACCTTTTAAACCGAAACACGACATTGACTAGCACTGACTCTTTGCGGCAGGAACAGGTTAGACCTATCGTCAAGATCAGACCCAGACGAGACAATGCAGAAATCTACCACCTAGTAGCCACGATGGTAGTGACTCGCATAGCCAATCGATCGCCTCTTGCGACCTGCCTGGTAGAACGGCCAACTGGCTATTCTTTAAAGGATCAACATGGGGGAAAAATAATACTTTATCGTAATTAATTAATTTATTTCAGATACACTTACGAATATATTCATAGTATTATTACCAGAAAGTTCGGATGTGGTTTTGGTTTCTGTACAAATATTATGGATAAACCATAACGTGAAAGACAACGTGAAATTTGAAGTCATAGACGAAAATAAAAAGCAGTATATTGCAGAATTCATTTTTCCATCAAATAGACCTTTTCAAATTCTTGTAAGTAACAATTTAAGTAAATATTTACCAATTTAAGTAAATTTTTACCAATTTAGGTAAATATATACCAATTTTATTAAGTATTTACCTATTTAAGTAAACATTTAAGTAAATTTATCACTATTTTTTTTTGATTTCTTAATATTATAAACTTACTAGCTGACCCGCGCTGCTTCGCCCGCGAGTTTATTAATAAGTCATCCAGATAGCTTTCAATAAAAATTTCATCCCCTATTTCAGTCCTCCAGGGATCGATTTTGAAAAATCGATTCCTAAATTTTTGGTGGGTATACTCCCATTGTAGTCCTTTTGTAATTTAGTGAAGATCTAATACAGGGTTCAGGGAAATAGAAAATCGATTGTTGCAGTTTTACTGCGTTGAAAAGTTATTCCAGATGTTTGTTTTAAGTATGGCCAATAAACACCTGGATGCCAAATCTCTTTTAAATTTTCATTTCAACGTGGAAACTAATATATTGGAAACTAACACACGAATTTGCTCTTTATAATATTAGTGCAACAATGTTGTTGATTATATTATATTATTAAAAAGGAATCAATATTATTAAAAAGTAATCAATTTAACATAAAACATTTATAATTATATTATTATATTATAATTATATTATTAAAAAGGAATAATTAAGGAATTATATTATTAAAAAAGAATCAATTTAACATAAAACATTCATAATGGTCCGTAAAAATTCTAATAATTCATTTGTAACTAATTTTAGATCCTTGGAAATGACGCAACAACCCAAGAGGAAATAAATGGCCAAAGTGATAAATTAAAACCACAGGAAAGAGGTAAAAATTAAACGATATTGATATTTCTTTTATCACAAACGGTTTTGCCGGGTGGTAATTAATTTAGAGCAAAATGTTACATACCTAATCCATACTATATAGTATTCGTATGTAGTTTGCGCATATAATTATTATTTCGAATTTCTCAACAAAATTAAATAGCTACCTATTTACCTTCGGAATACTCATTTAGCTACTTTTCCACCTCTCTTCTTTACGACCCAAAGTACTCATCTTAGTTAAAAGAATAATTCACTTTTCGTGACAACCAGCTCAAATATTAAGACCGGCTGATAATCTGATAATCGTTCTCTGTTGGTGACAACGCAAAACACAAATTACCTATTACATTATGCTTTATATATATATATATATATATATATATATATATATATATATATATATATATATATATATATATATATATATATATATATATATATATATATGTAGTATCTTCACGCCCGTATCCCCGAAGAGGTTAGCAGAGGTACAATAAGTGCACCCACGAGTAGCCGAAGAGTACAAATTCCCAGGATGTAATAGGTGGCCAGCCTATCGCCAGCCAGGCACGTTTTTCAATCCCGGGAAACGTTGTGTTTGCCAGAACACTGAAAAACACATTTTTTGAATTGTCCGTTCCGGGAATCGACCCCGGGACCTCATGTGACCCAGAAAGACAAACATCTATGCTCATTACACAAATGTTTGTCCCTGTCGGGACACTAACGCTTTCGCTTACCACTCGATCAACGGGGCGGTCAAAATCCAAACATACAAGTCTTCACATTTATAATATAAATGGTTATACATATAAAGTCATTTTTGTATAAATTTTGACATTAAATGGCCCCAAATGGTATAGCGCTATAACCGGTAGGTGCCTTCACCCTACATGGTTGTTGTTATAATTATATATAATTTATGATAAAAACTTTTTTTTTTATTATAGAAATTATTGTTAACGACCGTTATTATTATTATTTTTTGATTAACACCAAAGCGGTTACAAATGGTAGTGACACGTTAATCAAAGATTCTTCTTCTTTTTTGTACGAATGGCAATTGTCAGTAAACTCTGCCAGTGTCTATTTTACACTTGATTGACAAATCACTAGAATTTTTGACCACTTTGGCACTAATCAAAAATATAATCATAGTTTGTATTTTTTTAATTCTAGCAATATCATCAGAACTCCTCCAAAAGTTATCCGTATCTTCAACCGAAGGAAATTCAGTTCTCATTGATTATGACGCAAAATTCACTCTGTCTTGTAAAATAATAGCTCATCCTAAGCCTGAAATTTGGTGGGAAAACTCAAACGGAGATACAATACCATCTGAGGTAAATGCTTATATTTATGAATAAGAATACAATACATAACAAATAAAACATATATTATACAGTTTAAAAATGCGAATTTTATACACAATATACTTATGAAAGCAAAGCAACAAAAATGAGATAAAATAACACAAAAATATTACATACAAATATTGCAAGATACCAAAACGGTCTACCACTCAGCAAATATAAGGATTAAGTATATGACAATCCAAACGCCGACTTTCTGTGGTCCCTAGTTATCTGAAATAAAAGAATTTAAAAATTTAAACTGACTTCAAATATTAACTATACCCACAACTTATGCAAGTGGCATTAGACTTCGCCACAAAAAAATTTTATATAGAAAAAAAACGGGCACATTACCCGATGGTAAGTGATCACCGCCGCCCATGTACAGCAACATCTGCAAGTCCTGCAGGTGCGTTGCTGGCCTTTAAGAAATGAATATGTCCCTAATTCGTATCTATTCGGAAACACATATTTTCGCATTTTTATCACCTGATTACATTTAAATGACTAAGTTATATTTTACAGAATGCTCTACTAGAATATCCGATGTCTTACATAAGCTACGTACACATAGACCGTGCATCCAAAAACGATACCTTTGTTTGCAAAGCAAGGAATGACATTGGAACTGAAGCATTTGTTATACAAGTATATATTAATCGAACCTTAACATTTAATATACTTCAGCAACCAAACGGTAAGATTTTTTTCTACAACTACATTCATAAAAATCCGTGAGAATGAATGGATGCATAAATGGATATTTTTTTTTCTATTTTAGGTTAATAAGTAAAAAATGCTGTTGTGTTTTGAAGAAACCTTGTAATAATATTTTTATATCATAGAATAACTTGTTAGTTATGCAGTTAGTTACTTAGCAGATGGCTCTCCTAATGAAAATACTAACATCGACACCAAAGATTTTATGGGTGGATTGCTGTCTATTTGACAGAAGGGTAATGCCACATGCAGAATTTTACCGCTCACATTACCCTCTAAACCTACCAAGACAGTGACAAGCATTGACAACACTGTGTCAGTAATACGAAGCGATGTTACAAGACCCGAGTAAAATCTTACAAAATTCTACCACCTAGAAATTGCGTTAGTGATATTATGTTTAACCAATCTGTGCCTTTAACGAAATTTCTGGCAGGATGGCAAATTATTTATTCTTCAAACGACGCCTGAATCAACATCAAAAAACAACTCAGACACCTTAAGTAATAAGAGCATTTTGAAATCTTTTTTTTTCAAACAAACCGCGAACGTATTGTAATAACTAAAAATGCACAGAGTTTGTAAAAAATCATTATATATAATAAAACTAAGTTGATAAAATGTGCGTTCCGATAAAACTTAAAAAGGAGTCCCGGCATGATAAAGGGACTTATACAGTGTGATAGACCTTTATCCCCCCTCGAACAAGAAAGTTCCCGTTTTAACCTAAAAGACGTGTTAAGGGCTTTTCCAAACCTTCAACTTGAAAATTAAGTGTAGTGGCGCCACCTGTTGTCGAGTATTTAAACTTCATTCAGAGCAACGATTATTTGAGTTGCATTTCGAAAGGCGCTGCGAGCAATTGCAGCATGTGTAGTAATGGCGCGAAATTTAAAATTCCAATTTCAATAAAGTCTTAAATTACGTTTGTTATATTTTAACTACCACGTAATCTCATATCAACTTCCTAGCGAAGCCGGGTATCATAGCTAGTAATATTAAAATACTAGCTGTAGCGTGCAGCCCGCTGCTTTTGGTGAATCCTGCGGGAACAACTCATTTTTCCGGAATAAAGAGTAGCCTATGTGCTATTCCAGATTATTATCTATCTAGGTAAATTTCATATAAATCCGTTCCGTAGTTTTGGCGTGATTGAATAACAAACATCCATACAACCAAACACTCAAACATTCGCATTTATAAGATTAATATAGATTAATGTACTACACATGCTGCAATTGCTCGCAGCGCCTTTTGAAATTATTGTTTGAATAAAAATGCTTCGGGTTCGAATCCCGACAGGGATAGGCATTTGTGTGATGAGCATAGATATATGTATTTTTGGGTTTGTGCTGGTTGTCTGGTACAAAAGGAAAAAATGTACAAAAGGAAAACGATAGTTACTTGGTCATCTATATATATAAAAGGCAAAAGTGACTGACTGAGGTATCAACGCACAGGCTTAGGGCCCTTAGGGCTAGAAACTTGAAATTTCGCACACGTATTTTTTTATGATGTAGACATCTACTAAGGAAGGATTTTTCAAAATTCAATCCCGAAGAGGGTGAAATAGGGGATAAAAGTTTGTATGAAACTTTTTATTCCTTGGACATATTTGCATGAAATTTCGTATGAATTCAATTCAAATGGAACCCGGTGGTGGTTCCATTTGATTTTTTTTAAATTTCAGTAATAAGGGTATACGGGGTTACTTTTAAAGGTCCGCCCAAATTTTAAAATTTGGAACTAACCATTAAATTGAAAGTGCGTTTTGATTATTATTTTAAATTTTTTGCAAGGTAACATAAAAATAAGTGTTAACATAAAAATATCCCACTAAATTCATGAATTGGATGCACCGACTCTTGTGAATGGACTCTGTAATGCTGGCAGTGTGCCATTTTACATTTACCTATAACTATGATAGTAACTATTATGTAATCTATCACTCTAAGTTTATTTTTCCCAATCCCTTTTAATTTGGTTGAAGGTACTAAATTCTTTTGGTTCGAATTTTGCGTAATTGGAATTATGTCCATGCGTTTTGCTTTTGTGTCGGATAAAAATAAAATGTTGAATTTTTTAAACTATTTTTTTAACTGCATTAAACGAACATATTATCGATTCTGAACAGCCTCTGAAAATTTGGCCGAATCTTTAAAATAACCCTGTATAAACAAGGGATAATTGGTCTTTCACTCCAAAGAGTATACTATCACTACGTTTTAGTTTACTTTTTGATTTTAATGATTAACAGAGTGATACAATTTCGACAATTCTTCTTTTATTGGACAGAATATATTCTAGAGGTTGTCCCATATAGTTTTTTAAAAGAAATCAATCGAAAAGGGTAAGAAAGTGTAGAATATGATTGATTATTTCACTCACTGATTATATTTTTTTTTTCAAATTTATTGTCCAAAACTTTTACATATTACACATATTAATAAAAAAACAGCTATGCACTAAAACTTTTAAAGTTTATCCGGCAGCAGCCGTGGAGTCGAATACGTATTACAATCATTACGTTTTAATGGATTATGTTATTAATATAGTATTTTTTAAATTTATATTTTTTTATTTTTTACAAATAAAGTGATTGCAACTTAGTTGGTAATTCATTCAGACACAAAGGTAAAGTATATTGTAGCGTTCTTTTACCATACACATTATTTACTCTAGGCAGAAATATTTATCTATTTCAATATTGCGTAAAAACTTTGGTCGTTCTTTATTATTTGACATATCCGGTAAATAAGTTTGTAAATAATGTGTCATACATTAAAATCAGTGAGTGAAATAATTACATTGACCTTGATATATTGACCACGCATAACTTTTCACTGGTTTAATTTTTAGTTCAAAATATAATATTATATAATTATTTACTCTTTTTCAGATACTACCATCGAATACGATAATAACGGAGCACTTTATTGTGAGGTAGACGCATACCCCGAAGCAGAGATCAAATGGTTCCACAACGATACTCAGATCGAATACTCCGATAATATACAAATAGTTCCCGAAGAACACAAACTATTTATTAACAAAATGAGTTTAGAAGATGTAGGAGAATATCGATGTGAAGTATCAAATGAAATTGAAACCAAAATATTTACAGCTTCAGTCAGTATTACGGGATTAGGTAAATATGTTATAGTAATAAAGTTTTTTTTATATATAAATTACTTTCTGTTCCTTATGACTTCAACATGACGTTGTTGTGACCTGACTTCAACGTGACCTTTTACTTAGTCGAGTAAAAAAGTACTTTTGCTATTCAATGAAAATGTAGCTTCATATTATATGCAATATGCATGTTTTCCGACTGGATTTGAACTAGTTACGTTTCCTTAAGGTTAAACAACGTCTTGACCAACTGAGCTACTTGTCGATGGTTTAAAATGGCAAAATATTAGCTTGATATTGGTGAAGGAACTTTAAAATCGATCCAGCAGTTTTGAGTTTATCAACAAATAAATCTTATCTTTTTTTATCGCTCCAACCGACAAACCGGCAAATCGTGATAAACTAGAAGGGTTATAAAGTTTAAGGTATTGTGGGATGACAATGACATATGCATAAGTCTACCGGATACCATATCCTTCAAACCGGAATACTTCAATGACAAGCACTAACGATATCGCGACAGGAATAGGTAAAACGGTAGTACCAAATACCCGGGCGAGACGTTGCAAAACTCTACCATCTAGTAGTCACAGTAGTAGTGACATGTATAACCAATTGATTACCTTTTACGACGTGTTTAGCAGAACAGCAGTTAGTCTATTGTTTGAAGAAGCCCGGACCAACACGGGGTAAAGGTGGGTGGCGGGAATGCTTATGCATAAAATTAGCTAAATCATGACGACAATTATTATTGTGTTACAGAATCACCTGAAGTTGATGTTGATAACAAGGAATTAATATTAAGCCCTGGAGATCAAACCGAACGAGTATGCACGTAAGTATTCTAATATTATTGGTATGATTTGAGGAAGCACATATGACGTATTATGATATATGACGTATAGAAAATTATGAATAAGAATGCATTTATTTCAGACACACACTACACAAAATGAACAAAAAAATTAGTTACAAACAAACAATACTGATACTTTATCGATACTACAATATTATAAATGCGAAAGTCTCTTACAGCTAAATTTTTGAACCAATTTTAAATAAAGGACACTTTTTTTCAATGATCAACCCCTTAGCGGTAAAATAGAGGATAAATGTTTGTATGAAAGATTCTATATATTTTATAACTAGCTGCAGCGTGCAGCCCGCTGCGCTATAAAAGTTTTAAGAAACTTAAATTTTTCGGGATATAAAGAAGCCTATATGCTTTCTCCAGGTCATTATGTACCTGTGCGCCAAATTTCATTCAAATACTTCCAATAGTTTTTGCTTGATTGAGTAACAAACATCCATCCAAACATCCAAACTTTCTCATTTATATATTAATATACCTAATAATTTCAATTTATCATTAGTTATTTTTTATATGTTTTCCTATTTTCGTAAGTTCAAAGAATCAAATGCTTGATGGGTTCTCGGTCAAAAAAAACGATATCTTAGTGAATCAATTGCATCTCTGCTCACTTTATAATAATCAGGTTTTATCTCTCTTATTTTTAGGGTCTTAAAAGGAAAACCAATACCTATGGTCTCATGGCGTTACAAAGCTAAAATCGACGATGATTTAACAAATGTTCCCGAAGGTGTATTTATTGACGGGAATGCCCTTGAAATTTCTTCAGCTGAGATCCAACATGGAGGAATATACGTTTGTGAAGCATCTAATGTTTTAGGAACAAATTCTAAAGAAGTCGAAATTAAAGTTCAGTGTAAGTTTCTATTTTTTTACGACTATAATATGTATACTTGCCTTATGCAGTACCAGTCATTATAACTTCTTCTATTGATGTCAGGGTTTGAACCCGGTTTAAAACATACCGGTTATAGATATAATTATTTAAAAAAGGTTTTGCCTCACTCAGCTTTTAATCGCCTCTGTGGTCTACTGGTCCGGTGGTGGTGTTGACCACATGAGCGCCCGGGTTCCCGGATGGGGCAAATAAATTTTTTTTTTTTAGTTTTATGATAAACGCCACGTTGCCCAGGATTGGATAAATGCCCGGATGACGCTAGGCACGTACCTATAACATTGTAGGACTACGTATCTTCGGCTAATCGTGAGTGCACTGGTTGTACCTCGACCTATCTCTTCGAGGATACGGGGGTGAAGATACTTTACGTATTATTTGCCTCGTGCAGTAGCAGCCATTATAACTTCAGTTGTTGACACCAGGGCTTGAACCTTGTTTAAAAAATACCGGTTTATAGAGATAATTAGCGATACCTATATAAAAAGGTTTCGCTTGAACCGGTTTATATAGGTTCATGGAGCGCTCTCATTTTAGGTACGCTCCGAGCGTATCTGAAATGAGAGCGCTCCACAAACCTATACAAAGTGTACCTGAAATGAGAGCGCTTCACAAATCTATATAAACCGGTTAAGGCGTATCTGAAATGAGAGCGCTCCACAAATCTATATAAACCGGTTAAGGCGTATCTGAAATGAGAGCGCTCCACAAACCTATATAATCCGGTTTAAGCGTATCTGTAATAAGAGCGCTCCCTAAACCTATATAAACTGGTTTAAGCCAAAGCTGTCGAATTATTCGTCATGCACAGTGGGGACTAAAATTGAGAGTGGTGAACATCAGACTTATTTTTAACAACCGCAGTAAATCGATTTATGGATTTAAATTAGTTTTTATTTTTCCCTTATAATAAAATCAGTTTTTTTATATCATAATATAGCAAACAAGTAGATGGGTCTCCTGATGGAAAGAGTCACCCATCGTCTATAGACACCAAAGATGTTAATGGTGCGTTGCTATCTTGTGGCGAGGTCTAAAGCCACGTGCATATGTTAACCGGCTATCTTACTCTCCAAGCTGGAACACGACAGTGGTAATCACTAACGCTATTGCGGTGGGAATAGGTAAGGCGGTTCCATCCCATATATTTCCATATATATTTTCTCGTGTTGGTCACGAGCTCCTTTGAAGAATAGACCAAATGCCGTTTTGCCAGGCATGCGTAAAAGGCGACCAATTGGCTACGTGAGTCAATACCATCGTGGCTACTAAGTGGTAGAGTTCTGTATTGTCTCGCCCGAGTCTGGTACCACCGCCATACCTGTTCCTGCCGCAATAGCGTCAGTGCTTGTCGCTGTCGTGTTCCGGTTTGGAGGGTAAGGTAGCCAGTAAACTTATGCATGTGGTATAAGACCTCGCCACAAGAGAGCAACGCACCATTAAAATCTTTAGTTTCTATAGGCGATAGTTGACTCTTTCCATCAGGAGTCCCCTCTGCTTGTTTGCTGTCTTATAAAAAAAATATGAATATGAAAATTTGTATTTTTGGATATTTAAATGTTTGTTAATCAATAACACAAAAGTAGCCCGACCGATTTGGATAAATTTTAACACACAGGTAGATGATGACCTCGAATAGTATAAACTGGCTGTTACCCGCGGCTTCGCTCGTGCATATTTACTTTAGAACTTATTTAACCTTATCTTACCCTCTCAGAGATCGAATTTAAACCTTTTTACGGAAATGACGCTTACGGAGCAGTATAAAATTTGGCGAAGACATTGCAGAATACCTACAAATAATTTTAAATTATATTTATAAATTCATTGAAGTAATAAAAATAGACATCACACATCCTACATTCATTTGACATACATGATAAACACACATTGTGTACCTATACTATTGTGTTAATGGCTTAAGACTGTTGTCAAACTTAGGAGAGTCTAAGGTCGAATTTCACAGAGGGCGATCGCTATTAACAATTAAAAACTTTAAATGTTTTTTTTTACCTTAGATGCTCCAAAGATAAATAATACTAACGAGGACTTAAGAGTAAATAAAGGAGATTTAGTAGAACTACCGTGTGACGTAGACGCTGTACCCAAAGCGAATGTCCATTGGGAACTCTACCAAGACGATGTTGTTATTGCGTTCGATAACAGCCATGTTACTGACGACAAAAATGTACACAGGTAAAAGGACTCTTATAATTAGTAGCATATATGATTGGTATTGATCCTTGATTGGTATTGTGTATGTCGTGGCCTAATCGTAGAATTGCCCTTTTCGTGAAATGTTAAATCATTTCCTGAAATGGTCGCATTTCATGACGCAGGCAACTAAAATTGATTAAATCGTTAAATTATTAACTTTTCACGATTTTATCATCTACGATTGGCCATATCGTGAGAATATGGTATCCATAACATATTTCGTAAATATTCCGTTATATATTAGTACAATAATAATAAATACAAGTAAAAAACATAAAAAAAATAGAAAAAGAAATACAACTGAATTGTTTACTTCCTCCTTTTGGGCAGTCGGTTGAAAAATAAAATATTATGGAATTTAAAAGTTATTACTTTTTACCTTTTCCTATAATTTTGCAAATATTTTGAACTGGACAACACCACGTCTAGTTAGCGGCCGTGCCGTTTTTAATATCATATTCGTCTATGTGTCTACCGATTTATTTCGGCTGTTATTTTATGTAGTCATAGTAATATTTAAAATATCATTTTAGATTATTTGATCGAGAAAAAATTATCCATAAAGACAAGATTATAACGTACATCTAATTGTATTAAACTACTACACAATGTCTATGATAATATTAGACAGGATTTTTATTACACTCCGTATATATTTTTGGAACGAAGTTCCTTACGGCAGGCTTGGAGGGGATAGGGATTTTGCTGCGCGACCGAACTGAAAAAAATGTGATAGTAAAACCGTAAGAAAAAATCCGTGGAAAAAAGTGCGTGGAATAAAACCGTTAAATGAGACGTGCGCAGGCGCGACAGTCGCATACACAAGCGAATAGTGCCGTTTAGCCGAAGGAACTTCGTTCCTACCTGGTGTCCCACGACACCACATCATTTTTAACAAAAAGGCATTTAGGTTTCAGGCAAAATCAAATGATTCTGGAATGTACCAGTGTACTGCCGAAAACAGTTTGGGAAGAGCTATACGGAAAGTTAACCTAAATGTCTTAGGTAAGCTATAAAAATATGTAGTTATATTTATTTAATGCTTTATTACACACATAAAAGTCATATTACATTTTGATTTGTGAATATTTTACAAAAGGCAAGTGAGGGGTCAAGGTCAAGGCAAGGCAAGTCCTGGGGTTTTACCCGCATATTTCCCGTATCATTGGGATTTCCGGGATTAAAATGTATCATATATCCTTTCTGGGGTCTCTATCTTTGTACCAAATTTCATTCAAATTGTTTCAGTGGTTCAGGCGTGAAGAGGAGACAAACAAACAGACAATCTTACTTTCGAATTTATAATATTAGTATGAATAAAACGTACAGGGTGTTTGGGACATAAAAAGTAACTTTTTACAAAGTTTCATTAAACTTTCATTAACAAAACTCTATATTTGTAGGAGATTAAAATAAAAAAATAACCAAAAATACAGTTTTTTTAGCTTTTTGCATGATTTTGAGGTTGCTTATGTGAAAAGATTGCAAATAAACTAAAAAATAAAACTTTTTTCGATAGGACTCGAGTTTTGCCGGAAATCGTGATAAACTTTTATGCCCCCTTCAAAGTCTTCCTTTTATCTTCGCGAAATTGCCTGTAATTTAGTATTAATCTTATTTTGACTGTATTTTCTTCCTTTTCCAAGGGCTATAATCCTGTTCTAATTTTTTTATCTTAAAAATATATTTTTTTTAGCAGAGGGGGCAAACGAGCAGGTGGTGCACCTGATGGTAAGTGGTCACCGCCGCCCATGGACAACTGCAATAACGGGGGTCTTGCAGCTACGTTGCCGGCCTTTTAAGAATGAATAAGCTCGTTTCTTGAAGGTTCCTAAGTCATGTCCCTTCGGAAACACCCCCGAGGGTAATTGATTCCACCATGGAGTAGTGCGAGGCAAAAAGTGCCGACAAAAGCGCACGGTTGTAGATTTCCAGACATCGAGGTGGTGAGGATGGAACTTTAATTATTTGCCATAGTCTATAAAAAGCAAATTGATCAACATCATTTCTTTTTCAGTTGGCCCATATATTCAACCGCCTTTAAATAAATATCCACATGTCAGAGCTGGCTCAAATATAACACTTCTTTGCAACATTATAATCGGGAATCCGTTACCATTTGCTAAATGGCAATTCGAGAATAACTATTCCCAAACATTTGTATTGAAAAGGTAAGTAAGTATATTACATTAGGTATGTTATACTGGCTCCTCATGTTTTTGGCAGTTCATTGAGTGACTTAGGTTTTTTGGAACCCCATTAAAATGAGGAATGTCTTCAGAATAAAAAGTAGTAAGTCTGCGTAGTTGTAGAATGAATTTCATACAAAGCTGTCTAATCTCAGCGTAAAAGTAACGAAATTTTCCAACGCATAACTTACACAATGAGAGAGAGAGACACCCATATTAAGGCGAGGCATCGCGACAAAAAAAACTGGTTTGTTTAATCACGTTTTTTTTATATTGATTGTTAAATAACAATTTTACAAAAACTACACGATATACCTGAAGATATTATATAAGGAATGTGCTATTTTGTTACATGATAGAATGTACTTTACTCGATCATATAAAATTCCGAAAACAGGCTAAAAAATCTCTAAAACAAATAATTTGTTAATCATATTTCTAATCTTCCACATGATTTTTATATGGTATTTAGTTGTAAATACAAAAAAGAATGTGCTAAATTTTGGTTTTCAGGTGATATCCTATATTTATTTATCCGAAAATTAACACTTTTCTCAGCGGTTTCAGAACATACCGCGCCACCCATTTCCTATAGAATTGACACGCGTCGAAATACCTCGCCTTAAAGGAATTACGTTTATATATAAACTGCATGGTATATTATTCATGGATGGAACTCTTCTTGCTTCACATCAAACTGATATTCGGCAACTGAGTCTTACATTTTACTATTCAAATTCAGTGTTCGAATTTCCAAGTCCCAGTTGTTTGATTCCAAGTATTTATCATGCAATAGTTTCACCATAACATGAATTAATAATGAACGTATTAATTTACAGTAGTACCGCAACTGCGAGTTTGGATTTAGTTCTTCAAAACGTCAGCAAGCGAGACGAAGGCACATACCAATGTGTGGCCAACAACACCGTCAATTCAGATGTAATAACTATCAAACTTTCTGTATATTGATTTAAATGTATTTGAGACTATGCAGAGTAATTTTCGACTGTCCCGACGTATAATATCGAAATTAAAAAAGATAACTTTACAGGGGAGCCGTCTAAAGTTAATTTTCTTTACAACATTGTCTTTTATGAAGCTAACTGCAAATTCGAACATAAGCAAACACTTTGTTCATAAAATCTATGGATGTTCTCTCTTTTTTAAGTAAAAATAAATTTTAAAAGAAGCTTTTTAATGTAATCAAAATTTATAAATTTCAATTTCGATACTATACGTAGGACTTTTTATTGTACTATGAATAATTGTATTATTAATTATTGTATTCGTCAAACAAGTGTTTCTAAGCAAATGTTTGTAAATATATTGTAATAAATAAGAATTATGAATAATTATTTTTTTTACACACTATGCTTATTTTTTTGTTTTATGAAAAACAAAAAATAAAGCAAATATTCGGCTGGTTCTTCTAAAGCAGTGACTCTTTACTGATTGTCCACGGACCACTAATGGTGTATAGTTGCCCTATTCCGAGCGAGGCAGTACGTATTCTTTATCTAGCAGTCACGACGTAAATATTTATAAACTTGACAAAGAAAAATTTTTTTAAATAGAATTTGAACCTGTGATCTTGCCGGCCGGCATTATTTTAGTACAATCATATTATATTAGTACAATCAACGGATTTCTTTTTTAAATATTCAAAGTTTTCTCTAGCACGGGATAAGTTTTTTTAAATATTATAAGATAGCAAACAAGCAGATAGCTCACTTGGTAGAATGAGAAACCATAACTTATAGACAACAAAAATTTTAGATTACAAACACACAAAAAGAAAAACTCCCATATAATTCCAGTTCACTTATATTTTGTATTATTTTACACACCCAACCGGTTACGCTTATTATAGCATCGTTATCTGTACTATGCGTTCCAACTGAGAATAGGACTGTCAGGATGACATATTGCTCCGCATTTGCAAAAAACTTCATACGTGATGAGTAAGAAGTGCAAAAAAATTCCAACAAAGAAATACTTTAAAAAATTATTTGTTCTTCACTTAATCAGCGATATTTTTTGAACAAATATTTTTTGCTGCCATTACTAATTTCACACTTGTGGTATGAAGTTGATAACAAGCGCGATCCTATTCTCAGTCGGAACGCATAGTACTGTAAACATTATAACTTTGCAAAACATCTCTGATGATGGTGTAATGAACGAAACCCTTTGGGTGTGTAAAATAATCTATACATATAAATACATTCGAACTGTCTGTTTATGATTTCAAATTAACTAGGTGTTTTCAAGTGCAGTGTGTTATTTTTACGAAAGTAATACCTAAACAACCATTTTTAAAATTTCTGTCCATCTGTCATTATGTTTAAAGCAGGTAATCTCTGGAACGGTTAGACCGATTTTACTGAAATTTTCACTGAAATATAGAGGAGTTTATAGGGCAGGACTTAGACTACGTTTTACCTGAGTGTGCAAAGGATGTAATAATTTTGGATCACGCGAACCAAATCGCGAGTAATATCTAGTGTAAAATGTAAGTGAACTAGAGGTACAATTAAGTTCATTTTTTGTTTTAAAGATGCTAATGGTGCTTTGCTATCCATGAGTCAAATGTTAATACCACGTGCATAAGTTTACCGGTTGCTGGAACATAGCTTTGACAAGAGTTGATACTAGGAATAGGTAAGGCGGTGGCTCCAAATACACAGGCGAGACGTTGCGGAACCCTACCATATAATAGTCTCGATGGAAGTGACACGTATAGCTAATCGTTCATCTTTTATGAACTGCCTTGTAGAATGGCAGGGGGGTGTATTCTTCAAAGGGAGCCCGGACTAATACGAGGGAAAGTGCTAAAACCAGAGATGGGCCGAAATTCGTTTACATTCGGTTTAACTGAATTTCGACAGCTTGAGTCGAACTTCAACATTCGGTTGAAATTCTGTTTAAATGTCGAACATTCGGTACTAGAAAAAAGTACCTACTTGCACCATTTTGACTGAATTTTACACTGATATTTTAAGAGGAAAGATTTGTATTTTTATAGGTATGCATAGAATTAAAACTCAAAAACTATTGGATCGATTTAAATTTTCTTTCACTATTAAATAGATATTAAATCATCCCTGAGTAATAGGCTATATTACATTTTAAAAAAACTAGAGATTCCTACCTTAATTGGAACAATGTAACCCAAGTTATCAAAATTTTGTCGACAAGTCATTATTTCGCGTGCGCTGCGGAAACTATTAACGATAGATAAAATAATTTTAAGTAAATTCGTAAACAAGTTACAACGTTTCGCTCTCGAGAATGCGCACAAAAATTGAACCGAAATTCGGCCGAATTTTTTATTTTCGCTGAAGGTTTGGCCGAAGTTGGAATTCGATTTAAACCACATTCGGCTTATCTCTAGCTAAAGCACATATTATATTATGGGTAAACAATTCTTCGCTTGTATATAACAAATTACTTCACGAAAAGTCTATAGTCTTGACTCTTGGGCCTAATATTTAGGTACCTAGGTAAACCATCTTCGTGTTTAATAATCTAAATCTTACGACATCAAGCCTCAACACGTGATCCTGCCTGTGTTCCTATTCACACAACAAAACTTCAATCGTAGCGTTTAAGACTCTTACGCATATAAATACAATACACGGATGCATCGTGCTACTAAGCGACTAAACGCTTCGATTCTTTTAGTCTTATTACGTAAATAGGGCCCCAGATCATAATATTAGTGTTTGCTAATAGCTAAACGGAATACAGCCCGGGACAAACACGAGGAAAAATGTAATAAATAAAATAGTTACCAGTACAATTTTGGCGAGACGTCGCAGAACGTTTCCTTCGTCGTCGCAGAATGTCTATGTTCCTAGCTGTCACAATTGGTGCTTGCTAGCCTTTTGCAAATATCCTACCAGGAAGGTATATGGTCTAATCTTTTTTGTATTTCATTGCTTCGGGTAGCAAACAATCTTACGATTCCCTGGTGAAACAAGGATAACCAACGCCTATAGACACAAAAGACATAGACGTTAACGGTGCGTTACTGTCCGGGTGGCAGAGTTGAAATTCTATATGCGCGAGTTTACTGGCTATCTTACACCCAAACTGAAACACGACGGTGACAAATAACTACTGACGATATTATGGTAAGAGAAATTTAAGCGGTGTTAGCAAAAACCGGTACAGACATTATTCTTCTAAAGGGAAGTAAATTGAAACAGGTCATATTAACCTTTATATTTTTTAATGAGGGAATCCGTCAGGGGTACCATTCTGATCCAGGGGGCGATATAATGGTTTATGAACTAAAACCCCGTGGTTGCTACCATTGACACATAGGACTAAATTCGTAACGTAAGGAAAGCGCACACGGTGCTTATCGCACTCTCAGCTGCGATGTACAACTCTTTCCGAAAGAGTGAGGAATCATTTTTTTAACTTACTTGCTGTGGTTTTCTGCGTAAGAATATTCACAACCTAAGTTCTTCTGTACTTCTGTACCCTAGTTGCTAAGCAACTACGCGTGCTATTCTGTCTTATAAACAACTAATGTTTCATAACCTTCCACACATCACGCATTGGATAGTGTTAGTCTATTGTGTCGAAATAATAATTTATGGGACAATAGATCGTGATAATCTTTGAAATGTAATCACGACTTAGTGCATCCAAATTTTTATTATTTAGTTGACCCTTAACCTCGAATGACACGATAGATTGTTCTTCATTGTCGGATCTATTCATTTAAAGTAATAAAAATAAAACTAAATTGTGTCTGAACTGAACCATGAAGTATTAGGTAAAGGTGTAGCAAGCACGCGGATTAATTACTTGAAACACAAATCTACATGATATCTCTGTCTATGAGGTCTCCCCATCTCTTTTTATACAGCTGTGTTAGAAAGAAAGAGTAAGACCTCAGAAGGTGACAGCAGTATTCAAAGTTGTGTTTCAAATAGGTATTAGAAGTTTTGCCTCCAGCTATAATACAGCTTCATGGTCTGAACGTCTTACTAATATTACAAAAAAAAAAGAAGGCAGACAACGTTTGCAGACCTAGAATATATAACATTCATAAATTATTTTTTATTTATATCATAAGATAAAAAACAAGCAATTGGCTACCTAATAGAAAAAGAAACCATCGGCTATAGACACCAAAGGTGGTAACGACGCGTTGGCGGCATAAAAATGCTACATGCATAAGTCTACCGGCTACCTTACCCTCCAAACCGGAAAATGACATTGACAAGCATTGACGCTATTACGGCAGAAACAGGTAAGGCGGTGGTACCGAATATCCGGGCGACACGTTGCGGAACTCTACCACCTTGTAGTCACGATGGTAGTGAACTAGTGAAACGTATAGTCCATGTATAGTAATCAGTCACCTTTTACGACCTGCCTGGCATATATTTATAGTCCGGTCTGTATGATTGTTACTGCGAAACCGGGCTTTTTTGGGCAAGCATAGTGCTCAGCAACATCTAGTGCGGAAATACACATGCTACGTAGTAGCTCGAAAGCATGCTAGTTTCGAGCAAATGTTACTTAGTAGCATATAACTAGCACGTATATACGAAAAGAGCATGCTTTTGAATAAGCACGCTATTTAATCGCAAGCCGGCCCTTTTTTTATATATATCATAAGATAGCAAACAAGCAGATGGGTCTCCTGATGGAAAGAGTCAACCATCGCCTATAGACACCAAAGATGTTAATGGTGCGTTGCTATCTTGTAGCGAGGTCTAAAGCCACATGCATAAGTTTACCGGCTACCTTACCCTCCAAACCGGAACACGACAGCGACAAGCACTGACACTATTGCGGCAGGAATAGGTAAAGCGGTGGTACGAGACCCGGGCGAGACAATGCAGAACTCTACCACCTAGTAGCCACGATGGTAGTGACTCGATAGCCAATCGGTCGCCTTTTACGACCTGCCTGGCAAAACGGCAGTTGGCCTATTCTTCAAAGGAGGCCGGGACCAACACGGCGAAAATTCGTGCTAATTAGCACACGGTGTAAGGTGCGGGGGGCAAACAAGCAGATGGGTCTCCTGATGGAAAGAGTCAACCATCGCCTATAGACACCAAAGATGTTAATAGTGCGTTGCTATTTTGTGGCGAGGTCTAATGCCACATGCATAAGTTTACCGGCTACTTTGCCCTCGAAATCGGAACATGACAGTGACAACCACTGACGCTGTTGCGGCAGAAATAGGTAAGGCGGTGATACTAGACCCGAGCGAGGCAAAGCAGAACTCTACCACCTAGCAGCCACGAGTTGCTGGTCGCCTTTTTTAGATGTATTTTGTCTATTGTTCCTTTTAATTAAAAGTTTCTTTCACGATTCCGCATAGAAACGTCCATTTTGAATTCTCTAATTAGCACGTGTATTTTGCATGTGCTAGAAAGAAGAATGCTCCTAAGAAGTATGCTTCTGAGATTTGTACTTTCATGAGCAAATGTACACACTCGGAGAGCATGCTATAAATGAGCGTACTATCTAGAAGCAAACAAGCGTGTGTTTTTGTGTGCAAACAAGCAAACAAGCATGTGTATTCTAGGCTTTATGGTTAAAGGTGCTTAGATCCCGGCCATAAGTGTGTCTCCTGAGTGATCATCTCCGCTTAAGACAGTATCTTGAGTATAAGGGGCCATCCATAAATTACGTCACACGTTTAGGGGGAGGGAGGGGGTCGACGAAGTGTGACATTGTGTGACAAGGGGTGGGAAGGTGTCCCAAATTTTGTAATATCACAAATTATTACAAATATAATATTTTATATCTAAGTATTACAACGGTAAATTTGTAAATCCACCCATATAGATAAAAAATAATTGAATGAAATCATTGTTCTAATCCAAAAAAATGTAAAATATGTGACATCACACCAGGTAGGGGGGGTGGGTCTCAAAAATGTGACCAGCTGTGACAAGGATGGGGGAGGGCTCGAAAAATCATTAAATTCGTGTGACGTAATTTAAGGATGGCCCCTAAGTGGGCGAGTATGTAGCAACACCATTTCGACTCATTATTAAATTTTGACCAGGATCTCAGATGTTTTCGGTACGAAACTGATTTTGGTGGACAACCGGTATGTGTGTATCTGAATTGTGATATGTAGGTATACTGTGACGAGATAGTCAGGATCGGATGGGTTATACAGGTTGATTGATAAAAACAGTAATAGTAGCGGTATCTGGAAATTTATGGACTTTATATTTTGATATATAATTTATATATTTTTCATGTATTTTTCATATATTTAAAATATATAATTTTTATATTTTAAAATATATTTTTTATATATTTTTTTTTCATGGGGGTTGTGTGGTTCTGATAAGAGTGAATTTAGATAGTAAACAGATGGTTTAGTACAAATGTATTGTTGTAGAAGGATTGATGAATAGATTTTGTAGTATATATAGCTTTTTAAAATTAGAATTAAAATTTTGAACAAATATATTTTGTATGCTAAGAGATAAAAATATAATAATAAACATTAAAAAAGAAATCTGGTTCTTTGAATTAAAAAAATCCATAAGTATAATTTAGATGAAAAATATAAAATATTTGTAACGTGATTGGTCAAATATATCATAAGCATGAAAATATATATAATTCTATACTAACAGTTAGTTGCGCGCTTGCGATTAATAATTGCAATTAATAAAATAAAAAACCCAAAAGACTGCATATCTTTATATATTGTGTACATTGATTCCACTATTGTTCAGATTTTTCATCGTAATTTTGTGGAAATATTTTAATGCGTAGATACTTTATAGGCTGACGAATTACAGTCAAATGCTCTTTTCGGACAAGATTCGTTAGATTTAATAACATATACTTCAATAGATTTCTTCAAATTTGGCTTACGTGACTTATGTCAGGACACGTTTGTTTATAAATAACATCGTACCCTGATAGCCACCTTACCTATAACTTACTGTCAATCTACATCCGCAATTTGAAGCAAACTTGACGGAAAGAGTTGGCAAAGCGAGCGATTACCTATTAGTTACCTATAACTACAAATCTAAAAAAACTATTTTTTCAGCGTATCAAAAATTAGTCATAAACATCTTGACAGTATTACATATTTATACACTATATATTTTCAGTATTTTTGAATCGCTTGTCCTATTTTTCCTTGTTAGCCACCGGAAATCCCAGAAATTCGCTAACGAGATTATCAGAATTACCTAACAAGTATTTTATTTATAACCCAAAGTAGGAAATTTCGTTTGACGTCAAGTTAGTGTTATCAGGAGGTATATCGATCTTTATAATTTGCCTATAACTTCCGTTAATTAGCCTAAAACCCAATAATATTCGATAACGAACCTCAAACTAGGGATGTAAGATTCCAAAAAAAATCGATCTCAAGAATCGCGACAAATATTTTATTATTTGTTATAAATATTTTATTGACAGATATGAGTAGAGTGATTATCATTTTGATAATATCTAAAAAAGCACCCCACGCTTTTTTTAAAATAAAATATTTTTTTTTATTCACACTATTATTAATTTATATTTATTGAAATTATCAACACTATTCTTAATTTAAATTTATTAAAATTTATTTTCTATTTTTTGCTTTGATTTTCTATAAAAAGCGTGCTTTTAGTTTTTTTAAACTATTATTTATTTTTTACTTTTTAGTTTGGTTTATTCATAAAAGCGTGATTTTTTAGTTTTTTAAAACTATTATTTGTTTTGTAAAATTAAAATTCTCCTTAGTATTCAAAAATTTGTCAATATTGGAGAAATCGGCTAAAGATAATTATTGGAAATTAAAATTAACATCAAGTACTGTCTTATCGACTGTAGGAATAATTATAAAAAATTAAAATTAAGTTTTTTACCTTATCGACTATAGATGAAAATTATATAAAATAACAAAAATCATATTTTGCAAATTAAAAAATGGAATAATTTTATCAAACATACAAACATACAAAAGTACAAACGTACAAACATACAAACATACAAACATACATATAGGTGAAGCTAATAAAAAGTTTGTAAAAATTATATGTCTCAATTTTAGAATCAAATTTGTAAATTACTTAAAAAATACTTTCTTTGAAAATTCGGGAAAATTGAAAAATCGGGAAAATTAAAGTTATAAATAAGAGAAAAAAATCTATTAAACACTGCGTAGATCATTTAAAGATTAAAAAAATTCGATACAATCGAACGACAATCTGAAATTCGAAAATACGGTTATTTTGTAGCTTCTCTTTACATGCTATTTTTTAAAAATTTTGTCAATTTTTCAATTCTAAGATCATATTCCAGCTATGAAAATGCACTTGCAAGTCATTAACAATTGTGTTTAATAGATTTTTTTCCCATATTTATAACTGTAATTTTTCCGATTTGTTTTTTTGGTATTTTTAGATTTTTTTTTTTAATTTTTAGCGCGCGCATAAAAATTTCTAGTAGAAATTTATTTCGATGTCGATGGTTCATTATTCTACATCGACCATCGATGTTTCGATTCCAAAAAAAATCGACCAAAAAAATCGATGTTTCCCGGAAAAAACATCGATAGTCGAAACATCGATGTATATCGCCCATCTCTATTCGACTGCCTTAGTTATCAATTAACAGGAAAAAACCAATTTATTTTGCGCATTATTAATACATTTTATGGTCCGTTCTCTGAGTTGAGGTTATCGCTGTTTTCGTTACTACTAAGTTTATTAATATATTTTCCGTATTATATAGCTATTTTAAATATTAAATAAGCAAAGGAAAGTTTTGAGTTGATGAAAACCCAAATAATTTAGTTTAGTTTTGATTCAAAATGATACTACTCCACTATCAGTAGAAAACAATAAAGCCCTTGAGTTTACAGAATGTTTTGCGTGACAAAAACAATTTTTTTTTAATTATCAATTTTTTGGGTTCCAATTTCTAAATTTCGACATTGAAGCGAGCCCTGGAAATACTGCCCATATTGATGGATGCCATAGTTAATGGTCATATGTTACCAATAAAAATATAATTAAAAGAGAATACCGCTTCACTAAGCAGTAAATAAGCCTCAACGAAATTAGCGAAGTAATATTCAAAAGTACGTGTGGTGAACACAAGTAACAACGTTGTGTTGATTAGACTAGTAAGCACACCGTTGTCACTCGTTCAGCAAACGGCTGTTTGTCAAAATTTAACACGAATATCTACGCGTGGATATCTGCAGTTCATTCAAAATTATTTTTATTAGATAATTCGCTAACATTTTAGTACCACTTTATTCTACATATTATTCGATATCAAAATCAATAACTGAACACCCTGCTTAAGTATGTACAGTCTTTTGTATGTTATTGTAAAATATGGTCTCAACTATACAAAAGTTCGTATTTGCTCTATAAACTATGACAGGCACCAAATAAATATAGTGACAGTATGACGTGCGTATTCAAGTGAAAATATACCGTTGATAGAAAGAGAAAGAACATACATTTAGTATACGTGTTTAGAGAGACATGAAACAATTTTATTTTTCTTTCTGTCTGCACGGGATGACTTTTTACTTAGCTCACAAGGATTGTGACATGTGGAACTCGGTACTCACGACTAACCAGTAAGAAATCTGACGTGAAGATATGTATGTACTAGCGATATTTCTCTGGTCGAATTTCAACCGTAACTCTAAAGTTTCGTTTGACCACAGATCAAACAGTAACATCTATTTTAAAGACTACAAAGTTTAAATAATCATAAACAAAATAATGTATAGGTATGTGTATATAATATTATATGTAGTAGTGTGTGTAATGTTTATTTTTATTATTTAAATATTTTTAATATTTAAATAATATATAAAAATATTTGCGTTTAGCTTTTTGCACCCTCTTACCATTTAAATTTTAACTGTAACAAATTTCATACATATCCATTCCCGTAAATATCGTTAAAACAGGAATAAAGTTTTTGTTTCGTGTATTAATATAGATATATTCAGAGTGCCTATAGTTGGCAACACGAAATATTGATCAGTATTATAATAAATGTGCTTTCATAATGAATTCATTTAATATGTTGGTATATCTAATGAACTGTACTATTGACGGAATCGATTACAAAGCTAAAGAGAATCATTAATTTGAATTATCGACACGAAGCTCAACGGAAAAACACTCTTATGCCTGGGGGCTGAGACCATGACAAGTTAGATAAGAATAAAATGTATTGGATTGACATAAGCCACGCAGGATCAAGTGGTCAATTGACATCGTTATGGCAAGTTGGTAGACAATGTTATAATTCGTAACGAAACTACAAAGAAACGAATTGTTTGAACACATAATTTTATTGTATTGGTTTTTGTTGGCAGTTACATTGGCTTTATTTCTTTTTTGTAGCGGAAATAAACAATTTGACACAACGATCGCGATAATAGTTTTACATTGGCTAGGAAACAGAGAGTTTAGTGTACTAGGTACGTTACTAAATAAGCTATGCTGAGTATAAGTTGTGTTCAATTTCATTAACACTCGCTGCAGCGCTGAAATAATAATAAATCGTCCAACCAAAGTCAAAATTAAGCAGCGCGGCTGCGTATAATAGAGTAGAATATATATTCGCGACTAAAAGGTCGCAACCGCCGTGAATCTAATGGAGCTTACGCGTTTCATTCAACGAATTAACGTAGGTGCAATCCATGGAATTCAGTGGAACATAATTTAGGTGGCGCATGCCTTGTCTAGTTAGTACATACAAGTCTTTCCTAGGAAATTGTTAGCGATATCTCAAAGACGATGACGAATTTGTATATCACTTCTTTACGAAGCGATGTTACTTCATCTAGTGTATTACCTTCCGATTTTAAGGCAAGATGGACACTGCTTTAAATCCAGTTGTGTCATTTTTTTTCTTTGTTTTAAATTTAACTTTAGGAATGAACAAATGTATAACATCTGCTTTTCACCGTCGTCGTGTACCAGCTTAAAGTAGGGTAGTTGGAAGACTTATATTTGTGACTTAACATCCTTACTACATTGTGTTACGCAACGCACTGTATAATTTTTTCCCTTTTTACTCGTATTAGTCTGTGCCTCCTTTGTAGAATAGACCATCTGCCATTCTACTAGACAGTCCGTAAAAGGCGAATATTGGCTATACGAGTCACTACCATCTTGACTATTAGGTGGTAGAGTTCTGTGACGTCTCACGCCCCCCCTCCCAGGTCTGGCATTACAGTTGTACCTATTATTGTCACATTAGTGTCAGTGCCTGCCATTGTAGTGTCCCGGTTGGAAAAGTTAGATAGCCGGTTAACTTGTGCACGTTGCGTTATAACCCCGCCACATGAATAGCAACACACTACTACCATTTTGGTGGTGGTACCGGTCTACACGCGATGTTTGCCTCTTTCCATTAGAAGAGCAATCTGGTCCCACGATGTCAAGTATCTTGCGAAAAACTGTTAAAAATATATAAAAATTAAAATGGTAAACAACAGTTAGCCTAACATTTTATCCATAATGACCTAATTAATTAATAATTAATTAGCCTAATTTAGGGGTGAACCAATTAAATTTTGGCCATATTATCGAGGACACCATCTTTGACCGCCCCGTTGGTCGAGTGGTTAGCGACCCTGACTACGCAATCAATGGGGTCCGGGTTCGATTCCCGGCAGGGACAGGCATTTGTGTGATGAGCACAGATGTTTGTATTTCTGGGTTTGGGTGTTTATTAAATATATTAGAGTATTTATATATGTATTTCTATGTATTAGTATCGCTGACTGACACCCATACTACAAGCAAATAATTTGCTTACTTTGGGGTCAGATCAATTTGTGTAATTTGTCCAATGATATTTATTTATTATTGATGTGAAACATCTATTGGCGCAGGTGTAAACTAGATCGTTGGCGTGGCGACGCGGCATCCGTGGCGACGGGTCGCCACGCTATAATATTATGTACTAAGGTAGGGTATACAGCGAAGTATATAGTCCATGTTTAGTAGCGTGTACGATGTGGCGATGTGTCGCCATGGCAACCAACTACGCGACCCCGATGTTTCACATCTGTCAGGAATCCCGTGACGGCTCAGTTTTTATTTATTATTTATTTACCTTTATACTAGGTAGGTATACTATTAGGATCCGATTCCCGACAGGGACAAACATTTGTGTGATGAGCATAGATTTTTGTATTTCTGGGTTTGGGTGTTTATTATATACGTTACATTGTGTATAAATTTATTTCCATGCATTAGTATAGTTGACTAACGCTCATATTACAAGCAAACAAATTGGTTACCTTGAGGTAAGATCAATTCGTGTAATTTGTACAGCAATATTTATTTACTAGCTGTTGCCAGCGACTTCGTCCGCGCGGACTTCGTTACTCCGCACTGCTCCTCCCCCGTAGGTGATAGCGTGATAATATGTAGCCTATATGTTGACCCGACCTGTTAGTAATATTCATGCAAAATTTGAAGTAAATCCATGCAGTACTTTTTGAGTTTACCCCGGACATACATACAGACAAACAGACAAAAATTCTAAAAACTATATTTTTGGCTTCGATATCGATTGTAGATCACGCCCCATGTATTTTTAAAAAATATTCAATGTACAGTTTTGACTTTCCTACGATTTTATTATATGTATAGATTTCCTAGCTGCCGCGTGCAGCCCGCTGCATTATAAAAGTTTTTGGCAAATCCCACGGGATTATCTAATTTTTTCGGGGTAAAAAGTAGCCTATATACTATTCCAGGTTATCACCTACCTGTGTGGCAAATTTAATTCAAATCCGTTGAGTAGTTTTTGCGTTATTGAGTAACAAACATCCATACAAACATCCAAACTTTCGCATTTATAATATCAATAATAATGAATAATATAATAACATAGATATATCGCGACGCTCGACGTAATTGCATACAAAAGAATAATTAATTAACTATTAATAAACCTATTTACGTGTGCGTGTAGATAAGCGCTCATTCTATACTATTGACCACAACTACAATAACTGATAGTGAACGAGAATCAGCGCTGACTTACGTTAATTACGTAGTTTATTAAAAAAACTTAAGTTTACAAATCCTGATAAAAGTATGATAAGTTCTGAATATTCACGGGAAAAATATTCACGGGACAAATTACACTTACTTTGTGTTATAGGTGTTAGTCAAAGATACTAATACATAGAAATACATATTATATAAATACTAGAATATATTTAAAAACGCCAAATACTGGAAATACAAACATTCATGCTCATCACGCAAATGTTTGTCCCCGTCGGGGATCGAACCCGAGCCCCGTCGATCGCGTAGTCAGGGCCGCTAACCACTCGATGACTTCAGAAAATTACTGTCAAATATGAACGTCGGCGCCAGCTTATCAATTTTTATAGGATGCACTTTGATGAGTATGTTAAAGCTCTCTTTGAACTTATTTGACCTTCAAGATTCCTTTATCGAACTACTATACGCAGGCAGAAGGTCCATTCGTATGCTGTGAATATGCCAAAAAATCGAACAAAGTGGTTTGACAATTCTTTTTTGGTTCGAGTCACCAAGGTTTGGAATGAACTGCTTGGGTCTATTTTTCCTAATAAAGTCCTAGAACCTTTAAGGTTTCTTTTGGATGGGCGTGTACCACTTTTGTCTTAAACAAACACCTATTCCAGTTAAAATTAAAAAAAAAACCGGTCCTGGAAGTAAAAAGTTAAATTTTCATTAGGCACTAATGTGCATCTTAGCAATGTTAATATATAATTTTCTACGCTCCCCACTCGTTCTTACATTTTTCAACAAAGCTGAGACTTTAGACTATTCAGTACTAATTTCAACTTCCTAGATGTAATAGTCCCCTAGCCAGGATATAAATTTGGTTTATCATTTCCTCTCGGAAGATAACTTGTGCAATGATTCAGAGAGTTGTATCATGAAGCTTCGTGAACGTCAGCTGTGGCTAGGTGGGTGGGTTAGGCAGCAGAATCCTCCCAGGCACATCGAGGCGAGACGTAGCCAAACCTTATTAGTTACAAAGTTAATGATATGGTTGTTTTTTCCACCTACCTAACAGAAAGGCAAATGGTCAGTTCTTCAAAAAAAGCCCGGAACAATACTGAAAAACTAATAATTAAATGAATGTGTTTATGAGCACAAAGAGCGCAAGAAGTAGATGAAGATTAAAACTAAATATTTATCATAGACTAAATAAATAGTTTTTCAATATGCAATAAACCTAATTATATTAATCAACCCGAAGCATCCGATTTTTAAGTGGCCATGACGTTTTCGTACTCGTCTATATCGCTGATAACATTTTAGACAAGATAATGAACAAGATTTAAACAATAACAATTTCAGACGTAATATTGTGTTTTATCATAAATCAAATCTATTATTGAAATAACTAATTTATATATTTCGAATATAGTGATGCCAACTGTATCGACAGTATTTTGTTTACTTTCCACTAAAGGAAGTTTTTGATTTACATCCCGATTTTTGAAAATCCAATTTTCAACAGTTCTGTACATTTTGAGGTCTTTGTAGGTACCATTTCCAACTATTTTCACGATGACGTCGGTATGTCTGTATGTATGTATGTATATACGTGTGTGTGTGTTTTCTTTTTTAAGTTATGGATTTTCGCGACGTCTAAATAATAAAAATGTATAAGTTATAGCCGACTATCCTACAAAATCTACTTGGAGATGTAAATATGTATAATGTATATATTATGTACTTGGATATGTAAGGCCGTCATTGGCGTTGAAGAGGTTAAAAATTCTATTAAATAATATTATGAGTATTAAACAATCAAAAAACTGAAAAATCTTATTCCAAATTCTTGAGACGGACAATCACGGAAACATAATATATTGCATGTGGTGTGGTATACACTTGGCTGATTTTATTTTAAATTTCGTTTAACTATATTGTTTTTATTTCTCTGTGTACATTTCATGATTAAAGAAATTATCGCCACAGCACTGTGGTAAAATAGATAAATTGCTTTTAATTATTTGGGGTTTAATTATTTTTGTATTTTCGAACAATTATGTATTTTCCTGGCCTTTCATCTCCCCGTATTGGTCTGGGCCCCCTAAGAAGAATAGACCATCTCCCGTTCTGCTAAAAATTTCGTAAAAGATAAGCGATTGGGTATAAATGTCACTAGCACACTGCCTACTGGGTTGTAAAGTTCTGTAACGTATTGCCCTGGTCTTAGTATCACCGCCTTATATTATATATTTCTGTCGTCATATCGTCAATGCTTCTCACTTTCATGTTCCGAGTTGGAGTTTAAGGTAGACGGAAGAGTTACGCATGGGGCATTATCACTTCGCCACATGGATAGCAATGCACCTTTAAGATCTTTGGGATTTTTGGGCTTATCTATAGGCGATTGTTATCTCCTTCCATCAAGAGAGCCATCTTCTTGTCTGCTATTTTTGATGTAAAAAATACACAAAATGTGTTTAGGAGACTCATTTCTTTTGAATGTCTATAATGTTTCTTTAGTCGACTTTATTACTGAATGTTAAGTTTTTTTTTTATTATCACATTTAGACAATAAAAAATAAGATTTATAATTTAAGGCACTAGCATTGTATTTAACTGTTAACAGCAATCAAATCATTGCTTCATTATGAACATTTTAAATTAATAAGTACATCCCGTGTACAGTGATGTCAATTTTATCGATATTAAAATTAATAGTGTTTCATATATTTTTCTAAATATTTTTCGGAACAATTTATTTTCTTAGTAATTTAAATCAATCTAATTGTTGTATTTATAGTTACCATTTACAGGTACCATTGTAATAAGATACCCTAAGAAGCTTGTAATTAATAAAAATACTAGATTATTCTTAAAATACGAATGATTGCCTAAACTTATCAACACTATCAAGTCTATTAGGTGGGAGGGGAGAGCTCTGTGATGTCTCCTCACCTGAAATATTTATTTCGACCTTAAAGGTTTGGAGCATAAAAAAAGCTAATAAACTAATGCATTATGTAGTATTACATACCCGTCACGCGGATGGTAACGCATTATTATCATCTTTCGTGTAGATGATGGCGTAGAGGTTATTATTTGACAAGCAGATGGCTTTCCTAATATTAATATTCAAAAAACGGCGTCTGCTTGTTTGCTATTCTTTAATATAAAAAGGATTTATGTTTTACGCACATAAGGTAAATTAATTTTATAAAACATTTATTTTCACGACATCTAAAACTCAAACACCTATTAGGTTAATCAAATAATATTTTGTTTGTGCATTTCACTTATTGATTTAGATAACATTTATTCTAAAATATTTTTTTTAATTCGAGTTTAGTAAAAACAGTTACGTTATAATGTGCAATGCCGGCACATGTTGGTAAATCGTATTAGAAGAAAAAAATTAGGAATGTTTCTCTTCAAATTTAACATTTTATTTATAGTGCTTAGTATGAATTTTTACTGCAGATACACTAAAATAAAACAGATCTAAAGAAATCTCATGTAGATTGGGGTCATCGTTAATGGAATACCTATAAATATGTGGTCTAACTCTATGTAATACCGAGTTAAAAAAAAGTTGTCGGCAGACCGGACAGCTTAAAAGAACGAAAGAACTTGTGGAAAAGGCACATAAATTAATCGTTCTAAAATCATTAGTCGGAAAAAATACATTGAAATTAAAAAACTAAAAAACACGCTTTTTATAGAAAACCGAACTAAAAAATAGAAAATAAATTTTAATAAATTTAAATTAAGAATAGTGTCAAAAATTTCAATAATTATAAATTAATAATAGTGTGAATAAAAAAAATAATTTTATTTAAAAAAAAGCGTGGGGTGCATGGTGTCAATATTTATAAATATTTTATTGACAGATATGAGTAGAGTGATTATCATTTCGGTAATATCTTAAAAAGCCCCCCACGCTTTTTTTAAAATAAAATTATTTTTTTTTATTCACACTATTATTAATTTATAATTATTGAAATTTTTGACACTATTCTTAATTTAAATTTATTAAAATTTATTTTCTATTTTTTAGTTCGGTTTTCTATAAAAAGCGTGTTTTTTAGTTTTTTTAAACTATTATTTATTTTCTACTTTTTAGTTTGGTTTATTTATAATAGCTTGTTTTTTTTTATTTTAAGCTATTGCACGACTCATGATGCGAAGCATCAGAGAGTGCTTTACGATCGAATTTTTTTTTTCATATATACATATCTTCACGCCAGATCACTTACGGGGTAGGCAGAGAGAACCGAGTGCCATACATCACGATCCTTGCAGGTTTGTCTCGCTTCCTCCACATTCATCACTCTTTTCATACACACACGCCGGTTTGCGAAGACTCTTGGCCAAGGTTAGGTTACACAAACTTGGCCCAAGTTAGGGTGACTCTAGGCTAGGCCAAGGCTAGGTTATTCAGTCTTGGCCCAAGCCTGGGTAATCATTGGAATGGCCAAGGCTGATTGCCCAGTTATGGCCCGGGCATAGGACAATATAGGTTTGCCAAGATGGGCTTCCCAATAATGTCCCAGGCATGGCCCCGTCGTTCGACTCTGGGGCTTCCTGTATGGGCTACTATTCTTTTATCAGAACTATTTTTTTTAACCATGTTGGTTTTGTAGTTTATTAAAAACTAGCTGCATTATAAGTTTTTCGTGAATCCCGCGGGATTATCTAATTTTTCCGGGATAAAAATAGCATATGTGCTATTCCAGGTCATCATCTACCTGTGTGCCAAATTTCGTTCAAATCCGTTCAGTAGTTTTTGCGTGTTTGAGTAACAAACATCCATCCAAACATCTATCCAAACATCCAAACTTTCGCATTTATAATATTAATATAGATTTACTACAGATTAACTATAGATAAATTAGTGTATTGTCATCGGTTCTCGATAAATCTACAAAGTTTGAACGAAATCTGGCCGTTTAAAGTGGGTCAAAATCGCGCCCAAAGAAGTCGGTTACAAACAAACATACAAACATACAGGTGAAGCTAATAAAAAGCGTGTAATAAAGTGAGTCAAAATCGCGCCCAAAGAAGTCGGTTACAAATAAACATACAAACATACAGGTGAAGCTAATAAAAAGCGTGTAAAAAAAGCGTGTAAAAAAGCGTGAGGTTCATGTTGTCAATAGTTATTAATATTTTACTGACAGATATGAGTAGAAGAATTATCATTTCGATGATATCTTAAAAAAATCAAGCCACCCTTTTTTATAAAATACATTTTTTTCTTATTTATACAATTATTGATTTTTATTTATGAAAATATTTTACACTATTTTTAATTCAAATTTATTAAAATTTATTTTCTATTTTTTAATTTGGTTTTTTATAAAAAAAGTAGTTTTAGTTTTTTAAAACTATTATTTATTTTTTACTTTTTACTTTGGTTTATTTATAAAAGCGTGATTTTTTTAATTTTAAACTATTATTTGTTTTGTAGAATTAAAATTCTCCTAAGAATTCAAAAAATTGTCAATATTAGAGACATCGGCTAAAGATAATTATTGTAAATTAAAATTGACATCAAGTCCTGTCTTATCGACTGTAGAGAAAAATTATAAAAATTTTTAATTAAGTTTCTTACCTTATCGACTATAGATGAAAATTATATAAATTAACAAAAATCTCATTTTGCATTTGCATGAGCTATTTAGTAAATAGCTCATATAAATAATAGGTAGTATTTAATTAATATTAAATATTTATTATTTTTGACTTTATAGTTTTTGAAGTCGGTTTTTTTAACGTAGTTATTTTTATTTAATACTTTTTAGTGTATTGTTGTATTGCCAACTATTTATGGGTATATCTACAACAGGTGCTGCGCGTCTTAAAAAATAAAGATCTCAAGAAACGGAAAGGGAACAAAAGTGGTAGTCGTCTTCGTAAAAATGCTCATCGAAACACAATGTCATGTTCTTGTGATACTATTAAAGATCGTGAAAAACGTTTGTTGGCCATGAAAGCATATATATATATATATATATATATATATATATATATATATATATATATATATATATATATATATATATATATATATATATATATATATATATATATATATATATATATATATATATATATATATATATATATATATAATCACGTTTACGTTAAGAAACTTTTGAAAGTATATATTTTCTAGACTCGGTAAGATCCAAAAGCGTCTAGCGAATGAGTCTTTTGAGCAGAGAGCTATTAGAGTTGATCTCATTATTGAGCGCCTAGCGAATGAGTCTGCCGAGCAGAAGGCTCATAGAATTGGTCTCATTGAGGAGCGTTTAGCTAAGGAGTCCGCCGAGTAGAGAGCTCGTGGATTAGTAGTGATACGAAACCGTACAGCAATCGAGTCTGCTCAGCCACGTGAGAACCGCTAAGCGGTAGCGCGTCAGACGTCACAAAGACTTCGTTCAATTACTGAGCGTAATTTTATAACCATCATAAATCAATATGCTGAAGTACCATGTACAATCTGTAAGAAATTATTATATCCAAAACAACAGACATCATTAGTTAAAGCACGTTTTGTTTTTTTTTTTTTTGCTCGACTACCATAAAAAAAAAGAAAAGTTCTTTCTCAGGCCTACTGGAACAACATGGAAGTTATATCTTTACCTCTTGAACTGACTGACTTGACAGACGTAGAACAACGACTTTTGTTAAGAGTAGTTCCTTTTATAACTAGTTTCCACCCGCACCAAAGTGCTCGTCAACACGAATCAAACGAGATCAAACTCGATAGAGTTGTGTTATTTAATTGCTGAGCTCCTATGGTCACCTCTGGCTTCATCATCGGACCCTCTAGGATTTTAGTTACCACCAAGCAATAAAGTGCTCGTCAATATCAATCAAACAAGCGCAAACTTGAAAGAGTTCTGTCACTTAATTATTGAGCTCCTATGGCCACCTTCTAGCTTCATCGTCGGACCCTGCAGGATCTTAGTTAGCACCAAGCACCAAAGTGCTCGTCGATACGAATCAAACGAGCCCAAACTCGATAGAGTTGTGTCATTAAATTACTGAGCTCCTATGACCACCTTCTGGCTTCATCATTGAACCCTGCAAGAACCTAGTTACCACCAAGCACCAATGTGCTCGTCAACATCAATCAAACGAACGCAAACTCGATAGAGTTCTGTCATTTAATTACTGAGCTCCTAGGGCCACCTTCTGGCTTCATCATCGGACCTTGCAGGATCCTAGTTACCACCAAGCACCAAAGTGCTCGTCAACATGAATCAAATGAGTCCAAACTCAATAGACTTTTCATTCTACCTAGTCAATAGTCATTAACCGATTTTTAACTATTTAATTATTAAGTTCCTGTGGTCACCTTCCGATTCAGATTCATCAGATCCGCTGCATGTCATAATAAGGTTTCATTGTCATTCCATTAACATACGTATACAAAATTTCAGCTCAATCGGTAACCGGGAAGTGGATCAAATTTACTTGCGAGATTTGATTTCAAACATCGAGATAGGTACAATAAATAAAAAATGCTCATAAAACAAAAACTACTGGGCCTACCTGAATCAAATTTTTATGGAACCAATTTGAAACTATTCCGCATCAAACAAAAAAGAATCACGTAATTCGGTTCAGAAACCTCGGAGAAATCGGTGTACATACATAAAAAAAAATATACCAGCCGAATTGAGAACCTTCTCCTTTTTTTGAAGTCGGTTAAAAATGGAATAATTTTATCAAAATAGTGTATTGTCATCGGTCCTCGATAAATCTACAAAGTTTGAACGAAATCTGGCCGTTTAAAGTGGGTCAAAATCGCGCCCAAAGAAGTCGGTTACAAACAAACATACAAACAAACATACAAACAAACATACAAACATACAGGTGAAGCTAATAAAAAGCGTGTAAAAAGGATTAATCTCGGTCCAAATAAATTTATGCGAAACCGGTTAGATTTATTTATTACTAGCGACCCACTCAGGCTACAAAAACCCTTAACAAACTATACACCTAAACCTTTCTCATGTATTCCTCTACCATTGGTGAAAACCACATGAAAATCCGTTCAATGTTTTTTTAGTTTATCGCGAACAGACAGACAGACGCGTCGAGGGACTTTGTTTTATAATATGTATAGATGTAGAATCGCCCATAAGTAATTACATAACTCTCCCGATGGGAAGGTAAAACCATCGCCTATAAAAGATGTTAATGGTGCTTTAATATTCCTTTGGTGTGACTAATCATAACAAAACCAAAGTGCACATAGCAGATATTTGACAATAACGATGTGGTATGCTAATACCACATAGTTAGTTGTTGTCAAATATCTGCTATGTGCACTTTTCGGAGATTTCTAGTAGAAATTTTCTACATCTTTACTGTTATGACTAGTCTACATACCGAATTCTCATATAAAAAATTGTTATGTGATTCTAAGTGTTTAGTTCAGCTATGAGCATCAGCCGTAATGTTATCAGTTAAAAACTGCTATGTATCACAAAGATATACTTTTTGCACATAGCAGATATTAATTTGACAACGACGACATGCAAAAGTTTACCAGCTAGCTCATCCTCCAAACTGGAACACGACATTGACAAGCACTGACGCTATTGCAGCAAGAATATTTTATAATAAGTTGTACTTTATGATTACCAGTACAAAAAGATTTTTTATATTGGAATAAGAGTCAAGTTATAGAATTGCCGAATTATAGGGTTTGTAAATAGGGGTCTAAAAGTCTATCGCGAGTTTACAGTTCGGGGTAAATCATTATTAATATTATATTTCCGTGAACATATATAATTAATTACCCAATCAGTATTTTATGACGTGACTTATACACTAACAATTTATTTCAAGCCTTTTAAAATAACATTTTCAATAACAATAAAATTTTATTGTCATATCTCATCCAACTTATATTTTCGATATCGATGCTGTGTGAATCACTAGTAGCTATGTTATAAAAGCGGATGCGGTCAGCCTCCAGCCTTCACATGTGCCCTTTCAACTGGGAACTGTAAGGTCTTAGCATGGCCGTCGGAGGTAGAGTAGATATTAACACACCTAAGTAACAATTTGCTACTTAGAAAAGTTCAACAATTTAATGGTTACTTAACCTTATTAAAAATTATATCTGCTAAGTAACACATAAATTTGAAAGAAATATTAATTGGATATTTAATACTTGTAAATAATAATTACTTAGTAATTTTAACATCAGTAATAAAAATGTTGCATTAGAATTTACTTTAACAAGCACTTTTGATTGCTACGTATATTTTTTAATATATTATTTTACAGCATTAGGTAGATAGCTCTCATGATGGAAAGAGGTAGCATAGCATATATAAATACCCAAGACGTTAATGGTGAGTTGCTGTAATGGTATAGTGATACCACTTTCATAAATTTACTGGCTATCATGCACTCCAAACTGGAACGTGACAGTGACAAGCATTGACGCTATTACGGCAGAAATAAGTAAAGTGGACGAGACATTATAGAACTCTACCACTAAGTAGTGACGATGAATGTGACCTATATCACAATAGTTCGCCCTTTTATACGGCCAATCAAAATGGCAGTTGATCTATTCTTCAAAGGAATCTTGGGCCAAAATTGGGCATTGGGCGGACTCTAATATATATTTAATAAAATGTACAGTAAAGAAAAACTATTGACTACCAATAATCAGGCATACGGAGCCACTTATAGCTGGCACCTAGATTATATATAATATCTTTTTAACAAAATACACAAAAGCGATGAAAATTTACGCGTGAGTGAACAGTTAATCATCCCTTGTTCACATACCCTTATGGTTGAATGTAAAAAACAAATATTTAAATAAGACTACTTTTGGGATACACAGCTAATTCCAATAAAAAAAGAATTATCAAAATCGGACTACTCTGTAAAAAGTTTTTGCCCGCGGACTTTTTTGTCCGCTAAAATAGATCACTTACAACTATATCGAGTAACGCAAACGAGAGATTAAAAGTACCGGGTACAAAAAGTCCCCCGATTAACCGAGGACATGCAGAGAGCGGACCGGACAAAAGTACGGGGGAGTCCCCGAAAAGAATAGAACACGTGTGACTAGGCGAAGCAACGCATACGCCGGAATTTAGTCCGCGTTGTGCGCTAGAGCGCTGTGCAACAAATGATCGCACACCGTGTGCGTTGAGTTCGCAGTAAATTTGCGGCGAAGTTTTTATTTGCGGAGCGTACTTTGTCTCCGCCACAGAGAGAAGTCCGTCGTCTGCGCAGGCTATTAGTCTCGCTAAAACTCGAGAACGGCTGCACCGATTTGGCTAATTTTGGTTTTGAATTAATTGTTGAAGTCCAGAGAAGGTTTAAAAGGTGAGAAAATATAGTAAAAAGTAAGAGTAGCTAAAAAGGCAGAACAACTTTTTCCGGGTCAGCTTGTATATATATAAAAATCAATTGCTGTTCGTTAGTCTCGCTAAAACTCGAGAACGGCTGAACCGATTTGGCTAATTTTGGTTTGAATTAATTGTTAAAGTCCAGAAAAGGTTTAAAAGGTGAGAAAATATAGAAAAAAAGGTATAGTTAAAAAAGGCAGAATAACGTTTGCCAGGTCAACTAGTTATAAGTAAATATTTTCAACAATTTTACACGAATTGATCTAATCCCAAAAGTAAGCAAATTATTTGTTTGTGGGTGTTAGTCAACGATATTAATGCATAGAAATACATATATAAATACTGGTACATACATAATACACACCCAGACCCAGAAATACAAACATCTATGCTCATCACATAAACGCCTGCCCCTGTCAAGAATCGAACCCGAGCCCCATTGATTGCGTGGTCAAGTTCGCTAACCACTCGACCTCGTTTGGATGTTTGAATGTTTCGAAGGATGAATGGATGTTTGTTACTCAATCACGCAAAAACTACTGAACGGATTTGGATGAATTTAACACACAAGTAAATGACAACCTGGAATGTACCTATATGTATAGAACATAGGATAGGTATATTTTACCGAAAAAAATAAGTTGGTCCTGCGGTGTTTAAAAAAAACTATTATAATGCAGTGGGCTGCAAGGTGCAGCAAGTAATAAATAAAATACACTATTACGCACACTCTCACTCTCACCGGTACATTGAATTTCCAATTTTGTGTGTGATCAGGTAATATGAAGGTAAAAGCAATCAGCAGTTTCGTAATGGTTGATAAAATTACTCTAATATCTTATCATCATGACACCGTCGTCGCCGGTCCCAACGAAGACCTCTATCGCCTCGCGCCTAACGCGGGGCGCACAGCCATGACTCCCCCATCCATTTTTAATCCGAACGCTGCACTAAGCCGAGGTCCGGTCTCTCAGGAGAGAGCCCTTAGCGCAGGCGTTGTAATCCCAAATATTAATTTAAGCCCTCGTTGAGCACTTTGCTAGCCCAAAAAGTCCAGTGACGCAGTAACGACCAAAAGGTCATCTGTATTTAGTCATTTCGAAAAAACAAAAAACATCTGTTCTATACTATTAATCGTCGGCACTTGGTGAAATTGCATTTTGATTTTAATTATAAAACACTTGTACTGGTTTCACTTCATATATATTCTTCCAAATTATTTAAAGTCTATCGGTTTCGCGTATTAACGCATCTTCAGGACACGGCCCGGCCACAGCTCGCGCGGCGCGACCGGCGACGCGAATTGCCGCGCGGCGAGCGGTGACAATTGTAGGAAATGAAGTATGTCACAGCTACCGGCGACGCGAATTGGGGCGCGGAAAAACGCGTGACCGGCCGCGCGGTGTGATGAGCGAACAAAACAAAAGAGGACTTTTGTTTTATTCACTTGTAAGCCAGAGTTGGAATTAGAATAACACAAAATTATTACCAACGGAAATTATATAGATACTTACTTTATTTTATTAAAATTTTTACTACTATTTTTAGCGTCCGACACAAAAACGAAGGTTGTTATTAGTTTCAGAGGTGTGTCTGTGTATCTATCCGTGCATCGTAGCGCCCTGGCGGATGGTCCGATTTAGTTGAGATTTTTTTTACTTGAAAGCCCTATTTTGCGAGATGGTTCTTTGCTATGATTCAATAGAATCTGTGCAGCCGTTGAAAGCTCACCGTCTCTTTTCCACTTGATGAAAGGAATTAAGCAACTTGTAAAGGCTTTGTCGATGCTAAATTTTGTATTTTATTACTTCAATTATATTGCAACGACATGGTGACCTAGATAGACCTGATGCTACAATATCTTCATTTGAAGATATCAGCTTTTATTTAACTAGCAATATTTGTATGTAAATAAAAGATTTTCTAAATATTGCAAACCACATTTATCGACTTCCTGATATTTATTTGTACCAAAACTTGGCAAACTTTTGTAATTTCAATGACAATGCAATATTATGGTACTATCCAGCTAATATCATGATGTAGCCTGGGTATAGGGACTAGAACTCTCAGATGTAGAGTTCTAGTCCCTATACCCTTGTACTCGTTTGGAATTCGACTGTCCGTCGAAATTCAACTTTTGGTCGAAATTCGATATTCGGCCGAAATTCTGTATAAATGTCGAACATTTGGCACTAGCAAAAAGATTCCTTTTTCAATCAAATAGTAGATAGACTCTCACTTTCAATAGACGAGCTAAAGGGAAGTGGCTGGATATTTCTGTGCTTGCAATACCTTAGTATAGCAAAAAGTGTCGTGACAACTTTTCGTAAGAATTTTTTCCGTCTAGCCCCTTTTCCCAACGCGCGATAAGGAACTTCGTTCCAAAACTTCATGGGATTTTCTCAATTTAATGTCGGCTTACGTTAAACAAAATTTGTTTCTATACATTCATCTCACTCATATTAATAAAAAATACATTCTTTCTACAGCCCACTACATCAAAAACGATCATAGTTACAAAAAATTGCACAGAAAATGTCTACGTTGCCATACGTTAAAAGAATGGGTGCGTGTACTTTATATACGCGGGTGAGAAGTTATACTTCTTTGGCGTCATTAAAAATTAGTGGCCGCGTTTCCGATCCGGTAGTAGTAGTAGTAGTAGAAAAATTACAACGCACTGGTATGCCTGAGGAAGGAATTAAAATATTTAAATACTGGTACCGGAATCAAACGAATCAAGTTAGGTGGGTCGATACGTTTTCTGAGTAGTATAGATTAGAGTGTGGCGTGAGACAGGGTGGTTTGACCTCTCCAGTGCTGTTCAATCTGTACATCAATCGGTTGATTGATGAACTCAGCAGCACTCATGTCGGATGCTACATTGACAATTTCTGTGTCAATAATTTGAGTTACGCAGATGACATGGTGCTACTGGCTCTATCTGTCAACGCGCTCAGAAAGCTTGTACGTGTGTGTGAAATCTATGCGCGCGAACATGGCCTCAAATATAATCCAAATAAAAGCGAAATCATATATTTAAAGCGGGGAAATGCACACCAGCTTTCGTGACCCCAGTTATACTTGAAGGCTACGTATTAAAGGTAGTGGACACTTTTAAGTATTTGGGCCATATTTTGTCATCTGATTTGAAGGATGATCTAGACGTGGAGCGGAAGCGCAGGGCTTTGGCAGTGAAAGGCAACATGCTGGCTCGTAGGTTCGCTCGTTGTAGTAAGGAAATCAAAATCACATTGTTTCGGGCTTACTGCCAGTCTTTCTACTCGAGCGACCTGTGGGTAAGGTACACACAGCGTACCTACAATGTCCTGCGAGTCTAGAACAACAACATTTTTAGGATGCTATTGGGATTGCCACGACACCGCAGCGCTTCAGGAATGTTTTCATGTGCACGCGTAGATGACTTTTTCGCCGTACGGCGAAAAAAAGTCGCTTCTTTACTCCACAGATTGCAAGACAGCACCAGTGGCATCTTAATGATGATTGCGTCCCGGCTAAATTGTCCTTTGCAACACGTCTGGGACAGGTGTAACCACGGGAAAATAATGGGGGGAAAAAAGGATGTATTACTAACATAGCTACTAAGTCTTTATATTATATTAAATACCTACTAACAAATTATGGTTTATTATCTGAATTAAAGAATTATTATTATTATTATTATATCCAACCTTATGCACAAGATTTATGGTTGTTTTTACAAAGCAATATACAAAAAGAAATAAAATTGACGGTATCGCAACCTATATATGATTTCTGTGATCGCAACCGACGCGATTCTATTTAAAATGAGCGCACAATTTAAAATTGTACGCTTACAAATTAAAATTAAAATTCGCTTTTTTTAAGTCGTTCTGTCATCTTTTCTTGTCAACTGTGTTAGTTAAGTACTTGTTCCTACTTAAACCAGCAATTTACTTTGACCAGCCTATTCCGAGACGTCAATAAGTCTATTCTCGACTTCAGACACAAGCTGATTCCGGCAATGTTAGACATATTTCTGAGAAATGTCGCTATGGCCTATGGCCATATACATGTGTATGTAGTTATTCCCAGTACTTTCATTTGCATAGCAATGTGTGTCACTAATCCTATCCTAACATGTCATTGAAAATTGACATGCAGAAGAAACAGTATCGGTGAAAGAACATAGCCTTGAGGAACACCAGTATTGATAATATTTTATCGTAGCATGCATCGTCGACTACGACTTTAATGCTCTGATCGATCAAAAAACTGATGACTCGCTTGCATAATTTCTCGGGAAGCTCATAGGACGGCAGTTTCGTGAAAAGCGCTTTATGCCGTATACGATCAAAAATTCGTAGCATCTAAGACAATTTTCTTGCAGTTTGTCCGGTATAAAATATATTGAATACCACATTGATATAAAAAACCCTAGATGCACAGTCCCGAACAAAACTGACACTCAAAAGTGTCCCTAATTTCATTTAAGTAGTTACAGATATGGCAAAAACATATGTCTTTGCATTTCCAACCTTAAGTGCTTATAGTTATATATATATATATATAATAAAAAAATAACTATAAGACTTATAGTTATTTTTACAAAGCAGTGTACGAAAAGAAATAAAATTGACAGGTTCGCGACCGACGCGATTCTATTTGAAATGAGTGCACAATTTAAAATTGTGCACTGATTTTTGGAGGACGTTTTTGACACACTGATTGTGTATCTTGGGCTTTTTTATATCAATGGAATACCATCAATAAAACACTTATAATACTGATCAAGCTAACTGCATATTAAATAGTAATCGATTATTATGAAGTCATCAGTTTTTTTGTGACTGCTATTGACGGTTCGTGATTGAGCCAAGTTAATGTTTGTAAATGTTTTGTTAAACTTTTCCTTGACATATAGAGGTCACATAACAGTTACTCGGTGTATATGTCTCAAGCTTCAAGCATATTATAACCGAAATGCTATATTCAGAACGTCCTTCAAATTTTAGTATTAAATATATTAATTACAGCAGGATACCCATAATACAGCCCCTTAAATTTTTGTATATCAATTAATTGTACGGGAAATAATAATTAGCTTATGTATTAAGTCTTAGTGAAGGTTTTTAACAAAAATACAGGAAGATATATCAACAAAAAGCTTTTTGAAAGAAGTATTTTATCGTTCTGTAGTCGGTACAGACTTGGCGGACTGGGGCTAGGCGAAAAAAAGTGAAGGTATTTTCCATTACGAGTTTCCACCCTTTCTGTAGACACTTTCTGTAGTTTTTCTGTAGGTTATTTATAGGGCGTTTTTTTAGTATTTATTTCTATTGTATACTTTATTTTAGAATTTATTAAAAAAACATGTTACAATAAAATGTAAGAATAGCTAAATATTTGTTAAAAACAGGGCCATCTCTTTGACAGACAAGGGTGAGAGAAGACGACAAGGGCAAAAGAAAGATATGTGATGGGAGGAGGAGCGGGAGAGAGAGAGAAAGAGAAAAACAGATGGGGAGAGGAAGGGGAAGGGAAATAGGGAAGAGGTGGAATGAGGAACAAAAGGGTAAAGGAGGTGGAAAGAGAGGGAAAGAAGGGGAAAGAAACGGAAAGAGGAGCACCAAGGGGAAAAGGGGAAAAAGAGGAAAGAGGGGCAGGAGGTTAGAGACAGTAGGAGGGAGAAAGAATATTACTTTAGTATTAGAGCAGTTTCGCGTGAAGACGTTTGTAAAAGGGTGACTTCTTCAATATATATATATATATATATATATATATATATATATATATATATATATATATATATATATATATATATATATATATATATATATATATATATAATTCTTAACTTTATTACAAAGTACTAATTGTTACACACTACTACTACTAACCCGAGAGTAAGTATAAGCTGTAATATGTGAATTACATTAAGTATAACATTTCCGTATCAACAAAAAAACTTTTGGTTCATTATGATCAAACTTACTGTAAATTGAATTATCTATAATTTAATAACCTATAATTTACTTATGAAGTCATTAGTTGTTATGTAATTGATGCTGACGGTTCGTGATTGATCTGAGTTAATGTTTGTATAAGTTTTGGTAAACACTAATTTTTCCTTGACATATAGAGGTCACATAGCAGTTGCTCGGTGTACATCTAGACATACAATTCTTAAGCTCGTGACATTAACGGCACCGCTCTAGCTTAGTAAATATCTTGTCATTCAAATTTTAACATTACATCATGTATGTTAATTATATTTCATCTTTAATACGTGAAGCGTAAACTTTGTAACCCTTCCGTGAACCGATGAACCGGAATCTCTTTTGGTTTACTCTGCCTACCCCGCAATTGAACCGGGCAAGATAATCCTTTTTTTACAAATTTACTATTATGTTTGTGGTTAAAGTCTTAAGGTGTAAAGTTATTACATAGAGGTCGTTGTATTTCTGGGTTTTAAGATGGTTTGTTTAAGAATTTATTAAACACCCTACCCAGAAATACAATATAATACTCTTCACCTGACCACACAAATGGTTGTTCTTGACGAGAATCGAATCAGAACAAGGTGGTTGAGTAAATTTAGGCAATTAATAGTCAGATAAAATATAAAGTTCCAGATTTTTTTTATAAAAGGTGACAAAAATACCTAAAAGAAACTTAATGGAATTTTCCGGTCTTTTCAAAATAAGTGTAATCCTTTTTTAACGGCTCTTAATTTGTATCGGTTTAGTAATACCTGAAATATATTCCAAGTTTTTTATATGATAAGATAGCAAACAAGCAGATAAATCTCCTGAGACCTGGAAATTAGATTAAAAAATATATTAATAGTTGCAGTTAAAATGAAAAAGTTACCAGCGTAACATTAAATTACGATATTATTAATACATACTTACATAGTACTTTAATATTAATAAAAATATATAAAAATAATATGTAAGAAATAAATAATAATATTAATGCCAGGCCAGTCAAAGACAGGCCACTCTGTTTGCTACGACTTTTGGTTAGGACCTTACAAATAACTGATAAAAGTCCGATAGGGCGATAGGTCTAAGCCATCGTGTAGTCTTTACGGAAATATGTTTTTGTTATGCATTCTTTGGCATATTTTCAAATGACAGGGAAACTTTTTAATCTTAAGCACCTATCAAAGAGTTCTATATATAAGCCTAGATCAATTTTTACGCCTTGAAGCAAATATCAGTAGTTACCGTCATCCTTTCTTGGCGCCTTTTTGGGGCTCAAACTCTTTAGCATAGCAGACACTTAATGGAGCTTACTGGGGTCGAAATGGGGTTGTGACAAGTAAGGTTACAGCTCCACAGATCCCTCAAAGTAAACTAACTAACAAAGATACTAACGTAGAGGTTTCGGGACTCTTAACAATTTGTGCAAAGGCAACGTTTTTACTGCTCTATTAAAGGTGAAGCGAAATACGAAACCCAAAACCCATTGCCAAGCACCAAGATAGCCACCTTAACGGGTTTGACGTTTCAATATTATATATATATATATATATATATATATATATATATATATATATATATATATATATATATATATATATATATATATATATATATATATATATATATATATATATATATTATATAGTATAATATAACTTTGAGACGGATGGTAAGAGGTTTTCAATCTATGGTAACAACCGGGGATTACCAACCTATCTTACCGTTCTTGCCCACGTTAGGCTTTTGGGTAGTCTATCAGGGTCTCCTGCAAGTTTAGCCTTTCTTATATTTTCTTGCGTTGGAACCTGGCCCCGGCTAACATTACTTTGAAAGAATTTGACTTTAAGAGATATAAGTGATAATCGTCATCGACTTGATAACAATATTTTTTTTGCACCGTTTACATTTTTGGTGCCTATAGGCTATGGTTATATATTTCTATCAGAACAAATATTTATTGTTTGCTATTCTAAGATATTAATAAAAATCAATCCATGTAATTTTTTAGAGTAACAAAAATAAATATTAAATCCGTCTGAAGTATCACAATCGTGAATTACAGAAATGCATGTTTTGTTAGTTAAAAACCGAATTCAATTTTCTCTTTTAAAATACCACAGATTAAGTAACATTATGGATTCACTGAAAGGTCATATCGATTGCATTTTTTAAAATGCACAATGCTTATGTTCCCAGTAACTGTATATTTCGTGATTTTATCACTAGACTGACCCACTAACGTGAGAACCCAAATCTGATGAGCATTGCATTATCCATCAGAGGGTAGTATAGTTCTTATCCACTCATACAAAAAGAAATGTAGCTAACTAATTGTAACTAATATAATAGTTTCTTTTTATATTAATTAAACATACAAGGTAACAACATAATTATAATAAATAGATAAATAATAAATTTTCACGGGACAAATTACACTTACTGATCTAACCCCAAATTAAGCAAATTATTTGCTTGTGTTATAGGTGTTAGTCAATAATACTAATACATAGAAATACATACATTCCGGCGCAAACTACTTCAAAATTAGCGTCTCTACATTAAATTGTAAATATGAACAAACTGCGCATCACATTCTTTGGGAGTGTAATCTTTGGCAAAACGAACGTCGCCAAATGCTTGATAGTATCCAATGTACATCCGGTGTAATTTATTACTCCGACCTTGTGGGTACACGTGAGAACTTCCGTGCCTTCAAGCGATTTTGTCATACTTACTACTGGAAGCAAAGTTGAGTAGGCCATTCTGGTACGTCCCTAATTTTTAAACTTCCGTGGTGCAATAGCAATCAGGCTTAACCTGATTGTAAAAGTCTCATTTTGTAGTATTTTTATGCTTTTAACATTTTGCTTTCTCCTGCTAAAAGGGAGGGAAACAGGATGTATTTTCCTACTCCGCCTATATACTTCGGATTAATTTCGTTGCGGGATGCAAGACAGTTTAGCTTTTCCCCAGGGCACCCTGGGCTCTCAACTCAGAGGTTATCAGGGCGGTCGCCGCTGTTGATTCTGGTTTACAGAAGTTACAGTGGTGGGAACGAGAAGAAACCCGGAAATACAAACATTTATGTTCATCACACAAATGCTTGTCCCCGTCGGGGATAGAACCCGAGCCCCGTCGATTGCGTAGTTAGGGCCGCTAATCAATCGACCATCTGGGTGGTCAAAATATAGTTACCTATATCTATACCAACATTATAGATGCACAAGTCTGTCTGTCAGTTACGCTGTCATGGCTCAAACGCTAAACTGATTTTGATTAAATTTGACAACGAGATAATTGAAGATCTGGTGCCAAACATAGTCTATTTCTTAAAAAAAATCAAACCTCAGTGTACTGAAATATGAACAATAACTAAACCAAACTAAAACGGGGGATGAAGTTTTTTATGAAAGATTATATTAATGACAAATTACTCGCGGGTGAAGCTGCAGTTACTTTAAAGTAAATAAATAGATATATTCACACATTCTGTCATAAGAAGGCGGCTAAGGTAGTCAGCTTTTGAAAGATACTACAGTTTTTCAGAATTAAATTATTATTGGCTGGCAAGGTAAGTGATGAGCTCCACGATAATATTTGTCAACCATTAGTTGTTTATTACTTGTAATAACCGAAACTGAAAGTTTTGCGTATTTGTCCGAGACATGAAGTATTAGCACACTATTATTAGACACAATTCTATGATTTATAATACCTCGAAACTTATTCTTTGATAATTACTCCTTTTGAAAATATTCTTATATATACTTACAATTTGAAAAACATATTTTGCTTGAAAACTGTATCCCGCAACAAATCTAGAAATCTAGATCCATTTAATAATTAAGAACTAGTGTTAAAATATTAATGCTTCTTAAACGTTCTGCTTCTGGAAGCAAAATCTTAAAATAGAAAATAAATTCTAAACATTAAAATATTGGTAATTTCTAAATTATCTGTGATCTCTTAAAAAATATAAATGGGTACTGAAAGCAGGAGCAATTACATAAAGTTATTTGGAACACTTGCTACATTAAAATGTCTCGGCTAAACTATCTTTTTAACTAAACGATTTTGATGTTAGACAAAAAACGAAATCAAAGATAAGAACTAGAAAATTACAGCAATGGTTGTTTAAAACAATTTTCGGTAGCATTCTGACAATTAAATACTATTAATTACCTTGTTTGTAGGTTACCAAAATTCCAAGGTGCGAATGCATGCGATTATATAATTTTGATTTGATTGCATTTTTAATTTATAGTGTGATCTAGTGTAACATTAAAATTATTGCTAACTATATATTAGACAATATATTATGTTACATATATATGGATGTGTGATGAGCGTGAAAGTATACGCTAAATTTCTTACGAGGCTGGCTGAGATATTTAAATGCCATACATCACGTTCATTTGCAATTCATCCAAATTATATTGTTCCATACTTTGTTCCTGGCTTAGGATAGGCAAAATACACATTGAAGCAGTTATTAAAAGACCGGCCAAGTGCGAGTCGGACTCACACACGAAGGGTTCCATACCATCATCTTTAAAAAATATGAACAAAAACACATTTAAAAAATAAAAATATCTTTATACATAAACTTGTTTACATAAAAACTTGCAAGTCGATCGGTGTCTTCTTTTAAGAACATTTGCAAAATTGTACGTTATTGATTTTATACGTTATCTATACATATATATCTTTACATAAAATAAAATCGTAGGAAAGTCAAAACTGTACATTGAATATTTTTTTAAAAGAATACTTGGGGCGTGATCTACAATCGATATCGAAGCCAAACATATAGTTTTTAGAATTTTTGTCTGTTTGTCTGTTTGTCTGTATGTATGTCCGGGGTAAACTCAAAAAGTACTGCATGGATTTACTTCAAATTTTGCATGAATATTACTAACAGGTCGGGTCCACATATAGGCTACATATTATCACGCTATCATCTACTGGGGAGGAGCAGTGCGGAGTAAACGAAGTCCGCGCGGACGAAGTCGCTGGCAACAGCTAGTTATTATATATAAATATTGTACGTTTATTGTACTAAATGAAATGAAAATATTGGGGTCCTCTCAATATTTTAATTTTTTTATTTTTAGTATTTGTTGTTATAGCGGCAGCGGAAAATATATAATTTGTGAAAGTTTCAGCTTTTTAGCTGTCACGGTTTATGATATACAGCCTGGTGATAGACAGACAGACAGATAGACAGAGAGCGGAAGCTTAGTAATAGGGTCCCGTTTTACTTTTTAGGTACAGAACCCTAAAAAAAGAAACTACGAGTAATAGTTTAGGACACAGCTAATATTTACCTGAGTATTTGATAATCCCATTATTATTTTTAGATTAATTAACCATTAACAAAACATTTGAATTTTGTGATGCACTAACATCTCGCTGTAGTGCGTTATTACGTGTGTAATAATAATTATTATTACATAACGCATAGGCATGAACCAAATCCCAATATTCCTCATTAGAATACTGATAAGATCCCATCGTTATTATTATTAGTCAAAAACTTTCACAAAAATACGCAACTCGCGAAGAAGTTTGTGCGTTTAGATTGCGTAACGCGGAACTACACATCCAGAAGTTGCGGTGCATTTGCACAAACTGGAAACCGCGCGGTGCCTGGCGGCTGGCTTGAAGCTAGTGCATTGAAAGGGGTAGAACGCGCGCGGGACCTTCCAAAACCTTCGGCGAAGATCATTTCCTCACGTCGCGTCGCGTATCATACGTATCATGCACTATGTAGGTATTTTATTTTTAATCGCTAGTTCGTCTGTTGCACGCTTGTTGTTTCTAGACCTCGCCGCAAGATAGCAACGCACCATTAACATCTTTGGCGTCTATAGGCGATGATTGACTCTTTCCTTCAGGAGACCCATTTACTTGTTTGCTATTTTATGATATAAAAAAGGTCAAAAACTAAGGGCATAAAATTATTTTATATATATTTGGACTCGAATCGAATACTGAGTATTTTGGTTCAACAGGTTCTTTGTCTAAAAAACAGTCCGGCTTTGAAACTATCTTAATAGTATAAAATATAATTATATGTAAAAATGTGTGTATGTTTGTAAACTACACACGACGACAGACACAATGTATTTTATGCCACCTACACACGTGTTAAAAGTGAACTTTCCAGACCACTACATTCCAAGAAAATGACATGAATACATAGTATATAGGGAGTAGGATATATTTATATATATATATATATATATATATATATATATATATATATATAAATATATAATATAATATATATATATATATATATATATATATATATATATATATATATATATATATATATATATATATATATATATATATATATAAATATATAATATAATATATATATATATATATATATATATATATATATATATATATATATATATATATATATATATATATATATATATATATATATATATTTGTATACATAAGTAAAATGCTCGGACTAGCAAATCTTAAACAGTTGATGTATGTACTATACTCACTATATATGACGTCTTCTCTCTCAATCCGACTCGGCAATATACAAGTGCACGCAAGGACTTACTGGAAGAGAGGTAGAGAGGCTACACAGTACCGCACAAAAAGGCGACCAAGTAAAACGCAATAGTGTATAATTTATTCTATCTCGTTTTCTCGCAGGCTAATTCCTATTGGTGAGTTGAGATGTATGTTTGTCTTATGATGGGAGCTTTAATTGTAGAACTTTGTACTTGTTTTGTTCTTAACTCCTATATATTCCGGACATACCAGCAGATACCAAAAATTTTGCTTAATGGTTTGTGGCTGCAATTTTATACCGTGTATGACAGCAAGGATCAACAATTTCTCTATGCTGATTAGTCCTCACATACCCTGTTTTCAGAATAATACTATTTTTGTTCTAAAAAGGGTTTTTATATATCAATGTCTAAAAACCATAATATTTAATTTATTTCTAGCTATATAGGTGTATAGATTATACAACGTTAAATTAACACACATATGCGGTTTCACATGATCGTATTTTAGAGATGTTTAAATTTGATTAAATATTTATATTTATTTAATTAATTAAAATATACCAAAAAACAATTTTAAACAACCTGTATCTTCCTCAGGTAGACACTGCAGCGCATATTCACATCAATTAAATAAACGCAATAAATCAATGAAAAAATTAAAAAGGAATACTGTGAGTATGAGACAATAATAATTGTCAAAGTGAAATGCTAGAAAAAGATTAGATATGCGGGCGGTACGCCTTTGTCGTGAGAAAAAGATGGCCTTTGCGGCCGTCACGTAATGTTTATTTATTATTATTGAGTATTTTGTTTCACCGTTCTATTTTTAGATTTTTTACTTTTTAGTGCGATCCTGACCGGTGTCCTTGACAGTTGACATACTTTTTATTCGCTCGCTGAAAACATTAAATTGTAAATCTTTCGCGAAAAAGACGCTTACCTTTTGTTTTTATTATTGTTATTAGTTTAATTAGACCGTGCTTAGGTTAATGTATTACGATCAGTTTGTATTTATTAGTAATATTGAAATATTTACTGCGATAAGGACGCTTTCTTGTGTTATTATTATTGCTATTTGTTAGTGAGTATTTGTGTTCTTCGTTATGTCGAATGCACATCAATATTACACTGCAGCCGAATATGCGGACATGGTTTTATGTTACGGTGAATGTAACCAAAATGATTAGGACGTATCGCGAAAGGTTTGGTGCTACCAGACGATGCCCGACGAATCCACGAACTATTACGAGCTCTGCAGCGCATTCGCGAAAACCAGCCCGTGGATCCTAGATCTCAACATCCCGATCGACTGCCTACAAGAGAAATCCCAGCTCGGAGGACGTTTGAAGAAAAAATCCTGCAATTTTTTGAACAACATCCGATATCTAGCCTACGCCAATTTTCTGGACTGATGAAAGCACGTTTGCAAGAAACGGCATGTGGAACCAGCACAACATACGGGGGTATCCAAATTCCGCGTGTCTGGCGAGAGTTGGCTCATCAGTACAGATTTTCTGTAAACGTTTGGGCCGCTATTCACGATGATGATATAATCGGACCCGTATTCATCGATGTTACTTTAAACGGGGTAAGATTTGTGAATCTTGTAAACGATTCGGTGTCACAGTACATTGATCACATGAGCATCCAACGGTATTAACGAATGTGGTACCAATTAGATGGCGCACCGGCTCACTCTGTGTCAGAGGCTAGACAGTGGTTAAATGATACGTTTGGTGTTCAATAGATTGGTAGATTTGGGTCTCGCAGGTGGCCAGCAAGGTCGCCAGACCTCACGCCCCTCGATTTCTTTTTATGGAGCTTTGTGAAAGCCGAAGTGTATTCCGAGAATATTGGCTCGGTAGATGAACTGCGTCTTCGAATAATAAACGCATTCCAAAAATTGAGGGCGAAGGCTTCGACTGAGAACTTACTGACAAGAGTGCGGGCTAATATTCAACGCCGTCTGGAACTTGTCCGACGTGGCGGCGGTCACATTGAACACTTAAAAATTTAAGCGCGTTGCTTTTTTAAGTACTTTAAAGTGACAAGTGATAAGAAATTATAAGTTTGCTAAGTGACAATAACATAGTGATGAAGCATCACCGCCATATTGCGAAGGTACTTGGAGAACCGCGTTTTGTTGCTACGGCAACGCAGGGTGTCGCGCTGCAACCGTACATCCTTCACCGCTAAAGAAATAAGAATTCGCAGCTCGCTCGTTACGACGTTGCCACTACAACACACGTGTATCAATATTCAATGCGCTGTTGCCGCTGCGAGCTCCGGCGTGTGCGGTGAGTAGGAAACTTCATGAATGAATCTATAGCATAGAGTGTTATCATTTTGGATATTTTATTAATTATTTAGTTTGTTTGAAAAAAAAAAGAACTTAATTTACGACAATTTAAAAAAATAATTATGGTTATGGTCACTAGCCCTACCTGTGTATTTAATTAATGTCGCCGTTATAGCTACACGTTGTATATGTATTTACTATGTATTTACTATTATTTAATGAAACCGTTTTACAGTAAAAATTTTAACTAAAAGCAAAGTAAGGAAACCTTGACGAAATCAGATTAGAACACACTTTTTTAATAAATTTTACTTACCTCATTTTTATTTTAGTGATAAAAATGATGTTACAACCCTTTGTTACCCCAAATCTGGATTCACAATAATTTTGTAATATAAATTACTACGATAGTTTTTGATTTTAATATTTTGTAAAAATGTCGCGATGAAAAAGTTACGGACACTGGGAGATGCTGAGCTCGTACACAGGCAATTGACGCTTTATCGTTTTATCGATTTAATGCATGGTGATTCTAAAGAAGTTTTACTTTAAAATATTATCATACGGGTTTCTTTACGGCGCGGCGTAGGCTTAGTAAAAAAAAGTTAATTGCTCAATTAATCATTTGCTCGCTTGCTCGCTGGCTCTTTTGCTAGCTTGAAGGCTTACTCGCCTGCATGCTTCCTCACTTACTTGCTTGTATGTTCGTTCGTGTTGATTGTTTGCCTGCTTGTTTATTTGCTTGCGTGTTTGCTTGTTTGTCAGTTTGCTTGTTTACTTGCTTGCTTGTTTGTATTGTTGTTAGTTTTTGTTTGTTTGCTTGCTTGTTTACTTGCTTGTATTGCTTTCTAAATTTATTGCTTGTTTTCTTGCTCGCTTGTTTGGTTGCTTGCTCGTTTGCTCACTTGCTCGCTTGCTAGCTTGCTCACTTGCTTGTTTGCTTGATTTTAAAGCGAAAACGATACTGACGCTAATTTGGTGCTAATACCATAGGACAATATAAGGTGATGTACCAAATCTAAACGTTGCATAACTTTCCTAACCAAAGCAGCCAGGTGATCTATTCTTCGGAATAGCCCGATGCCAACATGAGAAATACAATATAAATTTTGTAAGCATTTAGAGTACATAGAGGTTATTACGCTTGTTATGTATAACCGCTGTAGTTTCCTGTATTTTAACACTCTGACATATCGGTTACGGATTTCACCAGATTACGTCAAAATAAAAAACTAAACAAGCTAAACAATAGTTAATTTAAGACGGATCTTCTGTAAGTGCTATTTAGTTTTTGTATTAACAATTTAGGATATTACTCAATATCAATGCATGTTTTTTTCTTTTTAAGGTTTCGTAGCAATTATGTAAAACCGTAGTCTTTATAATTTCGTCTTATCCGTATCTTTGTTTATGTGTTTGCCGTAGCCTTAAAAGAGAATGGGGTGACGAAAAAAGACGAATTCGTACTGACAGATGTAGCTCAATCTTATGTATATATATATATATATATATATATATATATATATATATATATATATGTATATATATATATATATATATATATATATATATATATATATATATATATATATATAGCCATAAAATATATATAGCCACGAGTCACAGATGATACAATGATACAACCACCAACCACACCAACTTTATCATCTATTGATGATAAAGTTGGTGACTCTCATCGCCATTTCGACGCTTTACGAGCTTGTAAATAAGCGTGGAAACAACGGTGTGTTACATAAACACCCGGCTCCGGGCTACTATGAAGACTTGGACTAAATCTATTTCAAATTCAAAAATTCTCTTTGACTGAGCCAATAATTGAACATGGGACCTCATTATCAGAGCAGATTAGGCTTCACACTAGACCACGAGATAGTCACTTAAAATATTGAAAAAATAAGGGATTTCCCTTGATTATTCTTATGAATGCAAATTATTTTATACATATAAATATGTTTAATCTTTTTTTATTCCTTAATGCTACGGAACCCTTTATACCCATGTATACTCATACTTTTCGGATTTTATAACTTGAGCACATAAAACACTGTCTGTGTATTTAAGCTGAGACCGCAAAGCATATATTATTGTCTTATAAAATATATGTTGATTAGCATAAGGTCATTGAGATAAAAAAATTACACATGTAGTTAATCAACAACAAGGAAGTGATGATTAAATGCTGTAGCTTTACTGCACTAGAGCTAGCGTTTCATCAAATGACTGTATGTATTTGTTATTTCTTTGTGAGTTTTGTTTCTTATTGAACTAATTATTCAGTTCAATTTTTTTAAAATGAGTCTAAGAAAACATATTAGGACATCAATGTACAATCAAATTTAATTAATAAAAATAACGATAGAATAAGAAGTAATAATATTGTATTGACAAAATAATTATTACTTCTTATTGTCGCCTCTGTGGTCTAGTGGTTCAGCGTTGGCGTTGACCACATGAGGTCCCGGGTTCGATTCCCGGGTCGGGCACATAAAAAAAGTGTTTTTTCAGTTTTCTGAGAAACACAAAGTTGCCCGGGATTGGAAAGTGCCCGGTTGGCGATAGGTTTGCCACCTATCACATTTGTGGGACCAAGTATCTTTGGCTTATCGTGGGTGCACTTGTTGTACCTCTGCCTACCCCTTCGGGGATATGGGCGTGAAGATACTTTTGACAAAATAATGCACTAAAATAATTAGATAAGATATCGGCAGTCCCTACGTATATGAGGACATGTCAAAAATGTAACATTTTTTTATTACATATATGGCTTCCAATGCTCATATCTATATAAGATTTTTTTTAATTTTATGTATTTTGCTACTTATACAATTCAAATAAGAGAACAAGTGTAATAATTACAAAGAATAGGTGTCGCAGATGCGGATATCTATACTTATCGTTCTGTACGGTGTTTTAAAATGAGCGTTTTAAAATTTTAAACGCTGTATAAAGAGACATGTCGTCTTTATTAATACATTTTTAATATTTTTGGGTGGTGATCTTAAATTCTTTAAGGTACGGTATTGAAAATGAAATAAGTTGCTATGTTCGTGTTGACCCAGGCACGTTTTGAAGAAGACATCTGTCATTTGCCAGGCAATTCGTAGAAAGCGTAGAATTGGCTATACGTGTCACTGCCATCACGACTACTGGGTGGTAGAGATGTGCAACGTTTATCCAGGTTTTTGGCACCACCATGTTACCTAATCTTTCTGCAATAGCGTCAGTGATTGTCAGTCACTGTTGTGTTTTAGTTTGGCGGGTAATGTAGTTGGTATACTTATACGTGTGGCATTGCCATCTCACCATACCGATGGTTTACAGTATGATTTTTGACAATTATCAATATTTTAGAGTTTGAAAAGTGTATCGAACACCGTTTAAAAAATCAAAATCGAACCAAATGTTCTAGAGTGACAGCTTCAAAAGCGCAAACATTAAAATTAAATTTTTCGCAATAAACTTACATGAGATTTCTAAAATAACGAAAACGAAATAAAAATTTCTAATACAACTACACTACGAGTCAATTTTTTACGTCATATTCATAAGATAACAAACAAGCGAATGGCGCTCTTGATGAATGAAGATTGCCATCGAATATACACACCAAAGATCTTAATGGCAGTTTGCCATATGTGTGGCGAGATGTGACACCACATAGGTACATCTGTTTGACCGCTACCTTATCCTCAAAACCGTAACGCAATATTGTCAAACACGGTGACAGTAACAGGTCAGGTTATGTTAAGCCCAGGTGGTAAACTTAGTCAACTCTATTGCCTAGTTACGATTTAAGTGACGAATTCGGCCCAATTTTCCTCATCGTTGAAATGTTTAGCAGAAACACAAATGGTATAAAAAATGCCGGGACTGACAACTCCATGAAACATTATTGTGTATAATTGACATTGATACAATAGGCCTATTGTAGCACATATTCATCAACTGAACAGATCAATCATTAAATTACAAACCTCATGTAGTGGAGACTTGGGTAGAATAATTTTCTTTTGTGCAAATCAGTCCACTTCTCGTATAAATCGGACCTAAGGTTTAACTCACACTGAAGGTACGGTCTAGAGGCGGGATGGCCTCGAATGTGAAGAGGTGAGTCGACATAACATAATACTGGGGCCGCACTTGTATCTATCGTTACAAAGCTTCGTGCAATGACACGATAATTGTAGTTTGATTGCATTAATCGAGTCATTGCACGAAGCTTTGTGACGATAGACGTAAGTGTGGCTGAGGCATAGGACTCACAGCCGCAGCAAAGGCTGCTAGATTTTAATTCCTGCTAAAAAAAGTTACTATTCACACCAATTTCCTAAAATCGAGTTTTCATCAGATCTTCACGTTTTGAACCCATATAGAAAGCTTTTAAGACTAATATAATAACATTCGCAAATATATTCGTGATAACATTCGCATGCGTGAGCATGTTCGTACGTAAACGTTTTATAACTCAATCGAACGGCTTCGCTGATCGAATAGCGGTGGACGTCTTTCGAATAAGTTCCACCACTTGAGAAATTTTAAAAACTGACAAACTTCGAGATTTTTCGATTGAGAGGTTTCTACCATACTTCAATACTGAAATGCTTTTTTATATAGCATAGGATAGCAAACAATCAGGTGCTACTCCGGATGGAAAGAAACAACCATCGCCTGTAGACAACAAAGATGTTAATAGTGCGTTGCTATGCTTGTGGCGGGGTCTTAATGCCACGTATATAACATAACCGGCTACCTTACTTTCCAGACAGGAACACGAGAGTGACAAGCACTGACGCTTTTGCGAAAGGAATAGGTAAGGCGGTGGTATCAGACCCGGGCGAAACAATGCAGAACTCTATCACCTAGTAGCCACGATGATAGTGACTAGCATACTTAATCGCTTGTCTCTTACGAACTGCCTGGCATAACGGGAGATGGTCTATACTACAAAGGTGACATAAACCAACACGAGAAAAACCTCAATCTCCTTTAAATGTCGTTTGAAAAATATAAATCAAGTCAAGAGTTCAAAAGTGAAAGGTTTTTTAAAATTAAAATAGTTTAGTTTTTGACAAATTTAGGTACTTCAGATTTCTAAAAGAACTTTCAGCCTAATATATCTATCGATTGATCCTAAATCTAATCAACTCCTCCCTAAAAACTGCATCAAATGCCGTAAATGGGATTGAAATCGATATAATTTTTGGCAGTTACAGTTGACTAAAAATTTAGAAAAATATTTTTTTACATCATCATTTCGAGATTTTTTAAACAGTATTTTTTTACCCACGACAACATTTTAGATCTCAAAAAGTTCCGTCAAGTGCCGTTCGAAAGATCAAAATCGATCATCAAAATTTACAGCTTCTCAAAAATTACCCTTAAACACAAGATTTATAGTTGTTTTTACATAGCAATGTACAATAAAAAAAAAAAACATTGACAGTGTCGCGACCATGAAGTATTAGGTATAGGTGGAGCTAGCACTCGCATTAATTAATTAAAACAAATATAAAACGGTATATCTCTGTCTATGAGGTCTCCCCATCTCTTTTTATATAGCTGTGTTAGAAAGAAAGGGTAAGACCTCAGAAGATGACAGCAGTATTTAAATTTTGGTTTCAAGTAGGTATTAGAAGTGTTGCCTCCGGATATAATAAGCTTCATGATCGCGACAGACGCGATTCTATTTGAAATGAGTGCACAATTTGAAATTGTGCGCTCATTTTTGGAAGACGTTTTTGAGACACTAATTGTGTATCTAGGGTTTTTTATATCATTGTTTCGAACTCAAAAATGTTGAGCTTAAATTACCTGAATTTATCGGAAAATTTCAGGGATGACCTGCAACCAATATATATAAACTGTGTCGACCGGTTTTTTTTTCGAAATAGCAATAGTTGGTAGCCATAATGCCGACACAAGTCTCTTAATTAGACCCAATCTCGGCGTAGAGCAGCATATTGACTAAATCCCTTTGCATCTCGGCTAATTGCTAATTAGTCAATATGCTGCTCTACGCCGAGATTGGGTCTAATTAAGAGATATTAATAGATTAGAGATTATATATATATATATATATATATATATATATATATATATATATATATATA